>JACWFA010000063.1:0-118221 GCA_017579625.1 Fusarium sororula
TAGTAATAGAAATTCTTTTTAGTTAGTAAATTAGTAATTAGTAATTAGTAATTAGTTAGTATTAGTAATAAAAATTAGTAATTAGTAATACTAATTACTAACTAATTTACAACCCTGCCTAGGTATGGTGTAGGTTAGTCTACCTAGAGGCAAGGTAAGTACAAATCATGACGACTGAGATCGCTTAGAGTATGATGCTTGATGACGTAGTTGAAATAACATCACTCCAATTGAGCTACATTGGAAGCCCAGATCTTGTCAAATACATATTTCAATTGCTTCAGAAAACTACACATATCACCTGTAGCATCACCTCAAGCTCAATCTCTACCAGAAACCCACGTCTATCGCCATGTCTCTCTTCCGCAATGTCCTCCGTACGACCGCAACCACTATCCGCCCTATTCACACAACAAGGCGCCTGCAGATGCCATATAAGCACGACCAGGACCGAGAATCCCTGCGCCCAGTTGTGAATGAAAACACAAAGTCGGGAACGGACGAGCAAGTTGCCTCGGAGCACGCAGACATTGCCTTTGACCCTAACACGACACGGCCTGAGGAAGCTGCCGACAAGATGAGGGAGAGGACCAAATCCAAGGGTCGAGAGGGAGAAGACGCCCTGAGCGCGAGTGGTGCGAACCAAGAGCTTAGCACACCCATGGGTGATGAAAAAACGATCAAGACCAAGGGTGCTGGAGAAGAGATCTCAAAGGGAGGATCCAGCGGAAGTGGAAGTGCGCCCAAGAAGGGAGATCTACCCAAGGCCAAGTAACAAGTGGAAAAGCGAAGCGAGAAGTCAACAGGTTCATGAACTGTATCTCGTCATACGTATCACATAATCAGAAGAAGAGCTTGGAGGCTTAACTGCATATCTAGATAATGAAGAAGGAAAAAGCTCACCACACCAACCTCGGCGCCTGAAAAACATGGAACTTTTATGCCAATGAGTGATAGGAGAACGAATGACTGGCGAAATGCTACAGCACTCCCACCTATTGATAGCACGGACAGTCACGACTACTAATGACTTACCTAGGTAGTTGAACGAGACCTTAACCTGCTAAATAGCCCGTATTGCTTTGGCAGTAACTAGTTACCTTAGGTAGCTAAGGTAGCTAAGGTAGGTAGGCAGGTAGTGAGCCAGCAACTGCACAAATATCGAAGGAAGCCCCCAACTGACAGGCCTCGTCTTGCTTGTTTCACCTTCCAAGCTCAAAATGCCATCTGTTTTGAGCAATTCACATCATTGTTCCAAGTTTGATAGTCATTGAACAACACTCGAGTTACGTTCAATATTCATCATCTGTGATAGAAGTATCATTTTCAACAAGCAAACGAACGTCATGAACCCCCCCGAAACATCACAATGTTACATCTCCCTAGAAGAACTGTTAGACGAAGCCGATCGGGACGACTTACACTTCGACATAGTCAACAAATTCAATCGAGCTCTGAATACTAGAGACCGCACCCCAGATCAATCCGATGATGAAGCTGATGATGAAGTTGATGATGAAGTTGATGATGAAGCCGATGATGAATCTGATGATGAAGCTGATGATGAATCTGATGATGAAGCTGACGACCAAAAAGGAGCAGAATCTAGTGGAAGTAGGCCTGGAACTGGACCAGACCAATCTACAGAGGGTCAACAGCTTGAAGCCGAGGGACAGAGGCTCGCTGATAAACTGGACGAGCTATGGTAGATACATGCCCGTCACAATCTCAACTCCGAAGCTTGCGTATCTTCTGGCTTTTCCCAAACTTTCCGGACTGCAGTCTGGAAAGTCTTCCGAGAAGTTCCTCGACGGATTCCAGTCGAGGATGAACGTATTGACCTCCTTGTACACACGATGGTTGCCCTCGGGAAAATGCACAAAAAAACAATCAATTCTCAGGGGATATATGTCTGGAAGGACTTCCTAGGACTGAACGAGCTTCTTCTTAAAGTTTGTGAAGGCATGTTCCTCAGCTTGCCCTTCGTCTAAACCTCTTGAGTCCCACTGACTGTTACTTAGTTACCTTCCAGCGTCTAACGTTTGAGGGCTCGGTGTCTTTTCAGTCATTTTATGCTCGTCTCGTTGCCAAGAATATACCGCTAGATGACAGCCTTGCCTCCCACGTCATGAAAAAAGCACTGGAAGATCCATTACCACCTGATCGACAGATGGCCGAAACCTACATTCGTGCGGCCTGTGAATGGCTTATAGCAGCTGGCCCACAACTATTTCTTCGGATTAGGGATGTCGAAATAATATTCGCACAGCAATCACCAAAATGGCCGTTCAAGCAGGGCGCAGTCCCCAGAGAAAGATGGGAATTGTGGAAAACGAGGCTCAAAGTACTGTGGGGAGCAGCATTCAGGCCTGACCAGCAAAGTCTGCAGGATAGACTGTTCGAGGCAGGCATTCACATGAATCGGGTACATGGCCAATACATATTGGCTGAGTTGAATCAAATGAGCCGAGACTACGGCGAATTTCAAGCATCGATACAGGAACAACGAGGAGATGTAAATAAATGGTTGGGTGGTGTATAATTTGCCAAGATCCTGGGGAAGGGCAAGATAGCATTAGCAAACTGTTATCAATTTTACATTCATCATGCCATGAAAACATCAAGCTGATAGAGGCTCAAACTCCCGACGCCAGATTATGCATATCACTACTAACGCACCAGTTCCTAGGCGTACATCATATCGCCATCCTCCTCGTCGTCGTCATCCTGCACTGCAGGGACCTCCTTCTTCTTCCCCAAGTCTTGACGGCACATGGGACATGTACCCTTGCTGCGCAACCAAGGTCCGACGCACTCGAGATCAAATCGATGGCCTCCTTTGCATGGGAGCTCAACAACGAGGCAATACTCGTCTTCTAGATAGGGCACCTTGCAGATGGCGCAGTCGTCATCTTTCTTGAGGGTTTTGCGACTGACACGATCGACTGAGTCAACGAACTCTTGCGACACGCCATGTAAGCGAGTGGGGGGGTCGTTGATATCATCTTCTAGATTCATTATCAGAGACTCTAAGAAGTCTCGGTTATCATCTGTAGGGGCAGTTGTGTGCAGCAGGTGTAGCTGTTCCTGGAGGAGGCGGAAGAGAGCGGCCGTGTCGACGGGAGTAGGCGTGGCGTGTGGGTTGTGATGAGGAGTTTGGTCGCCTGAAGGTTCGGCGATCTGATCGAGGAGGGAGAAGAATGATGACATGTCTACGCGACGGCCAGAGCGGCGGCCTTCAGCAAACTTGACATTGTGTTCGACTTGGGAATGGAAAGTTAGCTATAAGATCGAATGGAGGGGTTGAGGAGGGGTTATTCCATGTTACCTTCGTACTGAGTAGCCATTGCGAATCCTCGAAAGCTGTGTTTGACTGTTTGTACGCTGATGGTGTAGATATTGAGAAAGGATAGTAGGAACAATGTGGAGGGAGAAGAGAGGGCGCGCTGGCATCAAGACGTGGTTGTGTAACGGTCAGGCCCAGGCAGAGATGATGTCGCAAGTCGAGAGCTCTTCCATGAGTTGTGGGGTACTTGGGAAATGAGTGGAGAACTGGACCCCTGCTTTGAAGAGTACCTACCTTACCTAGAGTGCAGGACGCCACAGTTATGTAGTACCTAATGTTTAGATGCAGACTGGGCCGAGCAGGGCTGAGAAAGTTACCTAGTTGGACGATTAGGTTCTTACAGCGTCACATAGAAGCTTGACCCTTGAGATCAGTTAACAATGCATTCAAGAATTGAGGCTTCCATTGGTAGGAGAGCAATTGACTTGATTGATCACGATATCATCACATGCCAACTCCGTTTAATGTGGCTGATTCCCTATCCCGCTTGGACCATGTCGTCACATCATTCAGTCCCAAGTTCCAAGCTCTCGGAGATCTAACGGTTTAAATACTGTACTTGCGTCTGTCTTGACTGCCTACCTTACCTATCGACCGATCGATCAACTAGGGTTTCAACGGACTGTTTATCTTCCGCCTTTCTTCCTATCTAAATATCTTACCTTGTGATACCCTCATCTCTTGTACAAACCCTTCACCTATCATAGCCCCTAATTTACACTATCGCCATGTCTTTGCCCTCTGCTGCCATCATCGGCTCAACCGGCCTGGTCGGCTCAAACATCCTTTCAACACTGCTGGCCTCCGAAATCTACAACCCTGTACATACCATCACTCGACGCGCTCCTAAGGCGACATCACCTCACCTCAATGCGATAGTCGATACCGATACGGCCAAATGGGCAGAGCTTCTCACAGGGCTCACGCCCAAGCCATCTGTCGTTTACTCTGCACTGGGCACCACTCGCGCTCAGGCAGGCGGAATCGCCAATCAGTGGAAGATCGACCATGATCTCAATATCGAACTCGCAAAGGCATCCAAGGCTGCAGGTGTCTCAACCTTCGTATTCATCTCCAGCGCTGGAACACGGTCTCTGCTCTCCTCGTCTTCGCCTTACGCCAAAATGAAGAACGGAGTTGAAGACGCGATCAAGGAACTCGACTTTGAGCAAGCCGTGATTCTCAAGCCCGGTATGATCCTCGGCCACCGAGAGGCCAGCCGCACAGTGGAGGGTATTGCTCAAGGGGCAGTCAACGGTCTTGGCCATCTCAGCGCTGGTATCAGAGATACCTTGGGTCAAGATGCTGATGTCATTGCGAAGGCGGCTGTGAGGGCTGCGCAGTTGGCCAGCGAGGGAAAGGCGCCGAGTAAATACTGGATTCTTGGTGGAAGCGACATTATCAAGTTGGGAAGGACTGAGTGGCCGGGTAACCAGACTCCCACGGAGACGAAGACCGAGGCTGCTGCGTAGAATCTTTGCGAGAGTTTCTAGCTTGACATAATCTCGTGGTACAGTCATTACTCTCTGTACCTTTGCACAACGCTTTCGCAGACTGCCACAATCAATTGGCGGACCGTTTAATGACGTCCTTCCGCAAATACTCATTAACAAAAAAAAACATGAAACGAACAAGGGTGATTTCTAATCCATAATGCATACTCTCCTCCCTCTGCAACTCCCAACGACTCTTGCGACAGAATCGCGCAAGATAAGATGATCTTCAAGCCATCAAGACTCCTAGAGGACCCCATAAATGAGAAATAATTCACTGTCGAGAGGGCATAGTATTCTCAGTCTTTTATCTGTCTTGTACCTTATATATGCTTATGATTTGATATCATTGGTTATGGTCAATTGCTCAGTTCCCATCCCACTAGGTCTTGGCATGAGAGCACAACCCTGTCTATGATTCTGTACACCTCGTGTTGCGTTTCACGAAGCTATAAAATGCAGTAATTTCCCCCTGAATGAATACAATGATACATGTTCGCGTTGAAGCTGGTATATAGTTACCAAAGGCTTTCTGCTAGGCAGTAAGCAAGTCTTGATCGTTCCCCCGACCCATCGCACTTCGGCATTGCTTCTCCCCGCCCCCGCCATTCGCCGGATCTCATCATCAACTCCACTCCTCGACTGTGATAACCACCACCAGCTTCTATCGACTTCTCACTCACTCACTCACTCACGAGGCTTCATCTTTTGCTACCACAACTAACGTAGGTTCACTCAAGTAAGTTTCGCCTATGAGAATTTCCTATCAACCCTGAGTACTCACAATTTAATAGCCCAGTGACCCATACCCGCTGTCGAGCACATCATCGTCTGTGATTACATATCATGTCTTCCCGTCCTTCAGTCGTCGGCCCAGACTCCGGTCCCGAGGCCCCTTATCCTCTTCACATGGAAGGCAAAGTGATTTCTGGTTTCGGCCGCGGCTCCAAAGAGGTAAGTCTTCTTGCATGCATCACTTATTTTACTCACACTTCTTAGCTCGGCATCCCAACTGCCAATCTCCCTGTGGACGATGCTCTCACTCCGTGGATCGCCAACATCTCCTCTGGAGTCTACTTCGGCTATGCCTCTCTCGCTCTGCCCACAACACACCCGGACATCTCATCGGCTTCAACCAACGGGCCTCCCAAGGCTGACACAGAGGATGCTCTCCTCGCTGCCGAAGCCCCTGCTAATCCTCCTTTCCACATCTTTCCCATGGTGATGTCCATCGGGTACAACCCCTTCTACAAGAACACAGTTCGCAGTGCAGAGGTCCATGTGCTGCACAAGTTCACCGCAGACTTTTATGATGTGCCTATGCGCCTCCTCATCCTTGGCTTCATCCGCGAGGAGAAGGACTACAAGAGTCTGGAGGCCCTGATTGAAGACATCAACTTTGATTGTGAGGTTGCAAAGAACAGCCTTGCCCGAGAGGCCTGGGCTCCTGCAAAGGGACGTGTTATTGGCGGTAAAGATATTGAGGGCAAATTAGATGTCGAGTGGTTACTTCGAGATGCCTAGGATAGATCCAAGAGAAATAGAACATGGTAAAAAGTGGCTGGGGAGTTATGGATAGATAGCAACATAGAAGAGCTGGGATCTTTTTCAAAAGTCATGGTTGTTTCATTTCACATCTGCTGAACTACCTGGGTATCATGCGAAACCCCCATCTGCCTGACCTGGAGCACTACCAATAAACTATGCAGCATCAAAGCTAATCTTCTATGCAAAAGGGTGTGCTACAGATCTTTCCCTTCTCTTGCAAGGTAGCCCTCCCTTAAAGGCCTGGCTAGTATCTCATTTCAAAGAAAATAACCTCCAACAAAAAGGGAGAATGAACGTATTTCAGTTTTGCCCACAGTCGTAACTAGCTAAACTGCCAGTAGCTGGGGTCCTTGGTCTGGTAAATATCGCGGTAAGAACTGCACCCGAGTTAGCAAGAAAGAAGTCTCAAGGTACAGGATGCTAGAACTCACATTCATTATAATCATCATGGGAATGTCAAAGACGTCTCGTTTGATCGTCCAACAGTAAGTGCATTCAACCTTGCCATCCCTCTCAATCCTCGATATACCGTGCTCGCTGTCAATCCGCGTGACTCGGCTACTGAGGATGCTCGGCTGTACGTCCTTCTGAGCAGTATGATCGGGTTTGATGTCCATGCTCTGAGAAGATCGATACTTGTTGAGCCGGCAACTTCTCTGTACCTTACCGCGACTGTCCTCAAAGGCCAATTCCGCAAAATCTTGGTAAAACTCAACCACACTGTCATCGTCCAGCAGCTCACCCAAGAAAACAGGCTGAGGTCGCCCGCCGCTCATGTCAAGGGTGGCTCTCTGAGGCCGAGGCGTTGACATGTCTCCCTGAGCAGTGTTGTCTGGTGTGTTCGACCCATTGGTTGAACGCCCGCTGTAGTTATTGATATTGAGGTTTGGCTCTTTCCCGAGTAGTACCTCTTTTGTCCATCCTGTCAGCGCGATAAACTCTTTGTTGACAGCAGCGACCTCGCCCGATCTTCGACAGACAATGGTCGGAGCGCAGCAATGCTGTAAAAAGTCATCATATTCTACCAACGTTCTTTGAAAGCACTTCTCCATGAAAATGAGATCCTGGCGAGTCAGATCCTTAGTACACGATATGAAAGACGGTCGAATCTCTCCCAGGGCTTTAGCGATTCGCAGTAACTTGTTACCAGGTAGACGGTTTCGTAGAACAGCCACCATATTGTGGAATCCGGTTGTGTAAGGATATGGCTCTTTTACACTTTCGTAGATAGCAGCAGAGTCTCTCTGTCGCTTGCCAAGATACGACTTGGGATTCGGCTTAGTACTCTTCGGTCTGTGTCGTTGTGCGCCAGGAACATTAGGAATTCCAGCAAAATTATGGCCTGGTGAGCCTTCCATGCCTGCAACAGAATGAGGGCTGGCTGTCGCATCTGTACTTGGGCTGGCAAGACTTGTAGGCCCGGCTGCAATAGCATAAGCATGGGGTAGTCCGTGCTGGAGGTTTCCCTGGGCATATAGAGATTGGTTGTTTTGGTCCATACCCGAAAAGTCGGCCCCTAACATGGGATGATCAAAGCCGTTACCGTTACCATTTGCATTTCCGAAGAGAGCTGCATAAGTGGCCTCGGTGGTTGGAGTTTGCGACAGGGAGTTCTCTCGTGGAGGTGTCTCGGCTCCAAGGGCCATCTTGTTAAGAATGCCAAACTCCCAGCCGGCGTACTGACTCCCGAAATTCAGACCTTCGAGGTCAAAATTGTACAGAGCAGGGTTGCTGGGATCGAATAAGGCGTTAAAGTCCATATTACCAGCAGGTATAATATTGTTGATTGGAGCGTGCGCATTGCTGATCGGAGCCTGGAAGGATGTCGGGGACGTTTGTGGGTTGAAAGGTAGACTATCAATGCCTACAGGAGTCTGCGCCCCTGTCGAAAAGACCGGCAGTGTCGTAGTGCTCGCCTGAGAAAAGAAGTTGCTGCCAGTTGCAGACATACTATCTGACTGACTGGCATTCGAGTTCTGGCGCTGAGCGTTGGGCCTTGAGGGAGTAGGATTGGGACTGGGGTTGTAATTTGGGCCAAGAACAGGCCGCAGGGCTTCCGGAGGAGCATCATGAAGGTATTTAGCCTTCTTGCGCACACCATCTTGGCATGCATCAGCGAGGCCACGCTTGATGCACCTTTGGCACGGTCTCTCATCTCCTGGAAAGATGTCAGTTTGAGATCTCTTGTTGGTTGTCAAGCACGCCGATCTCAACCGTGATTCTCTCCCACTAAAATATGTAGAGGAAGCGCGCAAGGCAGTTTGGCAGCGAAAACACCGACAACTGAAGGATTGAAGAGCCAAACTTCACATGGAGAAAGCGAACTCATATCATGATAATTGGCGAATTGCCAGCATTCGGTCGTTGCAAGAACACTTACCACAAGTCAGATGAGCTCTTTGGCATGCAAAGCAGGCCCTTCGCGCCTTTTTCCTCCTGGGGCGCATAGGATCTTTGGGGTCGTACTTCTTCTTGACCTCGGTGGTGCTCTCGGTGGTGCTCTGGTCGGTCATCTTCTCGTCTTCTTCCTGAAGAAAAGTTTCCGTCTCGTCTTCGTTCTCAGACATAACATCTGAGACCTCAGTGCTATTCTCCTCCATTTCGTGCGGCATGGTGTCTTAGGTTTTATATACAAGGCCTGGAGACCAGTACAAGGTCTTGCGACAGCTGGAATATCCTCCTCTCAGCTTATTTACAGCCCGAGACCTTGTTTGGGTTACTGCACACAAGGCGGCTCGGATATGCAGGCTCCGATCCCAGAAACCTTTTTTTGTTTCTCTCTTTCACCTTGTCCTCCTTTTAGACAGCTTTGCGAAACCACACTTATCCAAGCCGTGGTGGGACAGCCAAGCAGGCACAAGTACGCCGTCGAATTGAAGTTACAATCAGTGCTGTTCAGAGTGACAACAACCCCCACGGTGGCGTGGCAATGCGCAGATAATCTTTCCCCTGATCTCCCTCGCTGATCGCTAACGCGTGCTGCGTAGGTGATGTATGTGAGATTAGGAACAACCTGAACTGCAATGCCCAGATGCGGCAGGACTATGGCGTTGGGCGCAAACGAGGCCAGAAGGCTGTAAGCAGCCGTGTATTTGGTGATCACGTCTCTGGGCTAATTGGGAGACCGAAACCGCTCGGTCAAGCTCGTATCGTAGAAGGGGCGTACTCAATGAAAGCCAATAAGTGTATAGGTATGATACGCAAAGAGGCGTCTTGGTGGAACGTATATTGAGTCAATAGTAGGTCGCAGGGGCCGTGAGGCTGTGATAGTTGTCACCGAACAAGGTGGAGGAGGTGGAGGAGGTAGAATTCCGATTCGACGGAGCTTGGGTGATCGATGATCGCCAGATGCAGGAGAGTCGTCGGTCAGCGGCAGAGGCGGAGCTGTCTAAGGCGACACGGAGGAAAAGGAACTGCGACACGGGAGGTGAGAGATTTGGCGACTGCGAGGATGGGATGCGAATGACGACGAGGAAAGAATAGGATGCAGCTACCCGCGGGCCATGAGGAGTGGCTGCACCCAGAACCAACACCAAAGCCAACCAATTTAAGAAGAAATTGGCCACTACAGCAACAGTAGAAGCTCACACGGCGTCGGCGACCGTAGAAGCAGGCTGTGGTGACAGCGTATATGTAGCGTTGTGCAGAGATGAGGCATGCGAACCAGGCGCGGCGCGGGGGGACAAAGTTGAGCGCAGATTGTGCGGAGGAGCCGGATCGCGATATAAATTGGGTTGACGAGGGAGTATAAAAAAGAACACAGAGTCAACGTTGAGAGTAAAAGTCGAACGAGGCAATTCGCAGAATAAGTTGTAAGCAATGACTGGTCCAATTCAAGGTCAGTTAGAAGAGCCCAGTCAGGTCAGGCGACAGGGTGTTGTAGGTAGCATTGTGGGTTTTGGTGGTTGGTGGATTAGCAGACGCCACAGACAGGGCAGTGGGCAATTGGAGGATGGCAGATGCAGGTGTTTTGAGGTTGTTCCTGTGCTGATTTTGCTTCCTCCAAGTTAGGTAGGTACCTGACCTTGAGCTAAAACGTTGCCTACCTTACCTTCAGCTGTAAGAATCGAGTGTGAAATGCGAGCTACCTTAGTAGTACTATAAGGATCGCGGAAGTACCAAGTTTGCTGTGCCAAGTACCTGATGTAGGTACAGTACAGCAAAGTGGGTTCACGACAACCTGAGCTTGAGCTCAGTCAGAGAAAGTGGATTGATTATATGTAAGGGGAATAGAGTGACGACGAATCTTGATTTCACATCACAAGGTGCAAAGACAGCCAAGGTTCGTTCGCTGTGCAGCCATGGCATGTGCAAATGTAGAAACCCGAGGTGATGATGCTACATGCAATCTCGTGAACAGCTAGTAGAGTACCTAATAACCTACAGAATGTACATACAAACAGGACATTGGTTGACAGGCGGATGATCGAATAACCATACGGGTATTAGCTCTAAACCCACACAGGGTGGGCAACTCTTGATCCTTCCAGTCAACTCCCCTGTCTGTCTCTACGTAGCAATGAAACGTCAAGCCCTTCAGTAGGTAGCCATGGATCTTTGTCAATTGATTCAACATCGTCACCAACAACACAATCAACACGCTGATCATCATGAAAGATCCAACCTCGAGCAGTCCCAGGTGGGTTTGATAGACTAATATGGCTGATGTTCTTACTCAGTCGTTTATGCCTCAGCAAACCGAAGTTTCAAGCCTCCCTCCCATTTTCACCAGCCGCTAGCAGAAACCAATTCGAGCCCAATCAAAGTCAAAGTTTTGACTGCGGGGTTTACTAGGTACTAGGTATGTGCTAGGTAGTGGAGGGAGTAACCCGCTCTGGGGAAACTGGGCGCTGGCTATTGGTCTGACGATGCTTCTATTTGTAACTGATGAAGCCTTGTAGGCAATCAAGATCAGATTTTTTTAGGGTAAGGAATCCAAACCAGGGGGATAGTTGACGACTTGACTCAATTCACTTCTAGCGGTCAAGAAAGATCATGGAAGGAGAATTTCACATCCTGCGCCTCAAGCAATAGTCTCGATCGAGAAGATGAAGCTAAAGAGGTCCCGCTGAGCCGCCAAAAACTACTCCATTTATCCATCCATTCGAATTTGTATGTACGTATGTATTCCCAATCACCAGCCACCCAACGACCTCAACCTCAACCTCACCCTCAACCCCTAGACCTGGCTTAGACTGATGCATTGTGAATCGCAAGAGTCTGGGGCCTTGATTGGATGCTTCTCTGCGCGTATGTACACGTCGACATATCAAACTCTCTTTTGTTGTTGGTAATAGCAGAGTCAGCCAGAGTGTGATTCGTACCTCGCCTATGACAGGGGTCTCTAGGTGTCGTGCGACTGCAGCACCGTTGCGACGAGGTGCAGCGTCGGGCTGATGTTGGATAATTCTGGTGGTACTTAGTGCAGAATGCTAATTGCCATCTTGCTGATAGTCTGTCGTATCCGTACACAAGCCAGCATACATGCATGTACATGTATATGTTTCAAGTCATCTCTTGAGCAACTAACACGCAATTCTAGCCCTGTAATTAGTCTTTACCAAAACCCAGAAGCAAAAAGAAAAGAAAAGAGGACCCCGGTGCTACTAGTAGATAAAGAAATCTATTCGCTGGCGCAGTCACTGACTGGCCGGTGTGGAACAGCTGATAGGCGGCGTATAAGTAAGGTACCCGAAATGAATATACAGAGTACAGAGAAGGTAACATAGAAAATCGAGAGTTATACTTGTCATATACAGCACTACTCTCCTTGACAAACGGAGGCTTCATGGATCGCAACTTTTTACATACATTCATCAGGGTCTGCCCCCAAAACTGTAAAGCCGGCCACCCGGAACACGGGGCTTGATGCCGAGCCCGGTTGCCGGAGGTGAGGGGCGGCAGCGGAAGCCCAACGCCGCCGAGGGTAGCTAACGCTCAGCTGTTTACGGTGAAGAATAGAACGATCCAGGTTTGATAGTCAGGGTCCTCTATTGGATATCCAGTACCCGCGGTTCGCTAACCGACCGCAACCCGTCGGCGACCGAGGGTTTGGGATTCTTGTCTAGGACTCTTGAATCCTGCCAAGATACAAGGTAACGATCCTCATCAAGTTGCGCAAAATAGAAGGTCTGCGCGGGAGCCTGATCTTCAGTGCGTAGGTTATAGAGACCTGTGCATTGATGTTAGCGTGAAAGTTTGCGTTACAATTACCTAAAGTCAGGCAGAAGAGTCCTGTCTCAGGTGTAACTATTTGTGACTATCAATGAGACTCAAATTCTTCAGCATCTTTCAGCTTTTGTTTGCTTTTTCCTTTGTTTCTTCATTGCATTGCATGACAGCTGCCCCAAGGCAAGGATCCCCAAAGTAATTAACACGTCCGGCTGAGCCTCTTGTGGGCAACACCCCCCCTAGTCCTTGTTACTTGCTTTTTATAAATCTTCACAGCGGGTAGAGGCATGCGTGCGTCAATGCGGTTGGAGGATACGACCCATGCTGCTGGCCGAGAACCTGGAGTCGAGTCGAGTCGAGGCTGCGATAGCCGAGGGCTTGCAGATTGTAAATTGGATGTAGGGACTAAAAGAGGACTGAGACACCCTTGTCGATCTTGAAGATGTTCTTCACACCAAAGTTGTGGTTGGTCTAGCCTAGCTTATGCCGATGTTTGGTGTTCTAGCTCAAGGGTACGATGTGATATTGATTTTTTGGCAAACACGACCAACTGACTGGGGTCAGATTTGCCAAGTATGATAATCAGTCATCTTAACTGGACGTACCTATTGCATGTTCTGAGGAAGACATAACCTGGCTGCCTGGTTGTTGAAGCCCGTAACAGCTGAGCACTTATCAAGCCACCATTTATACTCGCCTACTATTGATCATCATCTGCCTGTCCGTCATCCAGATCCCCGCATTCGCCTAGCGGCCCGGGAAGATCTTTACTCAAGATAAACTTAGCTGGCTGCATTAATTCTGGGGGAATCCTGAAATGCCTTTCAGCCGAGGCGATCTTAACAAGCATTCACAATCAGATCATGCACCTTTATCGAAATTATTGGTATATCCTCTTACATATCAAGCAATAGAATTGACTTGTGACAAAATTTTAGGTGTCTTTGAATACAAATCACAGAAGCGCCAATATTTCAAGCCCTGTATAGAGGAGCTAGACCGGCCTCTTTTGTACAACCGGCGATCAATCCACTCGTTTTCCCGCAAAAGCCACTCTTGACCTAGTAGGACTCTCGGTGTATTAGTTTGATATGTCCATCTAATAGCTGCAGTACAGGGGTTTTGGTACCTGTTTTGGTGGCGCGGGTACACGGATGAAGTCAGGACTTGTAGCCCTGATCATTACTCTTCTCATATCCCCTACTCTAACCTCGAGGAACAGTCTTCAAGAAGTAGCAAAGCGACTGTTGGCCCTGATTCTCTTTCCATACCGTAAAAACAGATAAGGGAAAGGCATCATGGCAACTGTCAGAAAAGCTAGCAAAGACGAAGCCCAGTGGTTGTTGAGCTTGGTGTACATCTGGTTACCAAACAGGGGAAATGCAGCTGCAGGACTCGAGTTAGCCATAATTCATGCAGCTGGATCTCAACAACTTTCCGGGCTGACGCCTCATGCTCCCCAGAATAGGCTATGCCAGGGGAAGTTGGTAGCCAGCCGGCGGTGAAGAATCAGACAGGTCCACGGGAGTAGATACTCCAACTACTTACCAGCAAAGGCACAACGCACGAATGCATTAGCAGCAAGGGCACTTGCGGCATACTGTGGATAAGCATCCACCTATTTCCATCAAAGTCAGCACAGTCTCTTCCCTGGTGGTACGAGCACACTCCTGTCACAATGGCTAGCAGAGAGCCGTGTAACGTGCGGTGAGCCTGTCACAGACTTGTGATACAGACACAAAGCTGGACTTACTAGAAAGGTGAAGACTCCACTGAACACAAGAAGGATCCTATATCAGAGTTGAGCGGTTAGCGGCAGTTCGTCAAGCAGAGGTTCAGGGGATACGAGATCAAGAGGCATGACCAAGCGGTGACTAAGACATGTTTTGCTCTTCTTGTGCGAATGTGATTCCGCGCGTCCGGTTCTTGTCTCAGTCCCGTGTAAAGTTGGACTTGGGTATCACGGTGCTCCCATTGAGAACGCCTCACGCCTCCTTGAGGCCTGCGAATGGTTTGGGTTGATATGGGATGGGATGGATCGTGATGACTTACCCAGCTCCAAAGATTGCCGATCCAATTGTGGGCACAATCCAGTGAACCCAAGGATAACACGACCAAGCAAACATGAATATACCAGCTGGAACAAGGATACCTCCCACGATGGCTGGAGGTAACCTGAACTCAGGCTGGCTGTTTCCTTCAATGCCGGTCTCCTCGCTCAATTTTCGAATGAGTTTGCTCCGAATATTGTGCCACAAGGGATCAAGGCCAGCGGCGAGTAGCATTCCCACGAGGATGCCGAGAAAAGAGCAGCCATTCTGCCAAAGGTTGAAGCCGTAGATATCGCCAAATACCAGGTGAAAGGCTCCAAAGAAGAGATATAGAATACCGAGGACGATGGCCGTGAAGATGCATAGGTTGAGGCACATGGGCTCAAAGATTAAGAGCTGAAATGGTCGTAGAAGCGATCGACCTATTGCGCTGGCGGCTGATTTCTGACCCCTTTCTGTAGGAGCTTTCCATCTTCCATCTCCAGTTTCCTTTCGCATCTGTTTGGCTTTGTTCTTGAGCAGGATCGGATCTTAGTGGAGGTTAGTTGGGACATATTGGCTCTGTATGCTAATTCGGACTCACGATATGTCTCAGGGACGAGAAACACAATGCCCAATAGTAGAATGAATGCCCAAATTAGAAGAGTCCAATGAGTCCACCTCCAGTCAGTGTTATAGTTAATGAAGCCCCCGATCAAAGGTCCAATTGACGGACCTACAAAGGGTGCGAGCGAAAACATCAACATAGGCGCTTGCAACTCATCTGCCGTGAAGAGATCCCCAACAGTACCTCCGGACACAGCCAGAAATGCGCTACCGGAGATCCCATCGAGAAATCGACTCACAATCACGGTCTCGATATTCTGAGCCACGGCCTGAGGAATGATAAAGATAACATAAAGAGTCCACGATACAATATAGATAAGTCGTCGACCATAGAACTCGCTCAAGGGACCGAGGAACATGGGACCTAGTCCGATACCTAAAACAAAGAATGAGAGACCAAGGATGGAGACTTCTCGAGAGTTGCCAAATTCATTCTCCATCTGTTCATACGTAGATGTATAGATGGAACTAGCAGCAGTTCTGTGTTCACATTAGTACCTATCCTTATCGGTTGAAGGTGCGGCAGAAATACTTACACGCAGAGACTTCCAGACGAGACAATGATAATAATGAGCCATTTCTTCATCTTGTGGAAGCTCCGAGGGCATAGACTGTCGTTGTCACCTCCATCCCAGCCGACTTCGAAAGGATCCTTTTCGACTTCATCGTCCGAAGGCTCGCTGTGGGGGTTACAGCTGTAACCGTTCTGGGACTGACAGCGGGATATCCTGGCAGATGCTCGTGAGCGAGTTCTAATTGCTTGTGGTGATTGAATGGGCGCAAAGGTCGTTTCGTTTCTTTCAGGGCCGAGTGTCCCTGAATTCGTTGACGTCTTTTCAATGTCGCGATCCATGTTCCTCGTGGTTCTGACTGTTGACGACAGTATTGAGGTAGATATCGTGATCTCTAGTTCAGAGGACCGGCTTCTCGTAGTCAAGATAACTTGGTATTTCAAAACTATGCCAAGACTCTGCTGCTCCTAGCCTTTATATATACTCTAAACACCTTGCTCTCCAACAAAACTCTGCCATTTCTCACCACCACAAAGCCAGAATCCTCGACTATCTCGTACCGTGGAAATCACCTCTTGTTGTCATCGCTGACCAAAAACATGACTTTGCACCCTGTAAAGATGCGAAATGTTTATTAATACCCAATCAAAGCTGACAAGCTAGGGTCTCGAGAGGAGCGGTCGGCCGCCGTGGCTTGCTTATTGAACAGCTTGACTCTAGGAGAGCCAGGGCGCGTATCCCGTATTTACGAAGTCAGTCGTTTCTGGTGAAATAAGATTCACTGGATTCCCATGAAAATCATTTCTTGAGAAGGACAAGTTGACTATGAGATGCCGATGCGCTGAGACGGGCTATTATACCTTGCCCCCCTCTCCGTGTTGATTTCGGCGATAGATCGTTATGTAATAATACTTTGCGTATTAAGACCGAAGAACTCTTGTTTCGGCTTTCGGCGTTTGAGCTCTCTCAAACTGTCTTTATTGGATTCTTTCGGCTCTTGAACATGGCAAATATTCATCAATTCTTCTTCTCTCGTTCAGTTTCTCGGGGAAAGGGAGAACAAGGGCTCAACAATAATCTCATGATCTTGAATTGATATTTCCCCGCATATCGAGACTTATGAGGCTCTCTTTACAAGAGTCTTCAGTACAGGTCGAAGAGTAATGCCTGGGCTCATGTTTGGGTACCTTGGACTTGATCGAACATCAGCAGCTCCGTATCACGCTAACACTCGTCATCTTCAGGTGGTCGAATGAGAGAGCCTCATGCTCAAGCAATACGACCCTGCAAGAGCCCAAAACCCGGTTATTCTTCACATGCTGATGGAGATATTGTCCGAGTCCGTCAATAAGAGCCCCTTAGCTATTTGGAGTTGACGAACCAGGGCTCGAATCACTTGCATATCCCAGACACGGCTCAACATGGACCAGGCGGGACCAATGATCAAATATCTTGGCACCTCTCACGATATTTGATAGGATGCTCAAGACGACATGCGTACATGTCGTCATCCAGTTTCACTCGTACCACTGCGGGCGCTGGTAGGGTTGTAATGCGGGACATCAGTCACGGCTCGGTCAGCAGAAGGGAACGCCAGGAAAATGCCCGTGATTTAGAGACATCGTGTGTTGTAGGGTAAGCAGGTCCCTTGATGCACACCACCTAGTCGTAAGGTAAGGTAGTTAACGAACAGATGCAATTAAAGAGTCATGAGGAGAGGTAAGGTATGTCACATCTATGCCTTCAAATAGTCAATGGTTGTCGAGACAGTTATCAGCGCTCCAAAGACACGACAATCGCACCAATCCCGCTTCAACCATGAGCTTGAATTGCAACTCAGAGATGCACTTCCAAGGCACACTGCAGCTGCACTGCCCAGTCTGGCAGAGGCGAACGAGGCAAAAGTGCTGCAACTATGCATGTAATTCTCGCAATAGGGCTCACTCATGATGCCCCCGCGACCGGCTGAACTCTTTTCTTTCCCACCATGACCTTGTCCCATTGGATTCTCCAGGGAACAGCGTTTCTTTCCTTGTGATTAATGACCTGTTGTTTGTTACACTCAGTTGTTGCGATCGGGCCAAAGTTTGGTCTCGGATGGTGTAGTAAAAGACTGTCAGAATTCACAAACAGACTGATCGCAAACACACAGAAAAAGCCCCCAAAGGAATTAGAAACTTGATTGAAAAAGAGGACACATAGCTCTACTTGGCTCAACAAAAACACAATCAATTGACCCAGTTGGCCAAGAGTCCTCGGCTGATCATAACCGCCAACGTTGCGTCGTGTTGCGTTGCGTTGCGTTGCGTTGCCTTTGGATCCCCTCCAACACTCGCACCATGAACATAAACATGGTGGTTTCTTTTTGACAACCCCCATTTCTCTGACGAAAACATATTATTACAACTATCAAAATGTACAGATTTCTTTCCATCTTTTAGGCGCTTACCTCGGATCGCTCCTTTGGGCCACGCCGAGTCGCAATCATAATCCTGTCCACCAATGGATTCGCATTCAGCAGCACGCTCAAACGTCATTTCGGAACCTCTACGACGCGGGGAGACGAGGGGAAACAGGACGAGACGCGGGGTTTTATTTGTTTGGCCTGGTTATAAAAGGTCGCGGTTTTCTCCTCCAAGTTGTTGTGAACCTAAACCATCATCTCAGCTCTCCCTTCGTCTTCAACACGAACAAGCACTTCATAAACACTCAACTTGAATACCCTGCAATCTTACCCCTACTCATTGAAACCTCTACATCACTCAATCGAACACACTGCACATCTACCCCTATCATAAATACCCCCAATTGACTCAACATCATGTCTTCTCAAACCACTGCCCAATACTTCCCCAAGATCTACTCCCTCACCTCCGCTGATCATGCTCGCTCTGTCTATGATGAGTGGGCAAAGACCTACAATGAGGAGATCACTGGCAAAGGCCAGGACTATGTCGGCCCAGCCATTGCCGCTGCCTATGTCCCTCAAGTTCTAGGCTCCCCTACCATCAACCAAGACGTCGAGATTCTTGACGCTGGCTGTGGCACCGGCCTCGTTGGTGTCTTCCTCGCTCGCCTGGGCGCAAAGAAGGTCGACGGTGTCGACATCAGCCCAGGCATGCTCGACGAGGCTCGCTCTACAGACGCATATCGCAACCTGGACGTATGTGACCTGTCGCGACCGTTGTCCGCAAAGAATGACTCTTATGATGTCGTGACCTGTGTGGGCACCCTGACTCAGGCTCACGTTGGTCCCGAGGCTATCAGTGAATTTGTGCGTGTCGTGAAGCCAGGAGGCTACATCGTGGCTACCGTCATCCGTGAGATCTGGCAGACTGGAGGCTATGAGGCACACGTGAAGAGCCTCGCCGAGCAGAACAAGATCAAGGTTCTGTCTGCTGAGTTGCAGGACTACCGAAGGGGTGCTGGAGCCAAGGCTTACTACCTCGTCTTGCAAGTGTCTGCATGAAGTGATTCATTGATGGTAACTTCGGTGATGATAATGATGATGATGATGCTATTCGTGGCTGGCTTCCCTTTTCTTTCCCTCTCAACAAAGAAACAAGAAAACAAACAAATGCAGCACAGGAAACCCTCCCCTGCCCCAGGAAAGCTATTGAAGTGGAACATACACATCGACACTTGATATGGTACAGTTGCCATCGCCTCTGGCCCGTATCCACCAAGGTATTCGCTTTGGCAAGTTGATGATGACGATAATGATGGTGATCATATGAGAGACAACAAAGAATGTTCGTGATTGGATTTCGTTTTGACATAGGTGACTCGCCAGTGAGCAACGCGATCGGAATCTCTTACACATTCCTTCAGCAACACATGCAGCATAAATATACAAAAGGCGTGCGTGCCCAACTCATGATTGTGATTCTGACAATGAATGTGACATGACTATCATTTCGTTCTAACTTAGATTGTACATTAAAAAGTAGTGTCGTTGATTTCTGGCCTGTCATAAAGTATATAGAATTTTTCTCTTATGTGGAAATCCGGCTTCATTGTAGGAAACTTTATTTAAACTGGTGCAAAGTGTGCTATGGCATACCTGTAGTCTTGTTGTTCAAACATGAACAGCTAACTACTTGATCTTTTTCGTTGTACATAATTTCATTAAAATGCATATCCAGTTGTGGAATAGGCTGGCTAATACTAATATCCCGCCCTATGTATAAGTCGTTACAAAATACAGAAAACGATAGTAAACAACACCAGAAGATGATATCTTATCTACAATGGAGTTGGGTTCATGGTAGCTAGGGTTTACCACACATTCAAAGGCACCGCATTCCATTACTATTAGCCATTTGATCTGTCAGTTGACTTAAAGTTCCGAGACTCGTTCTTGTCTATGAGTGGCTTGAATCTCGGGGGAGTCTTTGCCTCATCAGGATGTATAAATTTGCTAGGTATCTCGACTATTCACCGAATCATAAAACAGATGACAACAGATCCGCCATGGATCAGCGGCAATCATAACGCCCAATCGGCGGGTCTCGGGCGGCTCATGAAACTAGCTGGCCATGATGATGTCTATCCTCTCGGGGAGTTTTCCCTCTTGTCGGATACTCTGAGGCCTTCCACCGTCCGGGTTGGGGCTTGGGGGCTTGTCCTTGCTCACCGACTCTCGGATACCACTTCCGATCACGGGACAAGACCCTCTAGTAAGTCATCATGACCATCATGACATGTCTCCGAACTGTCTCACATATTCCGAGGCATGATACACCTAGGACCGGGTCATGATACTGACGGTCTGAAGCCAGAGAACCAACAGCATCGTAGCAACTCAATTTCCTTATATTGTCATTATACATCTATCTACCTTGGGACATTGTGTGCCCTCATCATAAGTACTCTCCATCGGTTCTCATAGAGCACCATATACCAACCATGCATGCATATTCTATCTCAATTCCAAGCGATCCAAATCCAAACCCAAACCCAAACGCCAAAACGCACCAACATGTATTGCCAACACAAAACACGTCTCTAAAGATACTCTGGCAACCCACTCTTGGCAAAGTCAGGAACATCCTTGTCGCAATTGAAGTCACGATCCCAAGGCTTCTCGGGCAAAACACCCGCCTTAAGGCCAGACTCATAACTCCACTGGTAGTTATTCTCCGTCTTCCATGTCCAGTACCACCACCCCCATCCCTTCTCGAAACTATGCATCTGTGCTTCGGCGAACATCTTGAGGAACTTCTTGTACTCGTCGCTCCAGTCGCTAGGGTCGGCGTTGGCGCTACGACATGAACACTTGTCGTCCTTTGTTGGGCATCGAGGCTCCAAGATGGAAGTGTCCTTGTTTCCGGTATCGTATGTGCCCTCCCAGCGAGTACCCCAGCCCACGCCAGTGAGATACTTCGCGCAGTCTGTATCGGCTTGAGACCACTCGGCAAAGATGGTCGGTCCATAACCTGTCGAGGGATTCATACTGATCTCAGCCTGCTCAGTCCAGCCATCGCAAGCATACTCAACCTTCTCCTTGTGGGTAAAGTCGATCTGATTCTCGTTGAAAATGACATACTGGTGGACGTCAAGGACCATATCATCGTAACCCGTCATCAAGCCTTGCCAGTTCTCAAGTCCCATAAATCCATCCCCAAACACCACGAGAGCCTTGATGCCGTTCTTGCGGACGAGCTTGTATGCGTTTTCTGTCCACTGGATAACATCGCTTGTTTTGAGGCTGGTCATTCGAGGTTCGTTGGCAAGACCATAATGGGTGATGATGTTCTTATAGCGAGGTTGAGCGAAGAACTTGGACAAACGGTCGTGAATATCGAGTGCCCGCTCTGCGTTTTTGCTACCGTCACTTCCGTTGAGCCAGCCAATAGAGCCCCATCGACCACTATGATTCCATCCGTTTTGACTTCCCGGAATACCGTGCAAGTCCAAGTTGACTCGCAAGCCGTACTTACGGCACCACTCGATCGCACGGAGAAGATATCTCCAGGATGTTCGATACACATAAGGATCACCATCGTAGACCTCGACGGCCCAATAGTTGAAACCAATTCGAACGTGATCGAGACCAGCTGCTTGTATGTCCTTAAAGGTTTGTTCTGTAATGAATGAGGCATAATGTGCTTCAAGAGTTTTCGCAGCATCGGAACCCAGCTTCTCGGACAGAGTCCATTCATCAATGATCCCCTCCTTGGTATCATAATTGAAAAGAGATGGGCTGATGAAGGGTTCTAGATAGAGCCATCCTCCAATACATACTCCGCGAGCAGGTTTCTTCGCATAAGATCCCCAGGGTTTGTTGAGAGGCGGCACATTGTCGTTGGCTCGGGCCGAGTCGTCCCAGTCGTCGTAGAGACCCATGACGGGCAAGTTTCCAACCATTTGGTCAGTGAAAGTGAGGTTGAAATCGGAGGTCGACTTCCATGTCCAAGGATCGAGATATGTGTTTTGCCACTTCTCGGGTATCTCTGAATGATCCATCCCGTCTAGGTCAGAAGTATCCTCAGTTGAATCACCTGAGCTGTCGCTACTCCCTCCTCCTCCTCCTCCACCGCCTTTGTTCTTGTTACTGACGACGACTGCCACAATGATAATGATAATGAGGACAACGGCACTCACACCGAGTGCAATCCCTGAGTACAGTCAGCTTCTCAACTGCCAATTCCACCGCACCACAACTTACAGAGTTTCTTTTTGCTCTTCTTTGGCGGTTTCGATAAGTAGAAGTCCTTCTCTTGTTCCACACTATCCACACTCCCCCAACCACCTCGAAGATGAGTCTTGGATCGTCCCTCTTCCATAATAGCACCGCTCACGACCCTCTTCTTCTTGTGTTTTCCATGAGTTCGCGGCCTATCAGGATCCCGATCCCGATCTCTCTTTTTGTGTTCATCTCGTCGTTCTCGTCTTCGTGATTCATCTCTATGGTCTCGACTCGCTCTTTCGCTCCGTTTCTTCTGTCGCGCATTCTCCCTTTCCAGATCCGCCAAGGCATTCGCTGATAATGTCCTTGAACTTCTGTCCCGGTTGTCTTCAGATCCCGAGACTGGTCGCCGGGAGCTTTGCGATTTCCTCTTCCGCTGACCGTTCTTTCGTCGATCCCTTTCTCTGTCCCTATCGCGGTCTCGAGGTCGGTGTGAGTGAGAGCGCCGCGATGACTCTTGCGGCGGCATCGTGAGACATGTAGCGACGGCGTAATTGGAATGCAATCTCTATAGAAATGGACTTGAGCGAGTGTCAATGGTTTTACGACCAATTACGACGTCAGTCTTGGCCGATCGTGGTTGTCGGGGCAACCAGATAATATCCTTGGAATTATCCCAGGCCCTGGCCTAGATCTCGCCGAAACAATAGCCTAGAACTTATTCGACACGCTTCGTCATGTTTTCTTTTTATTGCTCCAGTCATTAGGGAAGCCCAATCGCCCCTGTCAGAAGAAGCCGGACTTCCTTTGTCTTCAAATGCGACAGCATGTTAATGGTCAAAGCAAATGAAGCATACGTACGCAACGGCAACTCATTGCCGTTCAGTAAGTGAATGGATTCCCAAAAATAGATGCAATGACTTGGAGTCCGCGGATGTATCCAAGACTTGCCCAGATATTGGCAATACCATGATCTTTATTACTTTGGTTAAGTGCGTACTAAGGTTGGTTGACTGGACACTCTGGCCAGCGTTGAAGCGATTGGATTTGACTGAATTGCTCATGATGATTTGCTAGACACCACGTCAACCAATTGTTTTGTGTAATTCATGAAGCACTTTTTTTGTTCTCTGAAATAATTCCGTCAAAAATTTAATGCTTGTAGTATTCAAGAAGATGAGAAAGACCCTACTATCTCGACGATGATACGAAGTACTTGTATGCCTTATCCTTATCATCACCTTATCGTCAGCAAACTATCCGTATCTTCGTCTTAACTCCTAAAGTCTGCACGCAAAATGAAATACGGAGTAGTCCTTCGATGAAGCATTCTAAACTCTACCGTAGAGTTCTGCTTACCTAGTGTTTCCTGTGTAGTGATCCGTGTTATTAGGAGCTGATTGGGTAACTCTCAGTCTTGTTCGGCATTAGATCATGAGGGCGATAGAAGCCGCCGCCAATCCCGCAGCCCGCAGCAAGCCGAGCTTGACATCACCTTCACCGAGGATCAATCAATCAATAAGCCTCTTTCGGCTGGCTTTGGATATCTAAGGTATAACTTAATCATTCTGCTACAACTCAGCTGCTATTACTCCTCTGACATGCCATTCAAATTGAATCTCTAATCGCCCGCTTCCTGTCATTACCACCTGTGAATATTGCCAATCCATCGCCATGAAGCATCGTGTTATTCACCAGTTCAAGCGGGCACACGTCGTCAGCAATCCCTCCACTGCACGGCTCTCACTTGCGCTTCCTGTAGGGCGAAAGTGCTACTCGACACATCCGCCGAATGCCAAACTAAATCTGCCTGTCGACTATGGCACGACTCCTCTCCTCGCACACAACTCACAGGTTGCCTTGAGCCACAAGGAGCTGCCTGAAAGCATTCGAAATGGGCCGACCAAGAAGATGAACCTGTTTCAGGCCATCAACGACGCGATGGGAATTGCACTAGCTGAGGACGAGTCTGTCGTCATTTTTGGAGAGGATGTTGCTTTTGGTGGTGTTTTCAGATGTACTATGAACCTTGCTGAAACGCATGGTGCTGAAAGAGTGTTCAATACTCCTCTTACAGAACAGGGTATCATGGGGTTCGGTATTGGTCTTGCCGCAGAAGGCATGCGACCTATCGCTGAGATTCAGTTTGCCGACTACGTTTACCCAGCTTTCGATCAGTTAGTCAACGAGGCTGCCAAGTTCAGATATCGTGATGGGTCCTGCGGGCGAAGCGTGGGTGGCTTGACAGTACGGATGCCCTGCGGTGGTGTTGGTCACGGAGGTCTCTACCATTCACAATCTCCCGAGAGTTTGTTTACACATATTCCTGGACTCAAGGTCATCATGCCAAGGTCGCCAGCTCAAGCCAAGGGTCTTCTCCTGGCCGCAATTCGCAGCAACGATCCCTGCGTGTTCATGGAACCCAAGATCCTGTACCGCGCCGCCGTTGAGCAAGTTCCTGTTGGTTCATATGAACTCCCACTATCGAAGGCCGAGATTCTCAAGGAAGGCAAGGATGTCACAATTGTCTCATACGGTCAACCCCTCTACCTATGCCAGAACGCAATCAAGCAGGCGGAGCAGGATCTGGGCATCTCTGTTGAGTTGATCGATCTTCGAACTCTATATCCATGGGATAAGCAGACCGTACTCCAGAGTGTTCGCAAGACAGGACGAGTCATGGTTGTCCACGAAGCTATGGTGAATGCAGGCATTGGTGCTGAAGTCGCCGCCACTATTCAAGAAGATCATGATACATTCCTGCGATTAGAGGCACCAGTTGCTCGAGTTGCTGGGTGGAGTATTCACTCTCCTTTGCTATATGAGAGGTTTAATGTTCCTGATGTTGCTAGTAAGTAATCGAAAGATGGTTGTGATGATGGTCCAAAGCTAACATTGTTCCCAGGAATTTATGATAATATCAAGAAGTTGTTGAATTACTAGTGGAAGAATAATGGAACGGAGGTGAAACGGCTAAGAACAGCCAAGATACCTAGCTAGAGCCGTGAAATAGAAATTTGAGGAATCGGTTCTTTGAGAAGCACAAATGATTTGATGATATTTTGATAGGTACCTTATTCCAAGTTATAAGTCTTTCCTTACAGTAGATGTTACCTAGGCAAATAGAACTGCTAGCATTAACCCCACTGACGCCGTCACCTACAGGCTGCAGGCATTACAAATGTATCGCGTATTGTAGATCACTACGAACCGGTACCTCTAATAGGAGGGATCTATAGCCTAGTGGCAAGTACAGTACGTTAGAAGATACCTAGTTAAAGACCCCCTGCGACAAATCAGAATATCTCAAAAGATGGGTATAACCTCTAGTTAGCCTCTTATAATATCAGTAGCAGCCTTTGTACTGTACGGACCCGATTTAGTACATTTGTAATGCCTGCAGCCTGTACCTTAGTAGGTATGCTCTTGCTCCACCTAAGCTAATGGAGCTCCTCCATCCTCTGCCCCGCCTCCCCTTGACTGTGGCCCATGCTGTGCCTCAAGAACTCCACGCCCTGAGCCTCAACGCCAACGCCCGTCCTTTTCGCCCTATACCTATACACGGCGCATTCAATCTCATTAAACCATGTCGGATCTAGAGACTGTTTCTGCGTTTGTCGAGGGAGCTCCTCCCGGAGAGGTACGTGCTGATATCATCCTATGGTCCGCGGCGTCATCAGCTAATATGAACTCGTAGCTCGCAGATGTTATCGCAGGTATTACCGGTCGAAATGGGATTGCTGAGCAATCATCATTACTGACACGAGTCTACAGATATCAAGTCCCTCACCCTCGAAACCTCGCCCGATATCATTTCCAGCCTCGGTCCCGCTTTCGAAAAGTACAATGAGGAGCAGTTAGTTACGGTGAAGCTGCCTGGTAGCAGCCAACCAGTAGGTGACGAAGAATTTCGAAAATGGAGAGATTGGAGCTGAACAAGTGCGCCAGGTCATTATTAGTTCCCACAACTCGCTTGGAGACGGCCGTTATTACGATGTTGAGAGCTCTTCCAGCTTTGCTTTCGACCATACTACGCAGGTAAGCTGCGCATATCTACCTGCACAAATGGGTATATGGTTCTGACGGAGGGATAGAAAGCTAGTGCCGTGCAAAGCCATGTTCTGGAAGGAGCCCAAGCGGATCTTGTGTAAGTTGACTCGAGCCGTTGGACAGCGTCAAGTGCTAACATACAATGATAGCAAATCCACCCTCAAGAGTATCGGACCTTACGTTGATGAGCACTTCGCCAATGCTGCGCACGGTGTCTACCCAATCGAGTCGGATTCCAAGATTGCCATCGTTATTGTTGGCAACAAATATAGCCCCAACAACTTCTGGTAGGTATTCTACGTTTCAGATCTGTTTCACCCAGCTAATGGCCCCAGGAACGGACGCTGGCGGTCGCTTTACATTCTTGACCCATCTTCTGGAGCTCTTGAAGGCTCCCTAAAAGTTGACGTACACTATTACGAAGACGGCAATGTTCGTCTGCTCACCAACAAACCCGTTTCCAGCACCATCTCCTCCGTCAACGGTACCAGCATCGTCAGGGAGATCTCGACCACTGAGAGAAAGTACCAGGAGGAGCTGAACAAGGGCTTCGTGAGCCTCAGCGAGGGAGCCTTCAAGGGTTTGCGTCGACAGCTCCCTGTGACGAGACAGAAAATTGAGTGGGATCGCGTGACGAGCTACAGGTTGGGTCAAGATATTGGTGGTGGAAGCTCAAGGCGATAGAGCATGGTCATTAGTAGCGCACGAATTTGAACGATAGACTGGACGAGGAATAACGTAGAATACATGCCAAGGATCGATGTCTATCTTGAAGGTGCTGGCTTCTTCTGAGTTGGAGGATCAAGAATCCGAGCATCGATCGAGAAAAGCTCGGGCTTGGATGCGATTATCTCGATAATCAACCCGTATCATCCAAGCCTTGAATAACTGCATGACCCCTAGCCCATGAATCACTAGGTTGTGCATTTGGCATGGAACGCTTCGGAGGCTTCTAGTCTCATGCACAACGTGCAGTACATAAACCGAGTTTGTGACTGACAAGAGCTTGATGGGTGACACTCTGGGCATACATGACCGACAATGCAAAGCGGTTGAGCAGCACGAAAATCTATACGCCAGTCTAACTACTAAGGCCACTGAATGTTTTATCTTATCCTTATCCCGAGAGCAGTTTGCAATACTTCATTCAAGGCCCTCCGATATGGCTAATTCATCAAACCCCGGGTGGTTTTACCTAGATGGTCATAAGCTTAAAGGACCCAGAGCAACCAGATATGAGACACAAGAGGCTCACGCCAGGCAAGGCCTCTGTCATATCTTGCTTATCTTGCATAAGTCAACCGCAAGCGGTAAAGGTTAGAGCTGTCTTTCCTCGGGAATCGGAAATCGGCATCTCCATCGGTACTGGTTTGCGAGTGGCCTTCAACTCTTGGAATCATAGCATGTGCTATCAAAGCTGTGATGTTCCTCGGAATTAGGTTGCCAATGGAACACGTCGGCATAGTGTCCGGTTATCTTGACTCTTTATCATGAGAGATGTCCCGCCAAACTTGTCTTGAAAGGGTAATTTCCTCCCAGGGGGTGACTTGTGACAATGACATAACCCCGCGGTGGACGGAGGATAGGTCCGTGTTTTAGGTGCCGGTGATGTTTGCCTTAGTTTTTAAGATGCGGGGGAGATCATACATATGTGTTTGGAGGGGCAGATCTGGTGTTGATATCTACATATTGTGTAGCCTACCTATTGCCAATCTGTCCTTCACGGAAGAGATCGGAAGCTTGAGTAATAACTATCCGATGCCTTTCGGGTTGGATCAACACAATTTGATCATAGATATAAAGAATCATACCACGTTGCGTACGAAAAACAATGGAATCCGCCGTTCAAAATGACGGTGAAGTAGTATTGAACCTGGGGCGGGGAGAAATCACCGTATTCGTATGCCAGCAAACAAACGGAATCAAAGAAGGGAATTATGCTAGCCCACGGTTCTTGGGCCTCATCAGCAGCCGTACAAGTTACTTAGGTTGGTAAGGCTGGGGTTGAGAAAAGGTGACGAATCAGAGAGTAGAGACGGTAATTTTGATGGCTGCGATTGGCTCAAAAGTACCCTCGGCGATGGGCCTTATAGGGAATGGGTCCGGATGTTGGGACACCGAGTCGTACCAGGAGCTCCAAGTGGGTGAGGATGAGGTTGAATTCATAAGTCATGGCCTGAATGATAAGGCTGTAGGTAGCAAAAGGCCCTTGTTAATAGAAGAGAAATGTGCCGAAGATGATCATCAAGAGAGAAGCAATAGGTGATTTCAACGGATACAATTGGGCCCCAAGAATCCGGTAGTACGGTACGATTTCGGTCGACTTCCTTTCCGATGACCTTCCGAGGAAACAGAACAGAAAGAAACAATGGAAGGTAAGACGCCGCAAAAGAAAGGCTCAGGATCAGGATCATGTACCGGGTACATAGAATTTGTGTGGGGCAGTACTTTGCTCCGTCTACCTATGGGCCCTGGGAAGAGTGGCCGCCGCCAAATCTCCAGAAAGGCCACCTAGAAACAGGGGACCTAAATTAATTTAGGTACCTTAGCTGGTAACTTGCTTGGGTTAAGTTCCGTCCCGGCCAGTTACTTGTGACTTTCCATTCTTCTCTCCTCCTTTCTTCTCTTTCTTCCACTCCCATCCTCTTACAATCCCAATCCCACCAATTGTGCGACGACAGCCCTCGAACAAGACCAGAACCCCCCCAATTCTCTTCACGACCCGTCACATCAACACCGCAATCATGTCCGCGAAGAAGGAGTTCACCATGCAGGATGTTGCTGAGCACAACACCTCCAGCGACATCTACATGGTTGTTCACGACAAGGTCTACGACTGCACCAAGTTCCTCGACGAGCACCCGTACGTTATATTGCTATCCTTCTGCGCTACGTAGCGCAATCGTTGCTCAGGATACTAACATCGACTTAGCGGTGGTGAGGAGGTCATGCTCGACGTTGCTGGTCAGGACGCCACCGAGGCTTTCGAGGATGTTGGCCACAGTGACGAGGCCCGAGAGGTTCTCGACGGTCTTCTCGTCGGTGAGCTCAAGCGTCTGGTGAGTAACAGAGCCCTCTATCTCGATGGAGCAAACGCTAACATGTGCCATTACAGCCTGGTGACGAGGGCCCCAAGCGTCAAATCGCCAACTCGAACCAGGGAAGCGGCACTTCTGATCCCGCCGGCTCCAGCTTGAACACATATGCCATCGTTGTCGCCGTCGGTTTCATCGCCTACGTTGCCTACAACTATCTCCAGAAGCAGCAAGAGGCTCAAGGGCAAGCCTCCGCATAAGCGCCTCATGTCAATGGCATCGCATGAATGAGGATAGAGAAAAAGGGTGTTCTTTGGATTTTGCTACGGCATCAATGCAGATGTATGTCTCTAAGGACCACTATGCATTGGGAGTTTTCTTTGGCCTGAACAGAGGCCGGTGATAGACGGCGGGCGCGCAGCTACTAAATGCAGCTTACCCCGGCTTGGACATGATGAGAACAGTGGGCAGCGGCGAATTCACTAATGTCAAAGCCCATGCCACGTCCCGATTTTCGGGATTTTACTTTTTTTGTTGGGGGTGGACGGAAGAGGGGATCGGGACGTGCAACCGAAACCCGAAAAGAAAGATAAGGATCGCAGCGAAGCGCAGACGAGACCCATTTGCGATGCGCAACGCAACTCATTCGCAGTCAGACAGACGATTCGGCCATCTCGTCTCATGGGCCACGGTGTTACATGAGCATGGGACATGCATTCAACAATGGAGATGACAATCTTGGGGCAATAAAGTGGAGTAAATATATATCACTGTTTTAATCAATGACTGGTTATGACCATTTTCCCCATTTGCCTTTCGTGAGTAACCCTACCGATACTAGGTTCTTACTGAGTGATCCTTCGTCGTTCTGTAACCTTACGTCGACCTCCTCACCTGTGGGATTCAACAGAGTTGAAAAGTCAAAGCAGAGTTTAAATCTTTTCCAAGGACGTTACTACAATATAAGGATCCACGGTTATCGAGAAACAGGTAAAGTCTTGAGCTGATAAAGCTTAACCTTGCGGCCGACAAGTAAATCAATATTTTCACCAATGGTGATTGATGCTACGTTTCTCAGAATCACTTTAATATTTCCCCCGTGAAGTATAACGAGAACAATCTTCTCAACAGGCCTAAATTCACCATGAAGTAGAACAAAAGAGTTTGATATCCGTTGCCTATGACTGTACGTTCCCTACAAGCAAATATAAATATGCGTCCGTTGCCCATGAATTGGCCATTCTTTTTTTTCCCCTCTTGCAATCACACACTCTCTGCTCTGTACTCACATATTGAGCCTCATTCTGGATACTGATCGATTGTGGATAGTCAGTCCGTGGAGGTTAGTACAGAGCACAACCACAGCAGTGCACACCCCCTGGTACTGCTGGTACCTACCTGCCTAGCGCCACACTAACGTGAACATCAGCCTCGCCGGATCAACCTCAATCCAAACTTCAAGCTTACCTTACTTCACTCAACCTCCATCTTCTTTTTTCCTTATTCCTTTGTTCTTCGCTGTCCGCCCTGGCCGTCTCTCCTTGACACCAATCCCCTACAAACAAGCGCGACCTCTCGATCTTCATCCCCGATCCGCAGAGAATACATTCTTTTTTCCTGGATAATCATGTCGTCCTATCTCGAAAGGCAGGCAAATGCTTTCAAGGGAACCCTTTCAGCAGCCGCGACAAAGATCTCAAATCCATCAACAAACAAGGCTTCATCTCTCGCCGTCCCTTCGCTTGCTCCTCCCTCACCATCTCCTTCAGCAGCCTCCGATCCAAATACCCCTACTTCCAAGCGAAAACGAGATGCAGGCCCTGAGGTGCCCTACTCTCAGCCGCAGCTCACAGGCTATGGTGCTGGGGTCAAGACGCAAATGACATATGCTGTCGATTACCTAAAAAAGAAGGGCGACGCAAAGACCATCACGGATATCATCGACCATCTGAGTTTGCGGAATTTTGACGATGAGCACAAGCGACAACTTGCGGAAGGCCTACGAGGACATCCCCGTGTAGAGTGGAAGCCAGATGCAAACCTGAGCGAACAGACCTGGAAGACTGGCGCTTATGTCCACCGACCTATCATTCCCGGAGTCAAGGACGCAACCAGCCTTCTCGCTCATCTTCAAGCCAAGACAGACGCCTCTGGTGTGTCAGTCAAGGATCTCAAGGACGGCTGGCCCGACTGCGAAGACACAATATCAGCCCTCGAGCGCCAGCACAGGATCTTGGTAGTGCGCACCAAAAAGGATAATATCCCGCGCTACGTTTGGCCCAATGATCCGTCGCTGCACCACAAGGTCCAGCCAGAGTTCCAGAGCATGTGGCAGCGTGTGCAACTACCACCCCTCGAGGAGATGCACCGCAAGCTTACGAGCGTCGGACAAAAGCCTACAAGCGAGGATCCCCGCAAGGCAAAGGATGGACAGGGCAACAAGCCCAAGGCTCAGAAGCGTCGCAAGGGCAACAGGATCGGCAAAGCAACCAACGTGCACATGGCGCATCTCATGCAAGACTACAGTGGCATGCGACGATAGGGAACGCGTGTATCATAATTGTTTTTCATTTCAGGGCGTTGGGGTGATGAGCTCGTGTGACTCAAGGGACGAATCACTTGATTTGATTTGATTTAATTTTTATTTGGCGTTTGGCGATAAAGGACCCCACCATTGAGAGTAAGGTCAAACAAAAAAGACAAAGGGCATTATGAGACGGGCATCGTCGGGTAGACGTAGGGAACAAGGCAGCGGCATGTTTTAAATTATTCAATCAGCAACATTGTTCAATATCAAAAACTCCGGTCGCCTTTTGCTGTGTACGTGACAAGCTTTCTATCTCACTTGTGTGTCTCTCGCTTGCCATACCCTCTGTCCCAACATTGATTTGTCTTTACCTGTTCTCCCTCCGTATCTTGTCAAACAAGCTCTCAAAGACGTCTGACTCTTGATACCCCCCAACTCGAAACTTCTTCTGAACCGTAACGCAAGGCACGGCTTCTACACCCGCGATGGCAGCAGTTCTGACCTCGTCCTCGAGCGTCTTCCCCAGACCAGGCCCCAGAAGCGCCGCTCTCATATCAGAATCTTCGAGTTTGGCCTCTGTTCGGCCAACATGCATCAACCAGGCTTCGTCAGCAATGTCAGCCCCGTTTTCAAAATGGCCACGGAACAGAGCATCGAGAAACGCAGACTGGACGTTTGCTCCACGAGTTTGGAGGGTCAAGGCCACAAGTCTATGGGCAGGCTGTGAAGGCCCTGTCTTCCCAGTCACAGAGAATTCGATGCCGTAACGAGCGCCGGCTGTTTGGAGTCGAGAAGTGAAAAGACGAAGCTTTTCTGGGGACATGAGCTTTTCATAGAGGGCACGCTTGTCACCTGTGGCGGGTTAGAATCGCAGCGAGATATAGAGGGCAGAATTACCTCGTCGTAGCGTGGGATACAGAAGAAAGGGCTTCCATGTGACATCGAATTCGACTTCTGGGTGGAGTGCTTGATATCGTTCCATGGCTTCCTCGAGAGTCTTTTTCTGGAGAAAACACCACGGACATAGAATGTCTCCATGGATGACGATGTCAAGAAGCATGGTTGAAAGTGAAGAGAAGGTGTTGGAAAAAGAAGACGGAAGAGTCTCTGTTCGTAAATCGTTCCAGTCTGTCAAAGCGTATAAGTAAAGATGGACGCTAACACGAAAGGTTAAAAACCGTTGAATACCGTCACACTTTAGTGAGAAAGCCACTGTCGATCTGCAGAGCAAACAACCCAAGATACTTATATATATATGAACGGAGCACTCCCTCTCCGTCCTGTATGTAGGTATTACTCCGTATGAAATCTCACATTTTACCCTCCAGGGACCAGGGCTCTAGCCAAACATCTTCCAACAGCCCTCTCGTACATGATAAAAGCCCAGCTCATCCGGCGTCAGGGCTACCCGATTGGCAAATCCAGGCATCAATGCCGCCCATCGTGGCCTGTGGTTGAATATTGAATATGTCTGCGATGAATAATCAGAAAATCGCCGTTCTGCGGGGGTCTAGCCTGCACTACCGGGAATTAGGCAGGGGGGGAAAGCTTTCTCGCTTTTTCGCTTTTTATGATTTTTTTTCTTATTCTCAAAATGGCGTGGTTTCAGCTTCTTAGCTGAAATTTATGGTCTTAAAAAAGTCTAGACCGGTCGCTGGGCTTGACACTCGCGTGCTCGTGGAGGCTTTGTTGTACGCGATAGACGTCATGGAGGTTTTTGGGCTTGACAGCACGGATTTAGACGAGGGGTGATTTGTCGATCTCTCTGGGCAGTGAAACAACAGAATGCTCATCCATGCGGCTCAACTGAGGGGTACATATCAGTTGACAATAATTGCCGAAGGGCATCGGCTGCGGCTGACCGATATATCGACCGATAGCTGTTGTTCTGGTTCTAGAGCAGGTCTATGTGTGTGTGTCACAGCATAAACCAGTCAGTCAGTCAGTCATAAGCGGGCTGATATTCGTTTTTGTTGAGTGTAGTAATATATTCATCGCATCAAATAGCAAGTCTATGTTGGTTCCCAGTCCCCAAGTCCAAGTCTACATAATAATACACAAACATGCCAGCGTCTTGTGCTTCCCCATAATGCCTGCTGTCTTTGTCTCTGATACGCTCAGGAGAAAAAGAAAAAAGCAAGCAAATGTTCCTGTGTAACTCCCATCCTACGTTTGCGTTATGCAGACAAATGCAATGTCCTGTCCGTCGTTCATCACATTGCCATCCGCCAGTCTATTTAACACTAGAACAAAGGAAATAAAAAAGCATCCATAATGTACGAGAGATGGGGGAATCGATAAAGCATGAAAAACACGAAACAGTGCAGAATTCAACGTTCAGAGCATGCTCCATCTAGGAGCGAGCCCGCCTATTAGACGGTAGAGTGATGTGTGTTGTGGGGGGATTGATATTAGACTAAGACATGCGCACAACTTGTCGTCAGCTGCGGTGGCCAAGCTTAGGTGAAGGGGTATGAGTATGGGAATCCAGTCCAGAAGGAATTAACGCCGCCATAATCTTCGTGCCCTAGTCGGGCACAGCTTCAATAATACAGGGTATCGGTGAGCTCACTCCAGATCATCACAAGAAAGACGAACTTGAGCATTGCTCAAGAGTCAGAATCTGGCAATATGTCCGACTAAGCCATGTGTACCAGTCCAGGTTCAGTGCTCTGGGGTCGGCGCATGTGCGCAGCGGCACTGTAATACATTTGGTTCATAGCCTGGTTGGCAGGATACGCATCCGCAGGGTCAGGGTAAACATAGCTGGCGTTGTTCTGCGCGGGCGAGGCCATGTGCGAGGGAGACTGCCAGCCAACGTTGGCCATGTGAGGGCTTCCACCATTGCTGCTGGGCGTACCCTGGCTGTTATCCAGGTTAGGCTCCAGAGTAGGAGGAGGACCATAGCTAGTGGGATGCGAGGTAGGTCGCATCATATTGAAACCGCCAGATGAGGTGGAGTTAGGACTGCCAACACGCATGTGCATAGGCAAGGAACCATTCTGTGACAGGTACTGGAAGTCACCAGGGTGACGAGGGATGCTGTTGTTACCGGACAGATCGACACTGGGCGACATAGACATAGTTCGCTGGCTAGGAGAAGGAGTGGTCAAGGGCGAGCCGTGGTTAGACATGTGGTCGCTTTCAGACCGAGCCTGTGACAAGCCCTTTGACTTTGACGCAGCAAGAGCAGCAGCGGTCGCAGCAGCAGCCTCCTCGATAGTACCGCTGTGGTGGTTCTGATGGCGGGTGAGGGTGGTGCGGCGCGTGAATGTCTTCTGACAATCAGCGTAGGGGCATTTGTAGGGACGCTTTCCAGAATGAGTCCTGCGGTGTCGGGCAAGAGAGCTGCTGTCGCTGAAGGGCTGTATTTGGTAAGCGACTGTCACAAAAACTCAGATTGTAGGGTACTAACCTTTGCGCATGTCTCGCAGTGGTGAGGTTTCTCTCCAGTATGCACGCGCTGATGCACAGTCAAGGCAGATCTTTGAATAAATTGCTTTCCACATTGGGGCCAGTCGCAAACATGGGGTCGAACTCCGCTGTGAATGCGCTCTGGGACTCATTAGCATTGCCAGTCAGTCTCTCAATAGTTTTTGTTTACTTACCGTGGCGAGCAAGATCACTGCGTCGAGCGAATCCCTTGCCACAGGTACTGCAAGGATAAGCCTTGATGGGTTGCTGGGGAGGAGGCGGGGGTTGTTGAGGCATCTGTTGCATGTGCATGTGAGGCATGCCTCCCATGTTGGGCATCTCGGGATAGCCTTGCATTGTCATGGCGGCGGACATAGGGTTCGGCATATGCATTGGCGCTTGCATCGTGGATGGCGATGGATAGGCTCGGGCGATACTATGAGGGTTGGAGTATTGCGAGTGCTCGGAGCCGTGAGGAGAGGCTGATCGCTCCATACCAGGTTCGTGCTTAACGAAGGCGTGTTGGTATTGTTGGTGATCGAGGAGACCGGAAGTAAGTTGTTGCATTTGACCTTTCTTATTGAGCATGTTGGTGATGTCCATAACCTCCGTAGGAGCTGGTGATCGCATGCCGCTCATCTTCAATATGGTGGGAATTGCCAGCTGAAGACGTGGCGCGTTTGGGGAAGGGTGTGCGAGGGCGCTCACAAGTGACGGGTCACGGCAGGAAGGCGGTCAAGCTGACGTTGGCTGCGAAGACGCATGTTAGTTACTTGATCTTGATATGGGGTAGCGGGCCATGTTTGATGCTCGAGGTGCCAATACAAACAACGACATCCCGAAGAGACCGGCAGATGAATAAGCGAATGCAACAGCATGCTTAGGTCCAGCCAGTCGCCCAGAGACGGCATCGTCGGTATCCAAGATCCGCCGAGTGTCAGGTCCCGAAAAACAACTTATGCGACTCACCTTTCCGTGTTTGTTTGCAAGTGACGTGTATGGTCGCACTGACAAGGTGGACAGGAAATCTTGCAGACCGCTTTTCGATGCGGGTTCGGTCGAAGCGGGAGGAGAGAGGTCGGCCGGCGACAGGATTTCGTTGTCGGATTTTCGGTACTGGGCGGCGACGAAGTTCTCTGTAGTTGGAGCGTTGAAGGAACGCGCTTGGTATGTGTAAGGTGGAAGAACCGAGGGCCGCAGGGGTTAGGCAAAAATGGTTAAATTTTTTTCTGTAGGTACCCTCCACAAAGTGATGCACTGTCGATCGGGCAGTCGGTGATGAAAAGTCAACAGAACAGAAGACTCTTGCAAGTTTTCAAATTCGATTTACACTGTATCAACACACGATAGCTGATGAGATAGATGTAGTCGTTCACAGGCGCGATGCGATGAAAGAAGGGATCAGGAGGTGGTCTGTTCACAGCTGATGGCCAGTAGACTAGACGGCGCAGGTACCGTTAAAGGGTCAACTGGGGGGGGGATATAGATGGTTCTTAAAGAGGTGAAAGATAGTAAAGCGGGATATCAATCGCCAGGACGTATGAGGACCAAAACACAACGAAAGACGGGAACGGGAGATAGATAAAATAGACCAAAGGAGTTGATGCGATGATCGAGGGCCAGGTAGGGGCCAAGTCTTTATGTCAGGTTCCAGGACGGGTCCCTATGGCGGGACGTGACAAGGCGAAGGCAGGCAAAGCCAGAGGCAAAGGCAGCTCCGGGATTTGAAAGTGGGAGGGTGAAGGGGAAGTGAAAGTGGATTCCCTATGGGGGGACTTAGTGGAGGGAGGGGGTCTGCGAAATAAATTACGGCGCACTCCCGGGCAGGGGTTGAAGGGTGACAGGGGTAGCGGACCTGAATGAGGGCGTGAATAGCGGTAGCGGGAATGAAGTAGACTCAGACTCATTACAGCGGCCAACCCAACCCAACGCTTCAAGTTCAGCCAGTTTAAAGCAAAGCGCGTGTAGCGCATCAGATGAGACCAGATAGTAGGGCAGAGACAGGGATTGGGGAAATAAGAATAAAGCAAAGCCAAGATATTTTCAGACCTGACCTGAGCTAGAGTAAACAAAAGCCAGAAATAGAGTCAATGGAGTCAATGGAGTCAATGGAACAGGATAATGGAAACAGTAGTGCAGGCGTAGATCAGGCACGAGTAAGCGATCATGTCTTTGTAATTAGAGTATTGGGACATTCTAACAAAGAGAAGAAGAAATCATCTCAACATAATAAGCACTCGATATGGATGCATACGTACATACAGTAAGGTAGGGGTAATAAACAAACATATGCTTCTTTTTGGTCTCAATGAAATGGCGATCGATCCTTTTTAGCTTGGTTCCCGTCCCGTCTTTCTTTGTTTTTTCTTTTCTTTTTCAGAAGAAAAGTATTACCCGAAAGCCGTTCGAGGGTTTCGTTTGAACTGGATCTCGCAGGTTTGGTTTGCTCTGTGCGCCAGATCTCGCAAGAGACATGGTGACATGGATCGAAGCACAGGACTGGGGTTGGCAGGACCTCGAGACACGACCACGACGGGAAGAAATCATCGAGGGATCGACGAACTGTAACAGTGGATGATGACCTGCAAATTGAGGTTTCATATCGCGGGCGAACGCGAGCTGAGAATGAGCAAGGCCGAGCACGCTAGAGCTGTTAAATTTTACATTGGTGTTGACCTTAGTCTAGCACAGTAAGGCGAACAGCTGAGACAAGGACTCAGACCAACATCACGTTTCCGAAAGAAACATATGCTATAGGTAGCCTCGAAGGGATATCCCTCTCAGTTCTCCGGTTATAATGACAACACACGAAGTGTTCAAAACAGTGCTATCTTTTATGATTCTCTAATTATCGTGTCGAGAAATACAACATAAAGTCCAAACCTTTTCAGGTACCAACTACTGAGATTTGACCCTCCCATAACTTACACAAGCGGGGATTGGCATGCGACAGACGTCACAAAGAACGAGGGCCAGAACCTCAATTCCGCCCTAGAAACATCCATCAGCCGTGGCGTCATTCTCACTTAACCAACATGAAACGCCGTTGCGTGTGTAATCCCAAGACGCGGTAAATCAAACCATAAACTTTTATTCTATCCTGCCTTCATTTATAGTACCTCCCAGTAAGTGTCCCGAGGATTTGGGAGCGAAGCAAAAGAAACAAAAAACCTCCACTACAAGCATTCAAGCGGACGGGTGCCTAACTCTCGGAAGAGATGGTTCCCGTCGTGTTGCTGCAACTTTACGATGCACAAATTGGAAATCTCCCGTCCCCGGGCAGTTGAACTCCATGTACAGCATACAGTGCATACCTACAGTGCAGACTTACATACAGGGTATTCCCCGGCCAGCCACAGCCCATAACAATTCAATAGTCACTCAATGACTGGCGTGGAAGCGTCCCTGGATAACATGTTGCAACCTTCAGAGAGCCGTTGCACGACGCTGATTGGAAAGAGGCTGTGGTCCTCCCTCATCTGTCGTGAATAGTAGGGATCGCTGCTGAGGGAATAGGCATCTCGCAGGCAGGCCAATCCTTGTCAGCTGGAGTGATCCTCAGACGTCGATCGTATCGTTCGTTTCTCTCACTGCATTATGCCAGTTGGGCCGCCAACATATCATGCCGTGTCTTCGTGAGTTGCGAGTGGACGCCCCATCACCTCCCTTTTCGTCTTCTCGTATGTCCACTCCAACAACAGGATATCATGAAAGAAATGAGCTGCGCAAACAGGGTCCGTACAAGCCTCGCCCTGTATCAACCGCGCTTGTTTGCTTGTACGATACTAAGCATGTTGCCATTGATTGTTTCTCTCCTGTGTACGGCGCTGTTTCCCCTCTCTCGGAATTGTGAACAGGCCTCTCTCTGACCCAGCTCCCGTTGTTTGATGTTCGACCCCAAATCGATTCCCCTGGTCTCAATCAATGTACAACGCATCACTCTCCCTTGCCCACCCCTACTCACCAGGGCCGACGTCATGAATCTTCCCTGTACCCTGCAGGGTTGACATGGCATGTGCGCCCCTCAAAATAACCCAGGTCTGTTCCCAGGGGAATTCAGGCGGGTCCCGTCGATTTGGGCGCGGTCTACGGAGTAGCGGGTCAGACCCAGAGCTGGTGCCCAGAGCTGATGTCGGGCTGTCAGGGCTGGCTGGGGGCAGGCAAGGCGGCAGCTGTCCTGAGTGGTAGATCTCGTCGACTTCCAGAAGAGTTCATTCATCAGTGCCCATGCTCCCCCGACCCATATCTCACTCTCAGGCGGTGTCGAGTTGTCGTCCCCTAGTGTGGCTTGCCTCATCTAGGGGATCCCACATCTCCCTTGGCACTATATTTGACAATGTTTTCCTGCGCCATAGGCGTCAATAAGATCTGGGCTGTTGGTTGAGGCTAACTAATCTCCAGCCATGCGTATTGTGAATTTCGGTGAAAGCGGTCCAGGACCGCTCGACGTTCGTTGGAGCGTTGCCTGAATCTGTGGTACACTTGACATGATGCAATCTCAATATCTGGTCACCTGGTCTAGTTTAGTTGTTGTTAGCTGCCCTGTCATCGTGTCTTTGTTCTTCGCTAAATGGTCTCAAGCAATCGAGGCTAGCTAGTGGTAGTAGACGAATTACTCACTCAATCAACCTTCGTAAACAAAGGGCTTTTGAAGCAGCATTCAACTGCATATTAAACCCACACTGTTTTGATGGTGTACCCAACTGAGGCGGTGTCACTTCTTATTCCGCTCTTTCCTTGCCATACTGTTTTGATGGTGTACCCAACTGAGGCGGTGTCACTTCTTATTCCGCTCTTTCCTTGCCATATAGCCCGTGGCTTAATTAGCATGTTAATGCATGCAATGCGCATGAGTTTGCTGCCGTGAATGTGGGATGTTTGTTGCTCCTGGGCTCTAGGTTAAGGGTTGTCCTAGATACGACTACCCAATCGGATATGAAGCGAGTAGCCTAGGTAGGTGCTCCCTTCCCAACTTTAGAGACGTTAGAGTCAGCAACCCTGTACTGTGTGAGATATGAAAGTAGTGGGCCGAGGCAGAACTGATCCGTCAAACCTGGGAGCTCTTAACGTAGAATGCTTCATCATGGTCCGCCTGCCTTCCAGAAGACAGGCAGGTATGATCTTACACCGCCCAAAGTTTAGCTCCCTAGGAGACACTGTGCTGTGGCTGTTCGGTACAGACAGCACCTAATACATCAATCAATTTAATCGACGATCCCCGCAAATGCCGTGCGCAAAATGCAGGCGCTGGCGCATATGCCAGTTGATAATTAAAACAGAGATACCAAAAGAAGTAGTCTAATGCAATATAAAGGATAAGATCCACCATGACGCTCTTGAACATTGACTTGAAGAGTGAGAAAGGGGTGTATCGTGGACCCAGAGAGAGAAAAAAAAAATGAATGAAGCTAGAATTGGAAGACACTAAGAAACTTGGGAATCAAACTTGACAGGGGTGAGAGGCACATAGGCTCTGGTTGGCTTCTTTTCGAGGCTAACAAGGTCTTTAGATGGGTCACTCACACATTCGGAAATGACGCTAGCTCACCGAGGAAGGTTTCGAGAATTCTTCTGGAACAATGGTAATGCAGAGGCGGATCTAGCGCCGTGTGACAATGCACGTCCGAGCGTAGCGTTGCGCCCACGACACATCTTATCCTTCTGCTGAGCTTCTTTCCGTCCTTCGATACCACTTTCTCATTCCGATCCATCACCTTAGGTAGAAGCATGCCACCATCAAAGCCTCACCCCTCCTTCCATGAGGTGGTTCCAAGTTCCAGCCTATCCCATATTAGTATCCATGCATGAGATGAACCTTCCTCACCTTGGCAATTCGACTGTCTACCTTATTCACCTCCGCAGTTTCCATTATTGGTTGCTGTACCTGCTGTACCGATCTCTACATGATCCCACTCGGTCTCTTTATCTTACTCTCCCACTCACACTCGTACTCACACTCACACTCACACTCACGCCCGTACATATCCATCATTTGACATTATTTGTCTTGTATCTATCTTATACGTAAGAGCGCTTGGCCACCCAAGCTTGTCCTGACTAAATCCTTGCCCTGGCCCCATGCTCCCGGGGCCCCATCTGAATCTGCCCCGTGCTGCAGAAGCATGGATCACTTCCATTCGTTCTGGCGTCCTTCCAGAAGTTTTAGAATTGAGTCAGTGAGCGGTTGGTCTGGAGGCTACAGTCATGGCGCAGTATCCGTCCAAAACCTACACTGACGCGGGGATGGGGATGAATGGCTGACCATGCTACCATGGCATGCTGTAGGTTGGTCAATGTGCTGGTATTCGGCTTTTCATTAAGAGACTCTAATTAAGGACTAGTGCATACTGGGCACGGAACCTTGGGCCAAAGGATATCAATTGAGAATCAAAGAACGGCATCCATACCGCGGATCGACAGAGCACTCCAAGACTGGACACCAACGAATGCGAATGGGATGTGGTTCACAGTCGAGGACGTATGTCAAAGAAAACGGCAGGTTCCTAGGCATCAAGATGTCACAAAGCCTGCGGCTCCAGCTCGGCTCTCACTCCATGATCCTTCTCAGTTATTCTCAACTTCCCCTTGGCCTCTTCGATATTTGAGTCATATTGGAAAGAAATGCAGAACTTGGCCTTACTGGGCGGGGAAGTCCTGTCCGTGCCGGCGCGGGGGCTAGGACTGATAGCCTGCTACATGAAAAATCGAGGAGCATACATTGAGAGATATGTTGCTGGATCGATTTGTCAACGATTTGCCTCCTTAGGTGGCCGTAAGATTTTTTGAAAGGCTTCAAACTTGAATAATTGAGTCGAAGGGGAACTATGAGGGTCCCGCGTAGGCTCCCCCATCGATTCCTTAGACAGCGGGTTGCTTGACTATGCAAACCCAGCAAAAACTCAAACAAAGAGGATCTCGAGGACGGCAAGCGAATGATGTATGTACTCTCACCATACGTATCGAGTGGTGCCTGTGGCTTAGGTTTGGCCAACTCTCATACCCATTTACTTGTTCAACTACCTTGCTAACCAACCATGTATATAGAACAATTCTAGAAATATGGCGCACACACCACCCATGGAGGCTTCAAACGACTTCGCGAGCATGGCACTCTTCCTCATTCACGAAGCTATGCCCTTGACTGTTGGTTATTATTAGTACCTGAGAAGAGTCCAGTGCTTGTGATTCCATTCCAGTCCGTTCTTCCCGCCATCCGTTGGCCATTTTCGGCGAAGGCGATGCACCGACCCCCAAAGAGGGTTGGTGGCTTTAGTGTATCAAATGCAAGACTTGGCAGCAATCAATACGAATACCTTCTTTTTGCACTTGTGCTCGGACACTGGCCTTGCCAGACCCGAAGCAGAGATGAAACAGTTTGACATTGTATTCCCCGCCTTAGCGCAGGTGAGTTCCATTAGCTTTCTGTTTCGAATATCACGAGTTCCTGGGGTTTATACGGTGAGTTACTGAGCAGCTAGCAGCGCGTTCTTTGCGCCGATGTGAGGGCTCATCCTTTCTCGTTATGGCTAAGAGATGCGTTGTTTCAGAATACATTTGTTCACCGAAAGCTAACGACGCAGGTAATTCTCGGGCCGGCTAATAGAGTTTGTGAATACGGATTGTATATCATAATGATATTCTCATCTATCCTCTCAGCCTGCCGCGACAAGCTTGTTAATGCTTCTCCCGCATATTGCCGAAAAATATAACTGGTCACGGCTCTCGAGTGTCTCAAATCCATTACTACGGCCTTCGTCGATCTTATAAGAGCTTTTCATGTCACAGAGCGGCGTTTATACGTATGCATTCGTGCAATGACTCGGCCTAAAGTTGGTTCGTGGGGCGTTCGTTTGCGCGAACAGCCCCGTGATCGACATTTCACCGCGTCTGCAACGGAACTAACGACTGGAACATTGCAGTGCATGCTGCAAAGTAACCTTGAATTTAAATTGAAGCATTAAGGCTCGCGCGGAACCTTGGAGTGTAACACAGAAGGCAAATTGCTTTGATGTTAACAACGTACCATGGCTATCTTTTTGTAAGTTCAGATACATCACATCCAACCTACGAATGTATCGAGTGCGTCTTTTTCATAACGCATGGATTTCAGTTTGCTTTCTGCTCCATCTTTGTATCATCAGGACCAACCGGGAGTCTGACCGTTGTCCTGCAGCATCCCAGGGTGGACCCTGAACGGAACCAAGTCAAAGCCCACAGGACCGTGCTCGCCATCACAGACGATGAAACAATTGATGGAAGCCTTCCAGAAGCAGTGGAGCAGTGTAGGCCCAAGCCTGAGAGGGTGAGGTGACGTGGGATGCTCGGCCAATTCTTCCAGGGCTGAAATGTATAGACTTTTCCCCCCATCCACCACGCCAACACCCGTCAGGGCCAATGCAGGGGTGACTTTGGCCCATGGCTGCCACGAGGGTTATTTTCGATATCAGTTAATTGTGCCATCATATGCCTCTTTCTGCTGTGATTCACGTCGGGTCTCGTCCCTCATGTTCCCAAATGCGACGCTACAAATGCGGGAGAAATGAGACATTTATCAGCTCTTGTATACCACCCACCAACTCAGTCCCGAGCGTGGTCACAACGACTGATAACACGCATTCTTTGCACTAGGTGAGTCTGATACGGTGGAGGTTGGGTGAAGAAGAGACGATAAATAAGGCTACCAATTTTATCAGCAATAGAGTCCTTGATCATGTGGACTAGTTCTGTCGGGGTTGCTGCTGTTTGCAATTTCCTTGTAGGTTCTTGATTAACTACTCTGCATAGTATACTCCACGAGTGGGTGGACTCGTCTGGTGGCCCGGGCTGAGATTGCCGTCGGCGCGGTTTGAGGACGGACGCATGCCTGCGCGTTCCCGCATTTGTGGTCCTCGACACTCGACAGTCTGTCCCATCCTCTCACCGTTCCCTTGCGCTCAAGGCAAATCAAGCCAAGCTGAGGTGAGCCATGAGCATGAACCAGCCCGGAGCCTGACCGTACTCTCAGGGGCCGGACCATATTCATGGGTGACAACAACCAGAATGGCCTGGTCCTGGCATGATTAACAACCGAGTTGGCTTTGCTGGCAAGCAGGCCATATTGCGTGAATAACTCACAGGGTCGATACACCCTTACCATATGTGTTCTCTGAGATCTGTGAATCGAAAGTCAAGCTGCCCTGTTGCAACACTTGGAAGCGAGGCGGATATGTCGATCACCAACGCTTCGGCCAACTGTTCAGGAACGTGCTACGTATCTCGATATCTGTTGTAGTGTAGCATTCAACTCACAACTATCGTTGCTGCTCTGTCACTGCCGGTCGACGAAGTGCAAGTTTTTACCGCCATATTGATGGATGCACAGCAGACAAGCCCTCCCCCACGAGGGGATCCCAGCAGTCTTTAGCACACCTAGATCTACATCCACGACTCGTCGTTGCTTTTTCTCGTGTGCCGTTTAACGGCAGGTATATGTCAGTGGTAAATGTGCGGTAAGGATCATGACAGGTTGCGCAGATCACCATCAGGAATAAAAGGAATCGCCAAAAAGCCGGGCCGTCTCTCGTTTGTGCCAGATCTGCAGGTTCGCGATTGCTTGCTTTTCTTTTTGCTTTTTTGCCACCGGATTGTCCTTGCTGTCGCGTGGTGGTGTTCTGTCACAGTGATTCTTGAGTTGGTTTTGCTTTGCTGACCGCAAGATCCAGCAGGCCATAGAAGATTGTCGATTGCATCCCATTGCTTGCATCGTGGAGATTAACGGTCTGCCCTGCACTCCGCATCCGTGCATTCTGGCTGCACGAGTTGCATATCTGGGGAGTGTGCAGGACGACACCGCCGTGTCAGACCACGTCCTGGATGAGGGCGGTCTGGAAGTTCTCGGGGCGATAAGACCCGCGATTCCTTAAGGTTCTTTCGAAAGGTACCGGTAGTTGATCTAGAGTGAGCTCTCATATTCTGTGGAAAGTCGAGACCCGATATCGCGGGGTCTTGAAATAGATCAGTTTGTGTGCCTGACACTCGGCCAGCCAAGGAGGGATGTTTGTGGCAATGGACAATCATTTCTCGGGTTAAGATAACGCAGGACAGAGATGTGTTCCATGCTACTACGTGCTTATCGCTCCATCTCTGAAATACTCTGGTGTATATCGCAGAAGGTCGTTTCCTAGACCAGGAAGAGTGATCTCACTACATACCCATACCCTTATCGCTCATTGCCTGATGAAATCTCTCGCAAGAGCAATATGATCTATAAAACCAGGAGTTGACACCATGTCGAATCAACTGACTACTGCCGCATGTGTTGATCCCAAACTGAACATCGGCTTTGTGATTTCAATGATTTGACAGGACTTTGTCGCCCACGTCGTTCTAGACATACCCTAGACCTAGCACACATGTCCTAATGGTAACAGCTGTATGTGACCGTTCAGTTCACTCAACGAGAAATCACTTTTAGGGATGTGACTAGATAGTTTGAATTCGACAAAGAAACTGGATGGATCGCGCTGGTATCTGCTCGGTTTATAAAGGACTATGCGCTTGCCGCGACTTGACTTGGTCTTTAGACGCATCCCTACCACTTAGGCTGGTCACGTTCATGCATAGGTGTCTCGAGTGCGTGAGAATCGCCGAAGGGATCGTCTTCATCATCTTCATCCTGTGGAGCTGCAACTGGCCTCGGGGGTTGAGGGGGAGGTTTTGAGTGAGGTTTGGACATGGGGGGTGGCCGAGGAGGAGCTGCATGAACGGGCGTAGAAATGTTGAGCTCGGAGAGGTCCGGAGGCTGTGAGGCGGTTGGAGACTGAGAGGCAGCCTTGGCCATGGCCTCCTTGCCTTTAATCGTAGCCACTGTGAAGAAGTCAGCTACATCCTTGCCAGAATTCAAGTTAACACTTACTCCGGTAAAGATGAGCTTGCTCGGCAAGTTCGTCATCTGAATCACTGTCTGCGTCAATCGAACGATCGAACTGTTCGAAAGACATGAGGGCATGGACAAGCTCATCATTAGCATGAAGTAATCCTCCGAGCCACTGCTCTTCCTCCACATGATGAACCTGCATATGATTAGTTCAGAGATTTTCTCACAATACAAACGAAAACTCACATATCGAAGTACTTTGCGTCGAAGAAGTTTACAGGCTTCAAAGCGCTCGACTGCCGTCTGGTTCTCTGAAATACGCTCCACCTCACGATTAATGCTTTGAAGCGCATTCATCAAGTTCGTTGCTGCGATGGAGGAGTCAGCAATGACAGACTTCATTTGCTCCTTCTCAGCCTCAAGGTTGAAAGGCTTTCGCTTCCCCTTGGCCTTATCCTTCTCTTTCTCCTTCTTCTTGTCTTTAGAGCTACCGAAGAAAGCGCTGGGCCCTGAGGAAGATTTGGTAGAAGAGTGTCCGAATGTTGAACCAGATGTTGGGGTTGAGCTCGAAGGGCCTGAAGCGTTTCGTGCTTCACGGGCTGCCTTTGCCGCAGCTTCTTGTTCGTCGTCGACAAATGGATTTTCTTCCGTCTCTCTGAGGACCCTAGATCTCTCTTGTGTTACAGCTTGCTTTCGTTTGGGAAGTTCCTGCAATGTTGAGCATTGGATGCTGAAATGTTGAGTGAGAATGACTTACCCTGTGAAGTCGCGCGAGACTGTCTAGACCTGGCCTGCCAGCATACTGTGACCATGAGCGAAAGAGCTCCCTACACTTATTCCTCACTGCAACATCAGACAGGTCAGATGTACCGCAAACACGTAGACGTTCAAGCAGGGGCTCATCCACAAAGGTTCGCTGGAACCTCTCGCCAGCGTTCTGGATGAGACCGTCAAGAATGACCAATGCACGGATCTGGCGGTGGACATTTCCGTATTTAAGCTTCTTTCGAATAGCTCGAGCTGCTTCACTAGGGCCCGTAGCTTGTAGGGTAATGACATCGACAAGCTCGGGGATACCGCTGAGATCTTCCTCTTCATATGATTCGGAGGTAAGGTTCTCGACGGTTACAGTTACCGCCGAGAACGGCTTTTTCTACAGGGACGTCAGTAAATACATTAATACAAGTTGGAGTTACTCTAGTGGCATGTAAATAGCTCATGAGAGCTATCAACAGACGATGTCCGAATTGGGCGGAAACTGCTTGCTTAAAGGACAGGGCGGAATGATCTTACCGATTGGAACATGCTCATGATGGGCTATACTGTCGTGGCTTAGGTATATGATCTGCCGCGTTGTAGCTCTGCAACGTAGGTTATCAAGTTCTACGATGATGCTATTTCAAGTGCGGTTGCTCTGGCAGCTTTGAGTGCCTGATGACTTGATAGTAGACAAAGCAGCGCGGGGCTAGCCAGGGGCAAGTCGACACGATCGCTGAGCTCGTTGCGCCGAGGAAGTGAATAGGTTCGAGGGGACCTGAGGTATAGTAGGTAAGTAAGTGGTGAGAAGTTTCAAAAATCTCTTGTATCATGAGGTTCCTTGCCAGCCAGATAATGAATGGATGTCAATACCTTAGGTACCTAGGTACCTTAGTCAGGCGCTCACTCGTTCCTGCTGTGCCCGGCTCAGGTATGGTGGGGTTGTTGTTCTGTTGCTTGGTAGCGGGACGTGAGGGGCTCCTTCCCAGTTTCGGTGGGGTTCTGTCGTCACTCGTCAAGATGGGAGGAAGTCGTGGTAGGTTGCCTCTAGTACCTAGCCGAAAAAGGGTCTTTACAGGTCCAATTAGAGTGGGACAAGGTTCTGTGATAGGTTATGAAACGAATATCAAACTTATGAAGGATCATTGGTATTGCGTGGAAAATCTGACCAAGACGAGTTCAGTACAGACTCATTGTATCACAACGGTAGCTTGAGATTGTGTTATACCTCTGGTACATCAAGTTCCGGGGGCCTGGTGGAATGAGATATCTCTAGAGTTTGCAGGATGGCGGACAAGGTTCGAGCAAAGACCTTTGTAGAGGCGATTATTACGAACAGCTTAATAGTTTTCTAGCAGTCCGCCCTTAAACTTGGCTTCATGACTACCTAGCTATGTATGAGTGAGTCAATGAAGAGGCTTGCTCTAAGCTTTGCTGATGTACATCTGTCTAGGACTCTATGACTGTGAGCATGCTTTAGGGTTTCTGTTCAAAGACCTGGCAGCAAAGCTGAAGGAGTTGTACCAGTTGCAACCGAGCATAATACATTAAGAGGGGATGTTTCACACTGAACCAGTGGAAATCATGATGCCCATCCGCTCTGTATCAATGTAGACATCGTTAGGATTGACCTTCACAAGCCCTAAACACGAGAGAGTGGCATTTTCCGAAGAACCCCCAAAGATAGTTTATGCCATGACTCCTACTCAGAAAATGACTCAGACAACATTCAGATTCCTATATTACAGCTCCATCTGTCAACATAGGTAAGTACCCAGTGCCTTAGACATTACCTATCTATACCTAAGAGAGTCCTTGCCGCCTAACTCTGGCTACCCTAGACCTTCCAATCACCCCTCCCCCGCCCCCGCCATCGCACCTCAGCTACGAATTTTGACTGTCAAAGGCGTTATCGCAGCTCTGTGACTCACAAACAGACAAAGACAACCAACAGCAAACCTTTCATCAATCATCACGAGCATTCGTAGAGCGATTGATATACCAGATCGCCGAGAATGGCTTCAAAATCACCCGTTTTGCCCCAGGAGGGTAAGCGCAACATTCTAATTACCAGTGCCCTTCCCTACGTCAACAACATTCCGCATCTGGGCAACATCATCGGCAGTGTTCTTTCCGCCGATGTCTTTTCTCGCTACTGCAGAGCGCGAGGCTGGAACACTATCTACGTTTGTGGCTCCGACGAGTACGGTACTGCTACCGAGACAAAGGCCCTCGAGGAAGGTCTTTCGCCCGCTGACCTTTGCGCCAAGTATCACGCCCTTCACAAGGGCGTCTACGATTGGTTCCGAATTGACTTCGATATCTTCGGCCGAACACCCACTCAACAACAGACGCAGATTGTGCAGCAGATCTTCAAGGAGCTCTGGAAGAATGGTTATATTGAGGAGCGCGAGACTACTCAACCTTTTTGCTCGGATCCTGCCCATGGCAAGTTCCTCGCAGATCGATTCGTCGAAGGAGAATGCAGCATTTGCCATGATCTCGGAGCCCGCGGAGATCAATGCGATGCCTGCGGTAGTCTTCTCGACCCATTTGAGCCCGAGCGCGAGCCCAGCACCTCTGATGATGACCATGTCGAAGCGAAAGCGACTGGTTTCTTGATCAACCCCCGCTGCAAGGTCGATGGAACCACCCCCGAGAAGCGAAAGACAAAGCACCTTTTCCTTCGTCTAGATGCAGTTAAGGACTTGCTCGTTCCCTGGTTCCACAAGAGCAGCAAGGAAGGAGATTGGAGCACAAATTGTATTTCCATCACCCAGTCATGGATCGACAAGGGACTCCTTCCCCGTGGTATCACTCGAGACCTCAAGTGGGGTGTTCCTATTCCTAGGGATCTCGAAGGCTTGAGTAACGAGGAGTATGCAGAGAAGGTCTTCTATGTTTGGTTCGATGCTTGCATTGGCTACGTCTCTATCACCAAGAATTTGGTCGATGGCGATAACTTGGATGGCACGAACTGGGAGAAGTGGTGGAAGAACCCTGAGAACGTCAAGCTCTACCAGTTCATGGGCAAGGACAACGTGCCGTAAGTGGTCTTTTTCTGAACCCCACATGATATGATGAGACGGTGCTGACATTTCATTAGATTCCACACTATCATCTTCCCTGCCTCTCAACTTGGAACGGGAGAAAACTGGACCAAGGTTCACAAGATGTCGACAACCGAGTATCTCAACTATGAGGGCGGAAAGTTCAGCAAGTCCCGCGGCGTTGGAGTGTTTGGAAACACTGCTAAAGAGACTGGCGTTGATCCTGATGTTTGGCGATACTACCTTCTGTCCAGACGACCCGAGTCCGCTGACTCTGAGTTCAAATGGCAAGAGTTCATTGACTGCAACAACAACGATCTTCTCAAGAACCTTGGTAACTTGAACCAACGAATCCTCAAGTTCACTCATACCAAGTTGGACGGCGTCGTTCCCGACTACACAAAATACACCGACGAGCGGCTAGAGGAGCATAAGAAGGAAGTGAACGAGGCCCTCAAGACCTTTATCTCACAGTTCGACGCCATCAAGCTCCGCGCTGGCCTCGCTACTGTTATGCACATCTCCGCCCTTGGCAATAAACTCCTGCAGGACAGCAAGTTGAACAACCAGCTTCTGGCCGATGAGCCAGACCGTTGCGCTGCTGTAATTGGTCTCGGCATCAACCATCTCCAGCTCCTTGCAAGCATCGTTCATCCTTACATGCCCTCTACTTCCGAGGCCATCCTGGAGCAGATCGGCAGCCCTGGCTTGATCTCCATTCCTGAGACATGGTCAGGAGACCTCGTCAAGCCCGGCCAAAAGATCGGCGAGCCCAAGCTTCTCTTCACACAGATCCCCGCGTCTAAGCTTGATGAGTGGCGTGAGGCCTTTGGTGGTGAGGAGATCCGAAAGCAAAAGGCCCTCGAGGCGGAGAAGGCGGCGGCGAAGAAGGCAGCAAAGGACAAAAAGAAGCAAAAGAAGCTCGCTCTTCGTCAAGCTGAGAAGACAGGTGAAGCTTCTACCGAGGAGAAGCCTACCGAGGAGAAGCCTGCCGAGGAGAAGCCTGCCGAGGAGAAGCCTGTTGAGGCCTCTGCTGTTGACTTGCTCCCCGATAACAAGCCCTCCGAGACATAGATGCATGTACACCAGGGTGAATCGGAGTTGGCGTTAGCAAAAGAAATTGACTGGGCATGGGCGGTGCATGAGGAGTAGCGTAGAAACGAACATAGGTTGCCGAGCTTATTTTGAAGGGTTGCCGAACTGTAGAGTAGATTGTCAAATCAACTTACAAAGAATGACTAGATCATGAGCTAGATGGCTGTTGAATCTAATGTACAGTATGTTTTAAGTTTAGGTATGTCAGGTTTCTCTTCAGACTCTATCCTGCACTCTTCATGAGTTCAAGGTAGTATGTCAGCCAATCCTCTCATCAGACACACAAACGAGGGGTTAGCTCCCCTGCTATGCAATCTAGAGAAACTAGGCCATAACGTAGAAATGCTTCAAATCAAAAAGTTCAGATGAGGGCCATGCGTAGGTCTGCAGACGTGGTGTCTAAAGGGGGAACAGTTGCTATCCGTTTTTGAGGAGTGGGGAAAAAGTCGTCCAAGTATATGGCCTTGGTTGCGAATGCTCAGTTTGGTATTGTTCTATAAATCAAATGTAATCCTTTATGCCTTTCGACGATTTTATGTCGGCAAGGACGTGGTATCTGTATGTTTAAACCGAAAACTCCTTAAGCCTGTTGAGAGGCACCTGGCCTGTTGAAAGGCGTAGCTTTCTGTATCGACTTGGTGTGTATTGTACACTGTTCGACTAGATGGAGCTGTCTGGCAGTCTCCGTTCGTTTTTGCAGCCCCGATAACGTTTCATGAGGCGCTGATATGCTGTCTTGTGACTCTTATTGTCGTTTACTTGGGAGAGTCTAGACAGACTTCGGGAGCTTAGTTGGACTTCTTTCCAGCAGCACGCTCACGCTCACGCTTGGCGTAGATTTCAGAAGTGAACGGGTCCTCAAATTTCAGAGCGATCCTGTAAACAACATCGACCCACAATGTGAGCAGGATACCGGCAGGCTTGCCATACCACATGGCGGTAGCGAGGAAGCTGCAGGTAGAGCCAGTGTACATGGGAGAGCCGGTCACGTTGAAGGGAAAGCCAGTCACCATCTCGTCCATGAGAATGCCAAAGTAGTCACCGAGGAAAGTACCAGTAATGCCTAGTCGCCAGGTTGAAGAGACGACCAGGACGTTACCAATGATAAACAGAGCAACAGCAGCGGCCTGGATGAAGTCGCTGACAAGAGCGGGATGCGTGGGTTGCTCGGCGATGGCAGTCTTGAAGATAAAGTCGCGAATCATACCGAGAGAGAAGATAGTGGCAGCAAGGGCATAGCAGGCAAGTTGGGAGTTACCGCCGAAAATCTTGGTCAGAAGCTTGTTGTGGTATTCTTTCAGGGATCAAGTTAGTCGAGGATGAATCGTACATTATAGCTGCAAGCTGCATACCTTGACGGGCGACGATGCTAGAAAAGAGGAAGAGTTAGTGATTGATGATAGAACGTCACATTGGGACTTGCAACTCACTTCCAGAAGAGAGGGTTGAAGGCGATGGAGGCAGCAGAGACTGGAAGAAGCAAAGAGCTTGAGTCAGATTCAAGTAATCGTTTGGTAGATAGTGGCATTGCTCAAGTCAAGTTGGTATATACTCACTGTACAAGCTCTGCTTGTCATAGTCGACATATTCGACAAAGTCTTTCAAACCAAGAGCCATGATGACAGCTGGGTAACCAAGAAGACAAACAGGCACGAAGAGTAAGGTAAAGTGAGGTAATGGCAAAAGTCGTGATCACTGACGTAACAAGTTCACGAAAGAGTCACAGAAGGGACAGGTTCAAAGAAGACTGCAGATGATTTGCAATTTTGCTGTTGAGAGGATAAACTGTTGAGATATTAGAAGAAACAGGAAACAGAATTAAAGAGAGAGCTTGGAGAAGGACAGCTTGGAGAGCTAGGGTACGTCCCTCAGGTACCTACCTTCCTTCCTGTAGGTAGCTGTCCTAACTGAGGTGGGCTGTCACATGGAAGAGAGTGGAAAGCGGAAGAGGAGAGAGTCCGGCCCGCGTCATAATGAGAGGAGCCCGGAATTAGTGGAGAGCCACGGTTCCGTTCAGAAGAGGGTCAACTGGGGGAGAGCCCTGGAGCTTTTTGATCCACCATCCACAAACCAAGCCAAAGCATCGATCCAATCCATGGAACCTGACCAAACGGAAGATCCCTGCAGTGCAGCCGGGAAATCGAGGCAAGCAACCCAATCTGCCGAATTCAACCTGCACCGAGAGAAAGCCTCATTAGGTCACCCAGGACCAGGACCAGGACCCAGACCACAACAGGCAGATATCGAATCTCATCTCATCTCATGGGTATGAACCACTAACTACTTAACTGACTAGACTATATGCTTCAATATTCACATCTATCGATGCTTGTAACAATACGCTTACTGCGGTTGGCATCAAGGCCTATCTCGCGGTTTATTCCAAACGCCAGCCTTAAAACGCCCAAAGCAAAAACCCCAACAAGTCAAGTTCAGTCATCATCATCCATCAAAAAAAGAACACAGAAACCAACAGCTATTGACGTCGGTTTCTCGTCTTTTTACCAGTTGTCTGCACGTCTTCTTCCTCTTCATCCTGCCCCTTTTTGAGGTCTTCTGTGAGACCCCATTCCTCCTTGTCGTACCAATCTTCCCCGTCCGACATGTCTCGGTTAAGCCCTGAATGAGCTTCTGCCTTGGACCAGTGGAGTACATTCTTCCGCATCTGCTCGGCTTTGAGGAGTCCTAGAAACAGCTTCTTTGCCCCTCTACACACCTCTTCTTGCTTCTGCACGTAGAGAGCAAGCAACCGTCGAATATCTTCCGCTTCTTGGTCTGGCAAGCCGATATCCCGATCTGGTCTTGCTCCTGAAGGTGCAAGAAACATGGGATGTATGAAGTCATCGTCCCCGTCGGAGATCATGAACACATCTGCACCTATTGTCTCAGCCGATTCCGTTTGTTGATGTGCATCGCTGCCTGAAGGTTTCGCAATGGCCTCAGCTCTGGTCGCCTCTATCTCATTCGTCCCTTGTTCGTTTGTATGCTCATTGACCCCGTTTGTCGCTTCACCCACGAAATCTATTTTATCGGTCTGTGCAGCTGGTACTTGCTCGCCATTGGGCATATTTGAAGCCGTTCCAGCACCGTCCTTCTCGGCCTCAACCTTTGCGTTCTCGTCGCCATCCTCTACGAGAGATTCATCTGGGTCGGCAGTTCCAGCGTCCGTCATGGTTATATCGGCATCCTCTGCTGGATCCTTGTCCGTAGGCTCGCCATCGAAAGTTGTGTCTGGTACAGCATTTACTTGTTCGACACCGTTGCCTTGTTGTACGTCGCCGTTGGTGATTCTGGGAAGTGCCGATACTGCATGGGAAAGCGCCAACAGATGTTGCGCCGTGTGGTTGTCTGTATAGAGCTCAACATCTGCCGGCCTAACCATCATCTCGCATGGGATCCATGTGTAGTCGCCGCAGAGCGATGTCAGGAGATGCCTGACTCTCCACAGAGACCGGTTCTCCTTGCGCATTATGTCGCAACTTTGATCAACAAGTCGAGTCAGGGTTTTGGACGTGAAGGGCTTCGATAGGGTCGGGTGTGTCGGTAACGCAGTTGATGCAGTAAGTGGAGCAAGGATATCTACTCCTGTTAGCCCTGTTATTCAAATGCGTGATTGTTGACTTACTCTCTATTTGTATGTTGGCGTACGGGTTCATCTCTGCCGCTGAGGCCTCTGCGTCTTGAACGCGCTCCTCATCTTCGTCGTCACTATCTATTTCGTATCCTTCCTCGTCTACTAATGGGGGATTGCGATATAGGATCGAGCGTCGGACACCACCATATTCGACGTACTAGCAGAAGTCAGAAACTGGCCTGACAAGATTTGCCAAAACAACGAACCTCTTTATACGAACTTGGACCATTATTTGGGACCAATTGCCCTTGACGGGCAAACCGTGCCTGCTTTTTGAGCTTATGGCCGCGATTGCTATAGCTTTCGATCTCGGAGTCTGAGTCGGATTCTGTTGGGTCGATGGTCAGCTGTCAATCCCTTCATCGCGACAAGCGCAATGAGATTTCCGTACCATATGATTTCCTTTTGAATGCCTTCTTCATGCCCGCTATGGTTTCGGCAAAGAGAATTTGTTGCGACGCCATGGCAGACAGAGGGTGGAATGAAATGTCGAATCGATGGGAGTTGTGGGCGAAGCGGCGAGGGAGCGCAGGCCTTTTGGGCGCGTCCAGAGAGGGAAAAAGACGCTCGAATGTTGTTGGTAGCCCTCTAGTATAAGGCTGAGTCTCGGTCCGTGAAAAAAAGTCGTGTTGACGTAGGAAAGCTAACAATAAGCAAATTTGGACCGACTGTGCTGGGACGACGAGGAGAAGCTGGAATGAGAAGCGAGGCTGCCCGCCTTCCCGTAGCCCATGACCACATTTCCGGGCGCAGACTAATCTGATTGGTCATTGCGCGGATGATAAAAAAGCCGGTGCCGGATAAAGCAATTCCTGACCGTTTACGATAAGAGATAAGCCCAATCTCTGGCTCTCATTCATGTTTCATTGCTGTGTTGGGTGATATTTTTTCAAAGCTTCGCAGCTTGACTCGACCTATTCTACCTAACTCATGTGAATTGCACGAACTCATGCCACTAATTGCTCGGAAGGACTAAAGTACTATCTTTAGCTCAATTGACTGCACCAGAGGGAGCTCCAACAACAAAAATGTCACCATCTGCAATACGTCAACATCATGCAAGCAATTATGACTCGGTGCCAGGCACGTCAACGCCACAATATACTGTGCAACGTTGTATGACTGCAGGGATGTGATGAACTCAATTGGGGAAAATAAATAAATTGACAAGCCCTGTTACGGGATTGGGTCTTTAATCTAGAAGGATCTACGAAACTGTGACAGTCACGTTGCCTTTGAAGTTCTCGCTCGAGTTTCCTACAAAGACAGTGAAATCACCAGCCTCCACGACATACTTCATCTTGCGGTTCCATAGACCCCAGTCCTCAACCTTGAGATCAATCTTGACCGTCTGGGTCTTGCCAGCCTTGACGGCGACCTTCTTGAAACCCTTGAGCTGGTATCGCGCAACATCGACAGAGGCAAGCATGTCCTTGACATATAGCTGCACGACCTCAGAGCCGTCGCGCTTGGACTTGTTGCTTACGTCAACGGAAACGGTGACAGTGTCGGTCGCTGTGACGTTCTTCTTGGAGACGGAGATGTTGGAGAAATCGAACTTGCTGTATGACAAGCCATAGCCGAATGTGTAGAGGGCCTCGGGGTTCTCAAGGACGTAGTTGCTACCAAATTTAAGGGTACCGTTCTCATAAATCTTACCAGGGTTTGGCCAGGCCCGCGCAGAGTTGAGATAGTCGTAATAGATAGGCGTGGTGCCGACATCGTAGGGGAAGCTGACGGAGAGCTTGCCCGAGGGGTTGACGTTGCCATACAGAATATCAGCCAGAGCATGACCACCTTCCTGAGACTGGTAAAACTGCTGAACAAGAGCAGAAGCCTCCTCTGAAATCCATGGCTCTGTGATAGGCTTTCCGGAACTGTACACCACAACGGTGGGCTTCCCAGTCTCGATGATGGCCTTGACCAGCTTGGGCATGGCACCGATGAGATTCAAGTTGCTCACATCTATGTGCTCTCCTGTTGTGGCATTCATACCAGCCCATAACTCGTTCTGATCTCGAGACCATGTTCCGACGACTACGACGGCGACATCAGCGGCCTCGGCGGCGGCGACAGCCTCTTTGAAGCCAGACTCGTCTGTGGACCAGCGCTCGCAACCTTGAGTGAAAGTCACTTTGCCTTTGCTAGCAGCCTTGATGCCATCGTAGGGAGTAACTCCTCGGGTCATGGCTGTGTGAATGACATAGTCACCGTACTGGTTGTTGAGTTAGTAATGGTGGTTCACTAGGAACACAGTCAGAAAATACTCACATTGACATAGCCGTGGGCCATGGGACCGATAACAGCAACATTGGCGTCTTTCTTCAGGGGCAGAATATTCTCATGGTTCTCCAGAAGGACGATACTCTCAGCGTCAAGTTGGCGTGCAACCTTCTTGTGGGCCTTGGTGTTGACGTAGTCCCAGATCTTATCGTCCGCGACTCCAGTGAAGGGCTTCTCAAAAAGACCCATCTCGAATTTGGAGCGAAGAACACGGGATACAGCGGTGTCGACGACCTTTTCGTCAAGTTTACCAGCTTTGACGAGCTCAGGGATGATCTCAAAACTCCAGTAGCCACCACCCATTTCAGCATCGTTACCAGCGGGTAGAGTCTACACAAGTCAATATGTTACTTGGTGAGGGCTTGGCTTGGGGGGACTTACCTCAAGAGTGATGCATTCATCATCCTCAAGAGGACAGACATAGAAAGCCTGAGCAAGACGAGCAGTACCACCAGCATCGGAGATAACGTAGTACTTGTAACCCCACTCTTCTCGAAGGATGTCGGTGAGGAGGTACGAGTCTGAGACGACGGGAACACCATCGTAAGAGTTGTATGAGGACATTATCGAAGTTGCGCCTCCATCGATGATGGCTCGCTTGAAGGGAGGGAGATAGAGAGACCGCAGCTCTCGCTCACCACCGTGGACTGGGCCGGTGTTGATTCCTTGCTCTGGAGTTGCAAAAGCAGCCTTTTGAAGGTCAGTACACGAACTGATGGTGATGGAACAGACCTACATAGTGCTTAACCATGGCTGAGACGCCACCTGCCTGAAGACCCTTGACATATCGATAACCCATTTCTCCAGCTCTGAACGGAGATTAGCAACTACTAGATGGCCATACGCTCAATTTGGTAAGAACATACAAGTAAGGATCCTCACTGAAGCATTCCTCAACTCGACCGAATCGCAACTCTCGAGCGAGATCGACTTGAGGAGAAAACAACTGATTGATACCAATTGCTCGAGACTCCGTCGCAATGACATCGGCCATCTTCTCGATGAGCTCTGGGTTGAACGAGCAACCCATGCCGATTGGACTGTTAAAGATTGTTCCATTCAGAATCAAGACTCCGTGGAGACCTTCACTCTGAACAAAGGCGGGAATACCTGCTGAGCATTAGATAACATGACCTCAATATTGAAGCATAACACTTGCCAAGCTCAGTCTCCTTAGCCAAATAATCTTGTCCTAGCTTAGCAGCCTTCTTGATAGTAGTCATGTTCGCGTACAAGCCTGTCCAGATGGAATTGGCTCGATACTTGAAGTTCCATGCCAAACCAGTCTTGTTGACAGTCTCATCAGTGAGATTGAGATAGTTTGTCATATCACCCTGGATCAATTGCGCCGCCTTGTCCTGAATGGTCATCCGCTTGAGAAGGTCCTCAACTCTGTCATCGATAGAAGCTTTGGGATCCTTGTAAACAGGTTTGTCCTTGGCAGCCTGGCCGGCCACAGCCAGAACTGCCGCGCAGAGGTAGCTAGAGAGCTTCATTGTGAGAGTCGAAGGTAAAGAAGCTGCCTGGAGCTATACACTGAGTGAGGCGGGATCGTCATGTTTTATATCTAACCTGGGACCTTGTCTTTACAATTAACCGCGTAGCCTACGGGGTGAACTGCGTCACTTCGTGATGCTTGACATTGCACCTTACTGTTCAGTAACATTGCATAAAGTATGAGCTTTAATTGCGGGCTCCTAGTCCATGTATTGTCCTTTGAGGATATTACGACCGAAGAGCAGGACGATCATGACAAGACCCTGGAGAATGCGGGGGCGCCACAAAGAAGGGGACAGGCAAAGGATTGGGATTCGTGGATTTGTTTTTAAGTTGATATGGGATGAGAGTGAGTGAGCAAGGGGCGCGGGCCGGTATATGGAACGACGAGCCGAATATCCTAGCTTCGATGCAGATGAACTGACTAACGTTAGAAAGGATGAAGCTAGCTACGAACTTGTGATGGGAAGATCATTTTGGAATAGGCAAGGTAGTTAGGTGTTTGCTGCTTGCGGAACAAGTTGCCTATGTCTACGTGACGTGGGTATGTACGAGGCAAGTTGAGAAACCTCTCACAGAAACGAACGATGCATCCTTGAAGACCCAGTGCCACTACAGAAGACCCCGTCGTTCGTTACAGTGGCCCTGAACCCCGCGATGGGCTGCAGCTGCAGCTAGAGGGGCCCCCGTCTGTGTTTAACCGGGCGTGCCTCTAGCGTCCGCTGATTTATCCACCACTTGATCGTCGAGCAGGGGAACCCTTGAGGGGACGGGATGCAACTCTCCAAGAACATCCATCATGTGTAACTCGTTGCCAGACCCGAACGAATGACGCTGAGGGGACAATGTCATGATAAGTCGGTGGGGTCGAGAGGGGCTGCTCCGGGTGAATTGTCACCGTGAGAGGAGTGGGATGCTGATGCTGATGCTGCTGCTGATGCTTTTGAGGTTCCATGATATGGAGGATTGTTGAAGTGGAGAGCAACACCATCTATTCTCTCTCTCTGTCTCTCTCTGTCTCTCTCTTATTCCAAAACTTGACTATTTCTTGGAGCAACAATCCGTCTTTTCACTCATCAACAGACCAACTGACCCAAGATACCTCCTATTCCTACCTCAATCAAGAAAACACCAAAATGCATCTCCGCGATGGCATGTGGCTGCCCGCCCAAGACTTTCGCACCGAGTATGCCGAAGATGTCTATGAGATCACTCCCAGCAAGGACCAGCAGGCCCTGAATCTGCTATGTCCCGTAAAGCACATCCGATCTCGAGGCGATACCCTCAACCAGCCCACGCTTGATATCGATATCAAAGCAGAGATGGATGGAGTTATCTCCATCGAGACCACACATTGGGCCGGTGCTCAACGAAAAGGCCCCGACTTTGATCTCTTCCCAGCTGGTCAGCCCAAAGTTGAGGGGAAGATCGTCAAGAGTGATAAGGGCACTACTATTCAATCTGGAGTTCTCTCTGCCACTATTCACCCTGACCAACATAACTTCGACATCAAGTTCCACAGCTCAGATGGCAAAAAGCACCTCACAAACCTGGGCAATCGTAGCACAGGATTTGCCTACTCGCCAGCTCCCAGTACACCATTGCAGACCGGAGATATGCGCGACTTTAAACACTACATGTTCATGCAAACAACCCTGTCCGTCGGCGAATCCGTCCATGGACTTGGCGAGCGTTTTGGAGCTTGGAACAAAGTTGGCCAGAATGTCGTTCTTTGGAATGCCGATGGTGGTACTTCAAGCGACCAAGCGTACAAGAACGTTTCTTTCTGGATGAGCAACCGTGGTTATGGCGTCTTCGTGGATAACCCTGGAAAGGTAGATTTCGAAATTGGCAGTGAGAGGTGTTGTCGTGTGCAAACAACTGTGGAGGGCCAGAGGTTGAAGATGTACATCATCTACGGCGACGGGCCTAAGGATGTTCTCAAGAAATACACTGTCCTCACTGGAAAAGCTAACAAAGTTCCTAGCTGGAGCTTTGGCCTGTGGCTAACGACTAGCTTTACTACCAACTACGATGAGGCTACGGTCAACTCATTCCTTGAGGGGATGAAGTCTCGTGGGTCACCTGTCGATGTCTTCCACTACGACTGCTTCTGGATGAAGGGCTTCAGATGGACAGATTTTATCTTTGACGAAGAGCGCTTCCCTGATCCCAAGGGCCAGATATCACGACTCAAGGAGAGTGGGCTCTGCAAGAAGGTCTGCGTCTGGATCAACCCATACATCGGCCAAGCTGGCGCGGCATTCAAACACGCTGCTGAGAAGGGCTATCTCCTCAAGCGCAAGAATGGAGATGTCTGGCAGTGGGATCTCTGGCAAGCTGGCATGGGTCTTTTGGATGTGACAAACCCTGAAGCTTGTGCTTGGTATACCGAGTGTCTCAACGGGCTCTTTGACAAGGGTGTCGATGCCCTCAAGACGGACTTTGGCGAGCGTATTCCCACTCTTGACGTTCAGTGGCACGATACCTCAGTTGACCCACACAAGATGCATAATTACTACGCCTTCATGTACAACAAGCTTGTTTACGAGGCTCTCCAGAAGCGATACGGCGATAACGAGGCTGTTCTTTACGCTCGCGCTGCCTGTGCTGGAACCCAGCGTTTTCCTCTCGTATGGGGCGGAGATTGTGAGTCGACACCCGAGGCTCTGGCTGAATCTGTCCGTGGTGGATTGTCAATGGGCCTCAGCGGCTTTACTTTCTGGAGCTGTGACATTGGTGGCTTCGAAGGTTCTCCGCCCCCGTGGATCTACAAGCGATGGGTTGCGATGGGCCTTCTCTGCAGTCACAGCCGTCTTCACGGTTCCAACTGCTTCCGTGTTCCATGGATTGTTGACAATGATGATACCACTGAGGAGGGTTGCTCTAGGACTCTGTCCAAGTGGACGGCGCTCAAGACGCGATTGATGCCGTACATCTTCTCTCAGGCTATTGAGTCTATAGAGGGTGGTATCCCAATGTCTCTTCGATCTGTTGCACTTGAGTTCCCCGAAGACCCAACCTCTTGGTATCTTGATCGCCAGTTCATGGTCGGGTCCCAGCTGCTAGCTGCTCCTATTTATGAAGAGTCGGGCGAAGTTGAGTTCTACCTCCCCAAGGGCAAATGGACATCCTATTTCACGAATGAAGTCAAGTCTGGCCCTGGATGGTTCAAAGAGAAGCACGCTTTTGGCACATTGCCTCTGTACGTCCGTGAGAACACTATCCTTGTGCTTGGCAACCGCAAGGAGGTTGGTTCTGAATACGATTTTGTGAAAGATGTTGAAGTGGCCTTGTATCAGACTTCTCCTGGCGCTAAGACTACTGTGATGGATGGCGATGGAAACGTTGCTGCAGAACTTGTAGTTGGACAAAATGGCAAACTTGAGAGTACTGACACGCTCAAAGGTGATTACAAGATTGCGGAACATGGTCGTGATTTGGAGGGAGATGCCCCGGTTTCGATAGAGTCTCTGTCATAGGCACATAATAAACTTCGCGACTTAAATTAATACATAGAGAACTTGATTAAACTGCTGCTACTTGTTCTGGGGGCTGAGGCTCTTGACTTTCGATGTGACGTCTTTCACTTGATGGCTCTAGTGTTCCATAGAGCCACAACAGAGCTCGGCTCATGCCCCCAGGCTTCACGATTACATGTCGCTTGCAACCGTATCAATTACCAAGACCGGATATTTGAAAATTGGCGTCCTGGTGAAAACTTCTCCGTATAGCTTGGTATTTACTCGTGCCGTAGTCCCGAGAGGTTGGAACATGTCAAGCCTGCTCGTCAGCACTAAACTTGGCTACCTCGAAACTCCACAAAGAGCATGAGCTAGCGAGAATCCTCTGAAACTCCTTGGAAGATTTGTATCTGGTGATGATCCGTCCGGGCGGAGTCAAGGAATACGACAACCCGAGGGAAGAGGATCTATGTATATTATAAAGACAAAAAAGCTCAAGTACGTTTAGCATAGATTAGTGGGTCTTTAGACTACTTATTTTTGGCACCGTAAGCTTCCTGTTCCCTGAGGTCACCCCACAGTGATCCCCTACCCGAGTCCGCGTTTAGGCTCCACTGAGTCTTCAGCGGGGTTTGGGGGTTAGGAATTGCCCGAAATGGTAATTTTAGTGGTCTAGAGTCGTCGCGATTGGTTGGCCGTTTTGCTCGTGAAGTGATCTAAACATATGATCATCTAGACAAGTAACGTAGCAGGGAATTCCAGATCCAGTGATAGAGCTAGAGCAGTCTTCACACGATGACAATTTATCCGGTTGCTTAAGATGTGGCATCATAAGCGGTGACCTGAGTGCCATTATACCCGCCAGATGGAACAGGCAACTTGCCCAGGATACGGTGTGATTGATCGCTGAACATTCGCGCAGAAGCATATAGAAAGAAGAGAAGGAAATACAGTCCTATAGAAGAGTTGCGCCTTGCGGGTATCATATGATCTGTCACTTTGAGCCAGAGGGGTAACGTGAGATGAAAACTAAACCAATGTCAATTCGTTACATCAGAAGAATCTATGGACATTCAATATCGGCAATTACGTTTAACTGCCGCAGAAAGAAGATCAAAATATGCGATTGGAACATGCATATTCGAGGCACTGTCTCTTGAGGTTACATTGTCAGGGCATAATATTGATAGGGAGGGTATATGTGATTCGTTCATCCTCAATGATCATAAAGCCTACGAGCCTTCTCATAATCCTCGCACGTTCAGACCTGGTTGAGTGTGCGGACCCCCAAAGCCGAAGGCCTCGGTTTGATTTCTCTGTTGATCTGTTACATCAATATACCTCGAATAACCGAGCTCATGTCCATTGTGTCTCATGATTAGTACTTCAAAGCATGAGCTTACATGACAGATATTCACAGCACATTCAGGGCTGTGCTGACGACGGCGTAATTCTCCGTCAGAATCCAACATCAATGATACCTGGATGCTTTCAGTGGATCTTTGATATACACATAATAATTGAACAAAAGGCCTGCATGTTGTATCTGACGATGATCTGAACTCGGGTCGGGTCAAATACCCCCGAATGAAACTGATTGGTCCGGGTGTAAGCAACCACCCGAAGGATCAAAGGTACACTTACAGGTTCTTCTGCTAAATGTAGACAACTGCAATCAAATTTAGCCGGGACGGCAAAAGCGAGAGGATATGTGCGAAGATACTTGAGTTCGCCAAGGACAGATGTGGCTGACGGAATGGCTATGACATCGTGGTGTACCGAGTACGGTCAGACCATAATCGTAGTTCGACTTTTGTATCGCCTAGTCTCTGCTCCAAACATTGACACGGTACTATCTCTGGCAGGTTAGGGAGTCTATACACGTTGGAGTCTAGAGCGTTCACTCATAGGCTGGTTATTCTTCAACACCATTTAACCGCCGCCTCGAGGGGCCGGTTGCCGAACACTAGCAGTATATTCTCCGACCGCTCGGAACCGACGAGGAATCGCACCAGGGGTACCATTTAGCTCTGCCGCATCACGATTTTCGGCATGTCATGTCCCATCTAGAGCCTCGGCCGAAGCCGGGGAGAGGTCATATCAGGGCTGAAGATGCAGAAACGGGCCGTTACTGGTCATGCGTAGGGTTCACTATGGAGATAGCAACAAACCTTGCGTGATATCGTCGCCTCTAGTAGTACGACAGTTGCGGAGATGGCCTTTGGGGCCCCCTGGGGAAGAAGAGGCCATGGGTCTTTGAGGATCAGGGTGTAGTTAGAATTGATCAACATGCTACATGAAGCATCGAGAATGGAGCCATTGCTTTGGGGGTGACGACCGTACAAATAGTGAAAGGTCCGCTGTTAGTATTGGATCTAATCCACATGTTATTTATCATCTAATATATTGAACTGCGAATCACTTATACGACTTTATAGGTAGCTAAAAGGTCTAAGATGGGGAAGGCATACAGTATTGGCCTGGCATGCTTTGCAGCCATTGGGTACGTACAAGTTATTTGGAGGCCCCCTTCGAAGTTTGAGAGAGAATATTGACTGTTTTTACCAACAGTTCATTTCTTTTTGGCTATGATTCCGGCGTGATGACGGACGTGATAGCGAGCAAAAATTTCCAAAACTACTTCGACACAACATCCACGTCCTCCATTATAGGCGCCATCAACTCGACGTTCAGTGGTGGAGCAGTATTTGGAGCCTTATTCGGTGGAGTGATTATGGATAAGTATGGTAGAAGGAAGACGATCGGAATCGGTGCAGCTATTTGCACGGTTGGTGGTATTCTTCAAGCTGCGGCCTATCAGTATGTTTGAGTTGTTGAACACAACTACTATGAAGTCACTAACCAGATGATAGTTTGGCTATGATGCTTATTGGTCGAATTATTGCTGGCTTCGCTGTTGGTTTGCTCTCTATGAGTGGTCAGTCAGTCTTCTGACTAGTGAGTTCCATTAACTTACATATGATGTATAGTTCCCGTCTATCAATCCGAATGTGCCAGCCCCAAGAACCGAGGACTCATTGTCGGCCTCGCCCAACAAATGATTGGAGTAGGTTTCATCGTATCAACATGGGTTGGATATGGAAGTCATCATATGCCTGATACTTCATCTTTCCAATGGCGTTTCCCCTTGGCTTTCCAGACATTCCCATCTGCACTTTTGTGCCTGGGTATGCTCTGGCTTCCCGAGACACCCCGACATCTCATCGCGACAGATCAGTTGGATGATGGAATGAGAACCCTCCGGAAGTTGCACTTTGATGGCTCGAATGACGAATGGATCAAGTCCGAGTTCAATGAGATCAAGCTCACGCTGGACGCCGAGAAAGCTGCAACCGCACCTGGTTGGATGATCATGTTCAAGGTGCCTCAGTGGAGGAAGCGCCTTATGCTTGGAACTCTTGTTCAAGTCTTTACTCAATTCACTGGTATGATGCCCCTATGCCGAGAGCCCTCTGTGTCAAGAGCACGAACTGACATTAATCCTAGGAATCAATGTCATTGGGTAAGCTATTCAACTTATTCTTAGTCCCTTGATGCTGTCTTGAGTTCTGGACCATCTTTAGTCCCATCTCAACTTCGATCGTCACTGTTTGCTTGAAACACAGATCAAGTAACTGGCATCTTTGTATGTGCTCACTAACAGATACACGCAGTTACTACCAAACCATTATGTACGAGAAGCTTGGAATCACTGGAAAGACAAATCTTCTGGTTGCAGGCATTTACAACTGTACCGGTCCTTTTGCGAGTAAGTTGGGCGTTCATTTCCTTCAATAAGTTCTATATCAAAGACTAACAATCTTGAGATCTGCTTTTCATCACCTTTATCTCTGATAGGATCGGCCGAAAGAGGCCTCTGATCTATGGCATTATTGCTATCACCATTGCTCTGATCCTAGAGAGTGTGGTCAACTCCCAGAACGTCGATGGTTCACACCGTGGTCTAAGCATTGCCGGAGTTGCCTTCTTATTCTGTGTCACAATCATCTTCTCGCTATCGTTTGGTCCTGTATCCTGGACGTACATGTCTGAGGTTATGCCATATCAAATCCGAGGAAAGGGTTGTGCTTTCGCCACAGGTATCGGTAACTGGCTTGTGAGCACTTTCTGGAACCAAGTCAGTCCTTATGCTCTCGAGGAGCTTGGCTGGAAGTTCTATTTCCTCTTCGTTGGTAAGTAAACTCTATGGCGGCTTTTCTTGCTCGATTGACTTACACCAACAGCTTTCAATCTTGTCATCACACTACCCACCCTTATCTTTGCTTTTCGAGAAACAAAGGGACTGTCTCTGGAAGAGATTGATCTCATGTTCGGTGACCGGGCTCTTGGAAATCTTCCCGCGGACATTGAGAAGGACGGCGGTGTTATTGCTGTGACAAACACTCATGATGAGAGACCTCACCAGGATCTTTGAGGAGCGAGCTCAAAACCAAGTACATGACCCCTTATCAGCCCAACGATGAGTGAGTTCGATGGGTATGATGGGGGAAGAACCGGATGATAATCTCATCAAAGAGCCTCCTAAGTTTAGATCAAATTTAGATCAAATTTACTTTAGTCTTTTCATTAATTAGGATCGAGGCTTCTTGCTTGCCTCCCCTACCTAGGCCTTAATATTTTGTTGCAAAGGGTGACCTGAAGAGATCCGCGGATATAGGTAATAAGTGTAACATAGAAAGAGGTATTTATATATGCTCTACATAACATAACTCATAATGACCCAAACCAAACCAAACCATTCCAATATCTCCTCAACGCCGAACCATGATATCTTAAACTTGTCTATCCTCTATGTTTCTTTTCTCTACCATTCCGGCGCACCGCCGCCACATCCATTCGCTGCCATCATAAGGTCAAGTGGCTTGGTGGTCATCTTGGCACCACCAGTCGGCTTGACATATGGCTTCTTCCCTCTCAGCCCAACAAACTTGATCTTGCTGTCAAGCTGAGCAAGAGGCGCCTCACCAGCCTCGCCCTTCTTGACCATCCACTTCTTCGTACCCAAGGCGGCATCAAGCTCCTCCACGGGGGGGAGCTTAAGGTACAACATACCGTCGGCTCGAGCCTCGGTAGGGAATGTGGCGATGGAGAGAGACTCGTCTGTCTTGCAGGCACCGTTGCCGAGATCAAAGTTGCGCTTGTGGTGAGGACATGATACCCAGGGTGAAGCACCATCCTTATCACCATTCGTCACAGCCTTGTTGGGCTCTTGGCCTACGAGACCGTCGGAGAGGATGAATGCACGCTTGTGAGGACACATCTGTTGTGTGGCGTAGTAAACGCCCTTGATGCGCCAGATGGCAAGCTGCGTGTCACCGCGCTTGATCGTAGCGGAGATACCGTTTGGTAGCTCGTCAGCACCGTCAAAGTATGAAGATTCGATGATGGGTTCCCAAGAAGTCATGGACCACTTGTCCTTGAGACCTGAGAAGTTGTCTGTAGCTGCAGCGTCCGCGGGCCAGAAAGCTGGTCGCTTCTGACCACGGTCATCTTCAAGCTCCATGTTACGTGTTGTGTCGTTAGTGTTGGCGAACTGCTTGAACTTGGCCGCGATGGCAGGGCTCTTGATAGCTTCGGCCCACTCGTCGAAGAAGCTGTCAACAAGTTCTTCCATTTGCGCCTCGAGCGAGGCGTTGATACCGAGCTTGTCCTCAAGGATGACCTCTTGGAGGTACTTGATACCGCCGGGAAGGTTCTCGACCCATCGAGCTGTTCGCTGGAGCTTGTCGGCTGTGCGCATGTAGAACATGAGATATCGATCGAGGATTGTCACAACATCAGCTGGGGGCACATCCTTGGCTAGAAGCTCGGCGTGGCGAGGGTTCGCACCACCGTTACCGCCAACGAAGATGTTCCAGCCCTTCTCAGTGGCAATCAAACCGAAACTGAATCCATGTTAGCGAACTGAAGAATTGACAGATGGGGTTGATACATACTCTTTGCCTTGAGCTTCAGCACATTCTCGCACACAACCACTCACACCACCCTTGATCTTGTGAGGAGCTCGAATACTCTTGTATCGCTCCTCCAGACGAACAGCCATGCCAACACTATCACTCAGACCGTATCGACACCATGTAGAACCAACGCAACTCTTGACGGTTCGCAGAGACTTGGCATAGGCATGACCAGACTCCATACCACCAGCAACAAGCTGGCCCCAAATGTCGAGAAGGTCCTGCTTCTGGGCACCAAACAAGTCGATACGCTGACCACCTGTGATTTTGGTGTAGAGATTGTACTTCTGGGCAACCTCGCCAATGACCACAAGCTTGTCAGGGGTAATCTCACCACCGGATACACGAGGGACAACAGAGTAGGTACCGTCTCGCTGGATGTTACCCAAGAAGCGATCGTTGGTCTCCTGGAGACCGTGGGTGGTCTTGTCCATAACGTGTCTGTTCCATAGCGAAGCCATGATACTCGCTACCACAGGCTTGCACAGCTCGCAGCCAAGAGCCTCCTTGTCGTTTCCAGCCTCGCGCATCACCTCACCCATGTTCTTGAGGCGCTTGACCATGATGATGTTGAACAGGTCAGCGCGAGAGTGGTTGAAGTGCGAGCAGACGTAGTTGGTGACCTCCTGGCCCATAGATGCCATTGTCTTGTTGAAGATGGTGGTGATGAGAGGAAGGCAACCTCCGCAGCCGGTGCCGGCCTTTGTGCACTTCTTGATACTGGTAATATCCTTGCAAGTGCCATCCTTGACAACCTTGACAATGTCGCCCTTTGTGACGTTGTGACACGAGCACACCTGAGCATCATCGTCGAGATCATCGGTATCTTCGCCGCCGTCCTTCTTGACACCGAGAATAAGTTCACTGGGAGAAATCTCAAGCTCCTTCTGCGCCTTGACCATTGGCAGAAGCTTGACATAGTCGCAGACGTCGCCAATCATCATGCCACCGAGGAGATACTTTCCATCCTTAGTAAAGATGTACTTCTTGTACACATTCGAGAAAGGGTCTTTGTATGTGAGAGCTTGCACAGCCTTGGGCTCTTTAGCGTCGCCATTGACGAGTGTCCTGGCGTACTTGGGAGGAAGCGTTACGGGACCATCGCGATCAGCGAAGCAGTCACCAAAACTAGCGACGTTGACTCCCAGGAGCTTGAGTTTTGTGCTCATGTCGGGAGTCTTGAAGGTCTGGGGGCTGTGAAGCTTGGCTTGTGTGAGGTTGAAAGCGACGACTTCGGCCATGGCTACACCAGGAGCGATAAGTCCGTAAGCCATACCGCGCCAGCTGGCGCACTCTCCAATAGCGTAGATATCGGGCATACTCGTTCTCAAGTCGTCGTTAACGACGATACCACCGCGCTGACCAACTTCGAGGTTGGCGCTTCTGGCGAGGTCATCTCTTGGCTTAACACCAACAGCGAAGCACAGTGTTGAGCAGCTGATCTCCGAGCCATCGTCAAGGATAACTCCAGTGAGGTTGTTGTTCTCGTCAGTCTTCATGCTCGATACGCCTTTGCCGAGATTGAGGTTCACACCAAGCTGGGAGACCTGATCCGCTACCATTTTGCCACCCGTCTCGTCGACCTGTCTTGTGAGAACCCACTGACCCTTCTCAACAACGTCTACTCTGTTGAAGGTCTCGAGATCAAGCATGGCCTTTGCGGCCTCAAGACCAAGAAGACCGCCACCAACGACAGCTCCATTGGTGCCCTTCTTATCGTTGGAGAACTCGATAAGCCTGTTCAAGTCTTCTATTGTGCGGTAGACGAAAACACCATTTGCGTCCCAGCCCTTGAGCATACGGGGAAGAATAGCGTCTGAGCCGGTGGCGAGGACGAGGATGTCGTAGGGGTAACTCTCGCCGTTTGCGCATTCGATGACTTTATCCTCGGTGTTGATGTGTGTGGCTTTTGTGTTGATGTGACAGTTTAATGAGCTTCCAGCTTCTGTGTACTGTAGGATGTTAGTGCTTGGAATGCGGTTTTGGTTCAGATTGAGCATACCCATTCTGCTGGGTTCATATATAGCTCTTCGACCTTTCGGTGCTCGAAGAATGTAGTGAGTCCTACTCGGTTGTAGGCGAGATATGGTTCTTCTCCAACCACTGTGACTGCATATTCTTTTGATTTGGCGTCATATTTGAGCAACTTTTCTCTGTACTACTGTCAGGATATGGGAGGCAAGTAAATAGTGTAAATTGACTTACATGAAAGCAATGCCCACCATGCCCAGGCCAACGACCACCACACGTTTTTGTGTTGTTGCAGCCATTTTGATACGTCAATATTAAAACAAGTATACTTGGGAAAGGAACCCAAAAGATGGAGGGGATACCATGGCCTCTCAAGGTTATAAGTGATTCTCCGAGCCTGTTACAAAAAGAGGGTCTTCTGTACCTCAAGACCGCAAACTATGGACCCCCCTCTGATGTTTTTCCCATCTCCCTCCCTATCTAGAACGTACATCTCCGGGATAGTACAACTCGTGCTAAGCATTTCCGCTGTGAGCGTATTTGCACTGCAACTCTCGGCAGGGCTGATCTCTGATAAGGAGACTGCGCGCCGTGGCTGGGGGACCAATCAGGGACTGCGCCCGCACGGTAGAGGCGTTTTGGCCTCCGCGGAGAAGCAGTATTCTCACCAAGCGGTCGTACGTCGGAACACACCACGACAGAACATGATATGAGGTCTCGAGGCGATTCTCATATTAAATTGTATCCGGTTTCTGGCGAAATATTATGCTCCAACTCATAGTTTCACCGTACACTGCGGTCAAGTCTTTTGTGGATTGTTGACTGATCCGAGTCTCGGTGAAGGATGAAGCCATCTCGAATATCGCTTAATTCAGTGCAGAATGGTCACTACTCTTTCTTGGCCTTATCTCGAGAAGATGTCCTCAGGTCCTGAAAAGGGAATGGTATTGTTCTAGAGCCGCTGAATCAAAATCCTCACTCAAGGCCGGATAATAGATTTCCTCGAGCTATTTTTGTGTCTTGTATCGATCGGGAATATTCACTACCTTAACTACTAATAAGTTAGTCCCCGTATCAACCTTTCTCCTCGGAGTGAGTCTCCTTATCAATGCAGGCATAGATAAGCCTCAATATTAACCTCTTCTGCTTTGCAACACAGCGACTCTAACTGGGTGATACCTACAGTTCCCCCACAAAGATAACACCACGGCTCAATGTCGCGGAGATTCAATTGTCAAGCATTCTCCACGGAATAGTCAACGAGAATACGCAATGACTACCTATGGGGGACAAGTCCGTCATGTGGAGTCTCGGGGTCTGAGGCGAAGATGTCGTACGAATGGACATGATGTGATTTCAAACACGAATTCGCGCGTTGTTCTGGTACAGACTAAAAGACTTTTATTTACTTCGTAGATCTTCATCCCATGGTTCGATAAGGTAGCAAGGCAGCAAGGGTAACAAGAATGGGATACTAATTAAAGTCTCAAGGCCTAGAATTGCTTTGCATTGCCGTCAACGGCTTTGGCCGATCAACCTATCACACGTGTTTAGCCTGGCGGGTACCTTAGCTGTAGAGCCCCTCCCACGTCATCGTCTCATCTCCTCCAATTCTCAACACCACGCAAACATCACCAACCTAGGTAGCTAGACAATGGCGACTACCACCGAATCTTCCTTCACATTCCCCCGAGAATATCATTTCCCCGCCTTCTTCACTCGCCAAACCAATCTCACTACACTCCATGCCCAGCGCAACAAATGGTCCGATCTCATTCTCGCCTACGCGCGACATAACCGTATCTTCCGTCTATCGCTTTCCGAAGCAGCAGATTCAGACCTCTTTGTAAACCGAAAACTCGATCGGAGGCTACAATTCGATGACATCCGTGATGTGATTTCTTTTATGCACACAGATGGGCGTGTAGAATATGTCGGAGGCAAAACAACAGGGGACGTTGTGTTTCTATATTGGCGAAAGCCCGAAGAGTGGGCGGAGCTTGTAGAGAACTACGTCGAAGAGACGGGACAGAAGGGCAGTGTTCTAACAGTCTATGAGCTTGTCGAGGGAGACGGTACAAAAGGAAATGGTAATTTACGTCAGGCAAGCCAATGTGTTCAAGACCCTATAACTGATCCTCACAGATATTCACGGCATGGACACCGATGTCCTTCTCAAAGCTCTAAACATCCTCGTCAAACGAAACAAAGCTCAGATATTCGGCCAGGACGACTCACTAGGCGTCAAGTTCTTCTAAGTACTGGACCATACATACTCATCTCTACATAAAGCACATGCGACTTTTCCATCACAGCACGCGCACCAATATAAACCGACTACGGACTCCAACATCGCTGCCGATGCTAAACCATCCTGAACGCCATCAAGCAACAGCCAGAGAAACGACTATTGCGAATTTCCGTAAAAGTTCTCCGCCAAAAACTTGTCATCAAACCGCACCTGTTGAGCCATTGCGACATCGAGCAACCAGTCAGGTGCAACAATGCGAGGCTCCATGTTGCCGTTGTACGCCATGTCACGGAATTTCTCCCAAAGCGGTCTCTCGTCGGGTCGTCCGCTACTTAATAGGTAGACCGGCTCGGGTGGCGCGTTACCCTCCTCTTCTGCCGTTGTCGGTCGGATTGTTGTCCCACTCCGAGCCCGATAGATCTTGAAGATCGCCCCGTTGGCCTCGGCGATCGTTTTGTAGCTGTCCGCACCATTGCGGATCTTTTCCGTGCAATAGATGGGAACACCAACAAGGAGTTTGCCTCTATTTGCCTTGGCACGAGCCACTGATGTCTCAAGGACAATGTTGTGCCTTTTCTCAGCTGCATTGTCTTTGAGAATAAAATCCTCAACATCGAGAAGGGTGCCCTTGTCTAAAGACTGGTCAATGAAAGTTGACGAGATCACTGTTGGGCCGCGTGCAAGTGCGCATAAAAATTTAACAGTGCGGACAACACTAGGGGCTGCCAAATAGTCGCACGGCTGACCCTCTTGAACAATCTGTATGCCCATGTCCCGAAGCTTTCTCTGTCATCTGGTTAGAATAGATTCAAACAAATGGCTGGCGCTCACGTACTCGATCCTGATCTTCCTTGTTCTTGTCTCCAACCCAGCGAGTGAATCCAGTCAAGACAACACGCATCTGAATGTCTGGAAGTGACGGCTTGGTCTTTTTGGTTGGCCGCTTCGCTAACGCGTCGGCATCTTCATCTTCGGGCTTATCCTCTGGTTTGGTTTTGGTGTTAGTCTTTTCGGCCTGGTCGGCAGCTCGCTTTCCACCCCAGATTGTATTGCCTCCCTTGGCATGCCTCTTCTTCTCCTTTTCGTAAAGCGCAATATCGTCGCTCAGGCCATGCAGACGTTCCTGGGCTTTCGCTTTGGCGCTACGACTTCCTGTGGAAGCTACCGAAGGCGTCTCGTTCTCCTTCCCAGTACGGCGTGGACGAATTGGAGTTGCATCCCCGATGACTCTGGTCTTCTTTGTGGACTTCTCGCTTTCTCCTCCGTTAGAATCTTCCATCTCGACGTCCCCTTTACCAGGCTGGCCAATAACAACGCCCTCTGCTGGCCCTCGTGCATATGCGTTCTCCTCTGCAGCTTCTAGGATTGCTCGCTTCCTCTTGGCTCGTGGCGAGAGCTTGGCCGGCCCCCCGGGGTAGTACTTTTCGCGCAACTTTGGTTCATCAAAGAATGTTTGCCCGATAATCTCGCCCAGGTTGGTGCGCGGAGGGAAATGGTTGTACTTCTTGATGTTGATGGGCGTAATTTCGCACTTGGCATAGCTCTCCTCGATCCAGAGATGGTTGACGACGGCAATCCCCCATTCAGGGGCAGCCTTGCATTTCTCGCTAGAGTCTCTAGCAGTGATTAAATGCGTATTCTCGGCTCTCATCGTTCTGGTGAACTCGGCTCCAGAAGCTTTGATCAGGTTCTCCAGGTAAATTCGTGCTTCACCGCCGTAATTTGATACTGTGATACGTAGACCCTTGAATCCTTCTATACCATCCTTGGGGATCGGATAGTGTAGCAGTCGACGGAGCGGCGATGTCCACTCGTTGTGGACAATAAGCCAGTAAAGCCAGGCCAGATTTCCAACCTCTTTGTACGCTTGCGCCGCTTGGACATATTGAGGACCGTCGCGGTATTGGCAGATGAGCATGTCGCAATCCTCGACCTTGTCCACGAGCTTTCCGCCTCCTCTAACGATAATTTCCCTGACCACCTTTGACAGTCGTTCGGTTATAGTCAGATCCGCGGATAGCAAGACATTACGGTCCTGGAAGATAGTGACAGGTGGGCGAACAACCTCTCCATCAGAAGGCAAGGGTAAAGGGAGGTAATTCGGTGTCGGTGATGTCGCACCCGCGAGGTTTTCGTTGGAGGGTATTTTGAGGTCGTCCGCGGAAGTCTTCTTAAGAATTTCGGGATCGGGTAGTAGATAGGGACCTTCGTCGATACGTTTCCCAAGTTTGAAACAATCATCGAACCTGAAGATTGTCAGCGGCCAACATTATACGCCGTCTGCGCTAGACATACCAGTGTGGCAACACAACTTTGCCTTTCCATCCCTTTTGTAGAGCAACCTGGACCTTAGGATGATCCATTGAGAGGGCGCAAATATGCGTGGTTACCTTGGATGCATCTTTTGTTTCTTGTCCACCCAAAGCCATTGTAGCACCAGCAATACTCTCCTTGTCGGTCTCTGGCAGATCCGCACAAGTCACCACCACCTCAGAAAAGATCATTCTCGGATCAGGCGAAAAAGGCCTAATTTGGGCCTGTTTCCTGCGAGCTATGGAGAAGGTGATCCATTGAGTCGTCACTACAGGGATCATATGAGCCTGTGCCTCGGTGAACTGGGGGAAATCGATCGTGTTGGAGATGATGTGGGTGACTTTCTCGATCGGTAATGAGCCATCGCGTCGAGGTTCACATATATCTGCACCATTTTCTTCTAAAATGGTTGATAGCTAGGAGTTGTCAGTATTGATAATTGGGTTTGGCAGCTTCAGGTTACCTCTCCGATCAGTTTGGGAGTCAGTAAATTGCTGGCGACGAACGCGATGGCGCATTCAGCAAATGTGTCGGAGGTGGCCATGTCGCGTGTTGAGGGCAAAAAGTTAGGATGAAAGAGAACAAAAGAATCGAACAGCGCCTTGGTTATGACATCAAGCAAAAAATTAATCTAAGCTCAAGAGATCAATAGCAGCAGGAAGATATTAGGTAGGTAGGTGTAGAAAATACCGTGGGGTGCCTAGAAGCTATTGTGAAGCTGCAGACGCGCCAACCACTCAACGCGAGAGTTTGACGCGTGCACGTGACCACTCTGTCCACCCAAATGGCCTTATTTCAGTTGGGAAGGCGGGTGCCGGTGGTACCAAACACCACCCCAGGCATAAGAAAACGCGGTTATTATGATAGAAGATCTTTTGATAAGACTACCTATTGTTCAAGACTGGATAATCACATTTCGGTGCCAGAGTCTATCATGAGAGGTTCCCAGGAACACGTGTGCCTAAGGACTGTATTAATATAGTATTGACATCTCCGTCCCAAGTTCATCATCCGAATATATTCTCCATAAGAAATCATCCAGAGATCCAATATTTTCATCTCAAACCAAAACGCCCAACACCGATGCAATGCTATAACATGTCATTAAAATGGCGTATACCAGTTCCTTTTCTTCAGCCAACCACGCCCAGTGGCCCCTCTACGACCTCCTCCAAAGAGGCCAAAGCCACTGCTGCTCCCATCAGGGAGCTCTCCTTTGCTGACACAAGCTTGATTGTTCTGTTTCCAGACTTTTCCATCTTGTCAGCTGCTACCAAGTCGTTCAGATATGACTGGCAGCTATCAAGATAGCCAGGGTAGCTCTCAATAACGCCGCCGTTGTAGGCTACTGTCGTCTCAGCCAGGTCACGGTCTGCTTCCGCGCTGACTCGCTCAGATGATTCGGGTGATAATGCGGATACGAACTTGTTCTGGCTGTCGATGCGCAAGTTCCAGAAAGCGTGTACGCCAGCAGCAACAAGCGCACTTGAGCGCCTGGAGACCAAACCGGCTAGCTGCTTGAGGAATGATAGATCAGCAGCTGTGGGAGTTTGGCTCGATGGGTGGCGAGAGGAAAATTGCTTGCGCGCCTCTTCGGCATCAGAGCTCGGATCCCTATTATCGTTAGCATGCTGAAGCCGGATAATCTTGAGTCTGAAACTCACCTCTCAATGATAGAAAGTGTCTCGGTTGAGAACGAGTAAGGTTTCTCCAGGGACACAGGAACAACACCTCCGAAGACTCCAGTCGACTCAATCGCCTCAACAAGTGCCAATCTGCAAATCTCGCCCAGATACATGCCGCTGACCATGTGCTCTAAAGGCTGAAACTCAGGTCGGGCGTGGTTCGCCAATAATTGCCGATCCCATCTTGTCAAGGGCAAAATATCACGGCCCATCATGCTGATCTCGCTGTTGATGATGACATGTGTTGCTTTCTCGAACCATTGTGGAGGACGCTCGCCAAATTTGACACGTCCGATGGCGGATACAGGAAGATAGGCAGCAAGGTTAACGCCAGTACCAAGGATAAGGCCGAATCTTGTTGTGGGGTGGTTATACGACTCCGATAGTAAGCATGCACTGGAGTCGTTGACGATGGCTCGAAGTTCTACGTTGAGACCGCGGTTCAAGCAGGCTGTTCGTACGATCTCTCCAAGATCTTGACCTAACAACCCGTTGCACGCCGCGAAGCCCTTGCCCATGCCTTGCAACTTGCCACCTGCTAGTGATGTTTGTCTAAGGAATGTTAGCTTTGGACGAAAGAGTGTGTGGAATAAGCATACTCAATGGGAAAGCTCCATGCCATCGACATAGGCAAAGGTCCATCAGATCTATCTTGCTGCTCTAGCTCTGCTGATAGAGTCTCTAGTATCCTCTCGGCCATCCAATCAAAGAACAACATGCCTTCTAGGGATTTGATCTCGGGTGTGATGTGGAAGTTCCTCATGCTCACGATCCTGCTCTCCTCCCCGATATTGGACACGCGACCACACAGTTCCACCAATGCTACTCTGAGGGTTGAACCACCAACATCCAATGCCACAAAGCGGCCAACCTCTGTACCTCTTGGCAGCTGATGACTGTATGACGGTAGCATACACTCCATATCAGTTTTTAGTCGCTCTAGGAGTTGTTTTCGTAGGTTGTTGGATAGTTCTTGCAGGCCATCTTGACTGACAGGGTCGAGGAATAGAGCCTCTGCCTCTTTGAGAAAGTCTAGGGCAGATTTGCGTGGCGTATTGGCGACTCGGGTCTTTGTGTTTGTCTCAAGTCCCAGAGAGCTGCCCCAGTAAGCCAAGAGTGACTGAACTAGTGATTTCCCCCGAAGGAGGCTCTTGATGATGGCAGCCAAGAGTGTCTTTTGAAAAGTCGCTGACATGATGGTAACGAGTGATTATGGAAAATAGAAACGGAAAGGGAAAAGGAAGAAGCTTTGAGTCATGGACACGGCAGAATGTAAATAGTCCAAGAGAATGCGAAAAGAAGAGGTTGAAGCAGCTGCCTTCGAAGGAATAGATGGGATGGGTTGGGATGGGGTGAGGGTGAGAATCTTACGCCCCGATGGATGGACCAACTACTACTACCTACTGCTACTGCTACTAGCAGGTGGAGAGTGTCTGATGGACAGGCACAGGTTCCTGGATAGGTAGCTCAGGCGAGGGGAGATCTGGAGGAAACAACACGAAGATGGAGATGGGCCACCTCTGATGGGACATGCCAGGAGTAGACGGGGTCAAAGCATGAGGAGGGACGGATAGAGCGGAGCAGACGACAACAGAGTCCCGCAGAGAAGAAGCAGAGAAGAGTCGACGTTGCAAGGGGAAGAAGTCGGTCTGGTCGAATACAGTTTCAGTGCAGTGCAGTGCAGTGCAGTTCACGCTGTGTCATGGAAGTAGAGGGAGAGCAAGAGAGCAGCAGGTGTAGTAGGTAGGTAGTAGGTAGGTAAGTGGTAATTGGTAGTAGTAATGTATCATATCGCCTCCAATTCGTTCATGAGATCAAAATCAACGTCGTACAGCGAAAGCGCCCGCTCACGCACCCGCTCTCTCACAGGCGACACGCGACAACCGCCACAGCGATGCGAGCCAGCAAATTAATGAGCAGAAGCGTCTGTAACTGTAATTGTCATTGTAGGTGGTCTTTGGCCTCTGTGTGGCCTTGGAGTTTGTTGGGTCAGACGGGGTCGAAGATCGTAGCCAGATGGGGGGCACTTAGTTAGGTAGTGGTAACGTAACGTTGCGTGTGAGTGTGAGTGCCCCGTGAGAAATGGAAGTGGATGGTAGTGAGTGACATGGGGCCCGTCACGTTTTAATTGTTAGTGTGCACCGCTACATGCTATTGGAGGCTGAAACTGAGAGGAGGCTTATTTGTGGCCGTCTCAACAATCACAATCTCCATAAATCCAGAGGGTTCATCTGATTTTGCATGTTACTTCAAACTTGTCCTTGTTACACAGACATCGCCAAGGAACGTAATTTGAAACAATCTGCCCTTCTTCGGCGCGTCTGGTACCTCTATTCGGGACCCTTGCAGGCATTGAAGCGACCTTGCCACGAACATGAGCATCAAGAAGAACAAGAACAAGAACAAGAACAAGAACCAATCCTGTCATCAACTAGTGCGCTTACACGGCATTAATTCTTGATCATCCTGAGGGATGTGACCTCGGTTCAGGCTCATTGCTGGGGCGGGGACTTGACGCAACGAACAAAGTTCCAGAAGCAAGGTACGTATTCAATACGAACAAAAGAACTCTATCATCCTTCTAAAGTTCCACCTCCCGTAAAGAGGAATCGGGATTCTGAGACCTATGTACCATGGATCTGATAACATCCCTTCCAACGCTACCTTACATCGGAGCTAATGCCGACTACTGTATACCACTGACTATCTCCGTCTTTGCCCCGTAGAAACAAGCAAGCTTGGCTTTGGCATAGAAGCAGAAAGCAACCTTGACAACACTACCTACCTACCTATCATGAGCAAGCTTGCAATACAGTGCGGCTTCTCAAACAGTGTCAAACTTGATAGTAAACGTTTCATTCCCTCCACCGCGAATCACTGCGCCTATCGTGACTTGCTATCCAACCTTACATTGCCCACTGACCGAAGTCGCTCTCCCCACGCTCCATCATGAATGAATGGCAGTGGGAAAGCGGAAAGGAAAGTGGCGTCCTACCTATCTCAGGTGAGGTAGTGCCACTGCTCCTATCATGATGCAACGGGTCCCCATGGATGGCAAGTGACTCTCTCTTTGCTACCTAGGTAGTGACTTGTGCGCCTTTGATAAGTTCTCCTCATAAGCAACTGACTCCTCGAAAGTGTAATCATATTTCTTGAAACTCTAACACACCCAAGAACTCCTACCAGAAATCCATTACTTGATAACTTCATTTCTAAAACCATCACTTATAACATCACCCACTCACTGCCATCATGCGGCTCATCATCCGTGACGACGAGACTGAGGCATGCAAGTATGTCGCCAATTACGTCGTGGAGCGTATCAATGCCTTCCAGCCCACACCCGAGCATCCCTTCATCCTCGGCCTCCCTACAGGTTCTAGTCCTATCGGAGTGTATGATATGCTAGTACGCAAGTACAAGGCTGGCGAAGTACGTTGCATCACCTCATTCTAGAGCAGCATCTAACCATAGCAGGTCTCGTTCGAGAATGTAGTCACCTTCAACATGGACGAGTACGTCGGTCTTCCTCGAGACGACCCAAACTCCTACCACTCCTTTATGTGGAAGCACTTCTTCTCTCATGTCAACATTCATCCTTCCAACGTCCACATACTTGATGGCAACGCTGCCAGCCCGGAAGCCGAATGTGATGCATACGAGGAAGCTATCAAGGCAGCTGGTGGTATTGATCTCTTCTTGGCCGGTATTGGTGAAGACGGCCACATCGCTTTCAACGAACCCGGATCAAGCCTTGCCAGTCGTACCCGAGTCAAGACATTGGCATACGACACCATTCTTTCCAACTCGCGCTTCTTTGACAACGATGTAAGCCGGGTGCCAAGAATGGCCTTGACTGTGGGCGTCCAAACTGTCCTTGAAGCAAGAGAGGTTGTTGTCATTATCCTGGGAGCCCGCAAGGCGCTTGCATTGCAAAAATGCGTCGAACAAGGCGTCAACCACATGTGGACGCTATCATGCCTTCAACTCCACCCTCATCCCATGATCGTCGTCGACGAAGACGCCACATTGGAACTTCAGGTAAAGACAGTCAAGGTAAGCAACTCCTCCCTCCCACAACGAGCGTCCACTAACATGGACGACAGTACTTCAAGAGCATCGAGAAAGTTGCTCGCGAGCAGGGATTCGAGCAGATTCTTCCCTCCAAAGTACGGACTGGCAATGTTGCTATCCCTGAAACCAAAATCAAGAGAGCTGAGAGCCCTGCGATTATCGCTCCGGAGCCGATTGCTTCACATCTTTTGCGAGCGACACCTGCGGGAGACTACTCTATGAGAACCCCTTCGCCCGATTTGTGCCCCGACCGAATGGCGTCGCGAATTCCGGAACCGAACCTGAACCGCAGACTTACGCCCAACCTCGAAGTTCAGACCGACGTCCCAAAGACGAAAGTTGAGATGATCGATAGCGCCGTCGCCATGTCTCCAGACGCTCCTGTCGCGAACTTGCTTCAGCCGATGACCGCAAACATTAAGGCAATGCGATCACCGTCGCCAGACCTAGTTCCCGACAGTATGGCCTCGCGCATTCCAGAGCCAGATCTAAGCCGCAGATTGACACCCAACCCCGAACTTTAGAAGAAAATGGACACTGTCGGGGCGCACTAAACGCAATAGGTTGATATGCTGGGGAACAAGAGTAGAAAAAAAATGGAGACCAGGAATGTCTTGTTCAGTCACTACAGGGTTGGATCCTGGGACAAAATTATCAGACTGTATCAGTATGACTACAACAATAGTATCTTTAGCCCCGCATTCGATTAAGACGTTTAAGTCAGGTTAGAAATAGAACACAAATACCACCGGTGGCTTTTAGATAGGTTGTGTGTTGGAGTTTGGGTATGGGTGTTACGTGTGTTGTATTTTGGCGTGGAGGCGTTTGGTGGGAAAAGGGTCATTTCTCGACAATCGATTGCCATCTAGGACGACTACAAGATTATTACACAGGTGTTCAATACAATCTATTGCCTTCTGTGACCCGAGATTTCATTCTGTGTATAGATTCACTCTCAAGCAACATGAGCATAATTCAACAACATATGCTGTGCTTTGTAATACGTAGGTACTTTGCAATAGCCAATTGTCGCATTAAAATTCTCGGGTATCGATGCAACCCATCTCATGCCCTCAACGACGTGTTAACCGTCCACCTAATGTGTATATACTTGCTCGCAATGTGCTATAATCCCAAACAGACTCCCCCTTTCCAGAATGCCCGTACAAAAGCTTAGATATATAATATACAGGAAATCGGCTTTTCCAACAATTCGTAACTCATCAGTCTCGAGCACCTCAGTCAGAGGCAAAGTACCGCTTCGCCTTGCTCTTGAGCTGTTGTGCTTTCATCTCGGGTGGCATGATAGTGTGATGGACCACGTGAGGCCGATAAACAGCATCGACAGGCGGCATCCTGGTGGAGGTTAGTAACGTGAAAGTGGGGAGATCCAACAAAGTGGTAACGTACCAATCATCCACAGTCAGTGGAAAGTATTCGTACAAGGGATCGGCACCCTCGTCTGCAGGACTGTTTTCCCTGTTCGCCCCTGTGGTGGTGTAGCCTTTGCCAGAATTGGGACTGTGCAGCTCGGCACTCGAGCGGTTCGGACTTCTCTCGTCCTCTGATAGCGATAGATTGATCGGCAGAGATGCATTCTGACGTGGGAGCGAATTTTTGCTATTGTGGGAATTTGCTGCCTTAGCAGAGTTGTTTGGATCGCTGGACCAAGCTGGTATCGGGGGTCTAGTCATTGTTGGCGATAAGGCGACTCGTTTTGCCGGATGTGGACTTGCAACGGGTTGAGGACTGGGTAGTGGATGGGTAATTGACCCAGGTGTTGCCCAGTCGTTCGGCTGCTTATCTGTCAGTTCTGTCCTTGACGAAGATGGACTGATGAATGTCTTACCTGGAGATTTCCAGCAGGAGGGAATCTTTGCGTGAAGTTCGTCGAATTCTCCCGTTCGAGTTTAAGCGTTGGGTGATCGACATTTGACGTCGATGTGCTTCTCCTCTCAAATCTCTTGTCGCCTGTAAGAGGAACGTCCTTCCTGCTGTCGAAGTTTCTAGGACTCCGGCCACGAACAATGACTGGGCCAGATTTGATCTCCGATACTTTTATGAGTTCACCGGCCTGTGTCTTTCCCAGCAGGGTGATCTGGACCACGTAGTGCTGTTGCAAGCCCTTTCTTCTACCGTTGTTGGCAGTAGCATGCTTGAACTGAAGCCGTTTCCAAGATATAGGCAGAGAAACACGATGTGCGTCGATTTCCTGCCCTGTCGTTATATCCAGTGTGATAGTAGGCGGCGCTGAAACGCCTTTTGAGTCATCACCTCCCTGGGGATTGGCGTTCTTCCAGGGGATCGATATTATTTCTGTCGCCTTTCCTTCGATGGATTCGATGGCCGCAATATTCGCGACTAACTCGACTATTTGAATGTGTTGCCCTTGCTCATTCACAATGTTCCTGATTCCGCGAGGGAGAGTGACCTGCCCCGAACACTGCCAGAGGTTGCGGCGATAACAAGTCAACTCCATCGGGCGTCCGGTTGATTCTCCTCCAAAGACATCCTCGGCAACGAAGAACATGCCGTACAATTCAGCCGTCATGCCGGCGTCAACAAATTGGTTGTTCTCGTTGACAATGGTAGCGTTGGAAACGGGAGCGGAGAACCCAAGAAGCTTATTATCAGGCTCCTGGGGAGATGATTCTTCGTGCAGCGCATCTTGATTCGGCGGAGGATCGAATTGTTGTCGAGTCGAGTATGAGAAGGGATCTTCAAAGGTCGAGGAAAAGGCATCCAAGTCGTACGAGGTGCCGAAAGGTAGAGTCTGCAGTGCAGCCCCATCACTGTAGATGTTAGCTTGACTAGCTCCCCAGCCAAAGTTGCGCGCGCGTTGCAAGTGCGCTGCAGTGCTTACAGGAGTGATTCATCAAATGTCATATCCTGGTCGAACACGTCCATATTCATACTCTGAGAGTGGGCAGATCCGAAGTTCATCGCCATCGCTTGGCTGGAAGAGGCGCCAGTTGGCAGCCCCGACATTGAGTTGTAGGTTGACATGGCATTGTTTAGTTGAGAAGAGCCGTCAAAGTCTCATTGGCGCGGCGGGGGAGACAGCGACACAACGTGATCGCGCAAGTATGTGCAACGGTGCAAAGAGATGAGAATTGTCTGGCGACACCGGCGATGGCGGGTTGTTTCCCCGGTAGAGCGCCGAGGGTTTGGGGCCACGAGCAAACAGAGCCGAAAGAGTAGGTAGATAAGACAAGTTCAAGGTCGAACAGAGCGAGGTAGAGATAGCCAGGTAGTAGTCTATGAGGAGAGGCGGAGGCGGAGACGGAGGGAGTGTGGAGGGCCTGGGCTGCCGACCTCCAGCTAACTCTACGGGCTCCGGCTACTGTAGGTTTGTGGAGAGACCCACTGGGCTGGTTGACCCTTTACTGTTCCCAGCGATAGGTTCTGAAAGTTGATTGGCATTCGCTTCAACAATTGGCCGAGACAGAGCTTCATGTGAAGACTCGAGACCCCGCGGGCATTGTTATCTCCTAAAAGGGAGCGCTATATAAGAGGAAGCTTTCAAGATATGTTCTTGGCGTCGTTTGCCATTTCGGTATCTTCCAGGAGGGTTTTATTATTCATCAAAGTTAATTAAAATGAAGCACAACGTTGGCAGCGTTTGCAGTAATATTTTATTTATCAATGCTTCCTTCATGCCCAATGCTCCCCAGGTCTTTGCCTTTCTAATAATAATGCTCTTTTAATTCTATTTTCTGTTTCATGCACCATACCTATTCTTATCACGAGGCCGGGAACCAACAGCAACGACAAGCCAACCAAACTTTCACATCAACTTGCTCTCCTTGGCAGAATCAGACACCCTCTCACCAAACTTCCACACTTCGTCCAGCACAAGAACTTCATTCGTTCCCCTGACTTCACCCTGGCTTTCGTATCCGTCTGACAAAATCACCAGATCTGCGTCAGCCCCCGATTCTAGTGAACCCTTGACTCCCTGTAAGCCAAGCATGGCCGCCGGTGTTGATGTGACTGCTCCAAGGGCCTGGGGAATACTAGCCCCAGTCCACTGTCTGAAATTATTGACACACTCGAGGAGAGTGATTGAGCTGATGAGCGTTAGATACATGGAACGCTCCATAGGGTAGATCTGTACGTACCTCCCAGCAATCGTGTCAGAGTTCTCAAGGAGCAATTTGGAACCTTGCTTGACAATGTTGCATGTGTACTCTCCGTTTGTCCACGGATAGGCTCCATCCGGGAGACCAACAAGATGCATAGCATCCGTGACCAGGATAAAACCATCAGGATGAGCGCTGTATGCGATCTTGATAGTCGTAGGATGCAAATGAATGCCATCTGAGATGATGCCAAAGTAAGGCCGTGGCAGACTCTCGGCCTTGCCCAAAACTCCAAAGACACCTGGGTTTCTGTGGTGCAACGGGCGCATGGCATTGAAGAGGTGTGTAATCATTGTGGCACCCTTACTGACAGCTTGCGATGTCTCTTCGTATGTTGCCTCGGTGTGCCCAACGGAATAGATGATACCTCTGGATGTGATCTCCGGGATCAGGTTCATCATCTGTCCACGTTCCGGCGCTGCTGTAATCATCTTGATCGGCATCGGCGAGCCATCGGAGCGAGGGGTCATGTTCTCACGACCATAGCATTCCTCAATATCCTCTATCGATTCAGCTTGTGTGAGGACATCGACATTGTGAACTCCGTTCTTGGTGGGACTCAAGAACGGACCCTCGCAGTGAGCACCAAGTGACTCGGCGCCGTGAGCTGGGATCCGCAGTTCCCCAGACGGGCCAAGATACGGGAGGGCCTGACAGGCGTTAGCTTCATGTACGATTACCCCACTAAAGAGGAAGGCGTACCTTTTGGTATAATTCAGGCCGTTGGCTGGTGATGGTTGGGATGTATGATGTGACCCCTGTCTTGACCAGTAGTCGATTGATCTTTTGGATATTTTTGCCATATTCGGACATATCATCCAGTAGGGTCGAGAAGTTGAAGCCAAAGGCACCGTTGAGCTGGCACTCGATCAGACCTGGTGCGATGATGCGTCCACCGAGGTCAAGAGTATTGTCAGGCATGTTGCGGCCGCCATAGAATGAAGCTTGGCTATCGATGATCTTGCCAGTAATAGAGCTGACCCAGAGGTCCTCCCAGACCAAGTCGTTGCCTTTCAGCAACCGACAGTTGGTGAATTTAGTGAGGCCATTCTTGGGTAAGGTCGGCGAGACGGCGATAGGCATATTGAAGATGGGCTGGGGGAGTCTGTGATGAAGAATTAGATATCTCAAAGTGGACTGTTTTGGTGCTCTCTATCTTGAGTTGAAAGTCCCTAAGGACAATGAATCACATAAAACGAGAGGCGAGTCGTGGGATACTAGTATTTTCCAGAGAGTTTCCTCCTCGGAAGCCTAAAGCCCTATCAAGCCGCCGACAACGGCCACGTTTTTTTCCAGATAGCATGAGAAGAGTCATTTCGTCATTCCTGTGAGCGATTCAGTAACCGTGCCATCTGGTCCCAAGCAGACGGTGCCATCGTTGAAGCCGTGATAGTGAGACTGTGTGGAGATGTTTTTGGTCTGAACGTGGTATGGTTCCCTTTTGCTATGTTGCTGTGCATATTGACAGCCAAAGACCAGGGTGCAGTGGAATACAAAGACCATGCCATCCGTCCATTTTTGCCTCACAAGTAATGTTCATCCTTACCTGGTTCAATCTCTCACGTCTCGACACAACGTGAAACCGACCTCTTTGTCGCCGACCATTTGTTGCTGTTGTTCCATGTAACGTTAACTCATGGGGCGTAACCCATCAAATCGCCTGCCATAAGAAACAGCCAACAAACAGGGCGACCCCACTTCCCTATCGCGCCCAACAGCTGGCTCCTTCCACAACTGACCAATCAATATACACCAATCAGCTCAGCCGAGGTTTAGGCGGTCGGCAGCATTCCACCTCCACTCCAATGGCCCCTCCTCCTGCTGGGTCAGCGTCTAGCTCATCCTCTCGAGAAGGCTACCGCAGTGTCAATGCATCTCATCGTTACCTCAAGCACGCGGGGCCATCAAGGGGTGAGCCAGAACCACAGCAGAAGAGATCAAAGTACCATGTGACGAGGCATCGACGCCGCCCAACCATCATGGCCCATGCAGACAATAGCGACCTCGATCCGGCATGGCAAGATCTCGACCGGTACGTACCCATAGGCCTCAACTCACCTCACCTCACTTCCTGTCAGTCCCGTCGAGGCGCGTCTCCGGACGGCGCGGGACTGTCAAGGGGGCCGTCTCTCCACTATTCGGCTCCGAATCTCGGAGAATAATCATCCATCCATTCACTTGACATCATGATACTAACTCATTGTTCTGTAGTGCCATTGGGCAGATCCTGATTATGGGCTGGGATGGCACTGAGGTTACCCCCCAGATCAGGAGCCTCATCGAGGATCATTACCTTGGTTCCATTATACTTACAGCCAAGAACCTTAAATGTGAGTTCTACTCACAGACATGTGTCTTGCTTCATAACCCTAACATCATCAAGCTGCTCAGCAAACAGCAGAACTGGTCCAGGAATTACAGAACATTGCTAAGAATGCTGGTCATTTGCAACCTCTTCTCATCGCCCTCGACCAGGAGAATGGAGGAGTCAACAGTCTTTTTGATGAAGACTACGTATGCCAATTTCCCAGTGCCATGGGCGTCGCAGCTACGGGTCGAGCCGACCTAGCATATGAAGTGACAAAGGCTACTGCCACTGAGATCTCGGCATGTGGTGTCAACCTCATGCTAGGACCCGTCCTTGATGTATTGAATAACGCTCGCTACCAGCCTCTGGGAGTGCGTGCTACCGGAGATGACCCCCAAGAAGTATCGCAATATGGCCTAGCGGCTCTCCGAGGAATTCGAGATGCTGGAATTGCTTCATGTGGAAAGCATTTCCCATCGTACGGAAATCTAAACTTTCTGGGCTCAAACCTAGATGTGCCCATTATCACTCAAACACTAGAGGAACTCAGCATCAGTGCTCTGGTTCCATTCCGAAATGCCGTCGCCTCTGGAAAATTAGATGCTATGTTCATTGGAGGCTGCGGCATATCCAATCCGTCCATGAATGTGAGTCATGCTTGTCTTTCAGATCAAGTTGTGGATGAGCTCCTACGCGATGAACTTGGATTCAACGGGGTCGCAATCTCAGAGTGCTTGGAGATGGAGGCTCTCAGTCATGAACTTGGTGTCCAGAATGGTGTCATCATGGCTGTCGAAGCAGGCTGTGACCTTGTCCTTCTCTGCCGTGCCTACGACGTCCAACTCGAAGCTATCAAAGGCCTGAAGCTCGGTTATGAAAATGGCATCGTGACGAAGGAGCGGATTTTTACCTCTCTGAGAAGGGTACTTAACCTGAAATCGACCTGTACCTCTTGGGAGAAGGCGTTGAACCCTCCAGGCATTTCTTTACTTTCTCAACTCCATCCATCTCATCTTGCTCTATCACTCCAAGCCTACGATGATTCCATCACAATCATTCGAGATAAGGAGAAGCTTATCCCACTCACCGCCTCAATGCATCCCGGAGAAGAGCTCCTCTTGTTGACTCCTTTAGTCAAGCCGCTGCCTGCATCTTCACTCACCAAAAAGTTGCTGGCAGCCAAAGACAACCAGAATCAAGCAGAAGGACAACATGAGATGTGGGCGCATAATGGTCGTGACCGAAGCGCGATATTGAGTGGAGAGGGTGTCTTCCGAGAATTTGGCAAATCTCTTGCTCGAGCTCGTAATGAAAAGCTACTTCACACAAGCTATACAGCTAATGGAGTTCGCCCAGGTAAAACTCTCATTATTCAGCCGATGAAATTCAATCTGACCAGATTTAGTTCACGAAAACCTGATCCATAGAGCATCTTGTATCATTATTGTCACGGCTGATGCCAATCGAAACCTTTATCAGGCTGGCTTCACTAAGCATGTTGATATGATGTGCTCTATGCTTCGAACCAGGGGTCAAAAAAAGCAACTGATTGTAGTGGCAGTCAGCTCCCCGTATGATTTTGCAATGGACAAATCCATTGGCACATACCTCTGCACCTTCGACTTCACAGAGAACGCTCTCCATGCTCTTGCACGGACACTAGTTGGAGAAATTGCACCCCTTGGAACTCTCCCCGGTACACTGCGTAAGAGCAAGAAGGTTCTCAAGTCCAGACAGCACTGGCTGGTAGAAGAATACAGTGCGAAACGTGACGCATCTGCTTTGAATGACCTACTTCGAGCTGTTCACAGAGCAAGCGCACCAGACCTGCAGTTTCTACGCACAACAACTGCTGCTTCCTTTCAGCTTAATAATGCCAATATTGCCGAATCACATTTTGTGGTTAGAAATAGCAGCACCAACACTTTGTACGGCTTTGCTGCTACTTACTTTGTTCACGGTGTTGGTATCCTTGGGGGTGTCTTTGTCGAGCCCACCAAACGTGATGTATCGATCGGAAGGTCCCTTCATCGACGGGCGCTCAGAAGTCTCGTGCAGCGACGAGGGATTAAGCAAGTCCAGATAGGGACAGCTTTCCCTGGAGTATTCCTAGGCATTCCCAATGATGTCGAGGTCAACACAATCAAAGAGTGGTTTGCGAACAGTGGCTGGGATGTCCAGTTTCCACGACGCGTATCAAACATGATTTTACAGGATGTGGCAAGCTGGTCTGCCCCGGAGGGTTTGTCCCAGAGCATTCAAAGAGCCGGTATCAGCTTTGACCTGATTCATGATTTGGACAACGCGGATGGTGTTCTCAGCCATGTCCGTCACAACGCAAATCCTGAGGTATTAGAGCTGTACCGCCATGCGCTGTCAGAATCGAAGTTGAGTGGGATTGTGCGGGCAAAAGATGCGACAGGTGCCTTGTTGGGTACGATCATTGTTTGCAAGCAGCGCAGTCCATTGGAAACTCATATTCCCTCATTGGTGTCACGCTCTGAGGACATCAGTGGCATCATTGCTCCAGTTGTACCTCCTGGACCACAAACAACTCTTGCCTTACAAGGTTTGACGCTCATGGGCATTCGTCAGGCAAGGAGTCACAAAGCTACAAAAGTGGTACTTGGTTGGGTAAGTCAACCATCCTCCCCAACCTTTCAGTATGGCTAACAACTCAGGTTGTGGATGATGGTTCTGAGTCCCTCACAGCGATGGGCTTTGAGACACTCCAAGAGTTCGAGGAAATCACAAACTCCCCAGAGAATGTAAGTATACCCACTTCTAAAGCTACAACAGCTGCTGACAAGTAATAGTTTTCCAATATAGTATGAATAAGGGAACACGACGGATGTGTTGTCATGAATCTACCGGGAAATTTATGATTAGCGAATGAATAACATGCTGCCTTGGATAATATGCTTATAAGTTTTGCTCCGTCCTAAGTTAGGTCATGCCTCATGATTCTACACTTGTATCCCTCGCTGTATCCCAGCTCTTGCAAAGGGTCTTCGAAGGAACACTGTTTGTATAGACAGTGAAGTCGTCAGTATCAACGTAAAACTCCCTCCTAGTCAGAAAGCTGAGTCCCTCTTTCGGTAAAGGGAATTCGACTTGATACAAAGCAAGCTTGTCTATTACTTATCGGGCATCGGTCGCCAAGTCAATATTCATGCTCTTGGTTGGTATTGTCCAGCCATTCGAATTTAACCAATATGAGGGCATTAGGAGACTTAGCAACTTGCCCGGTATCGTCATACTCAATAGGGTCTCTGGGTGTTCATCTTAGGATGCCCACTGTTGTAGTTGGCCCCCCTCTGTTTACAATTGGACCGACGATAAACATTTTTCACTCTCCTGGCCGGTCACATCGCCAGGGCCTGGATATCGTGCACTTACCCTTCAATGTGAGGCTTAGCTCAGTGTCCTCAGCCCGCTCGAGATCATCTGTGTCTTCAAACTCTTGTCTGTAGGACTATTCTCAATCCTAGTCAAGCTTCCTTTGATTTCTAGAATTTCCAAGTTCCAGCTCAGTCAAAGTCTCCTCCCGTCCCTATGAAAAAGCACGATGAGTCTGCGTCAACTTTGGCCAAGGTCCTTCAAGACTCATATTACTGTTTACTCTGCGGATATCCGATATTGAGATCGCTTTCAAGTCCTCGGTTAAACCACTGTGACCGCTCACTACGCCACTCAGCAGCAGATATCACCACACACGATAGCAGGGAATTAAGCCATAATAATGTACTTTGAATGAGAATAAGGGAAAATATCTTTGTTTGTCAAAACACTTCAACACACTTCCGCATATGCTGAGTCCATCAGAAAGTCCGTTAAAAATAATATGTCCTTCGCCATGTACTGTTTGATTGTCCTTTTACCCGTCGCCAAGTTAAAACTCCGTGAATAATAAGCGCCAGGATTTCCCACCAATCTAATAACCGTTTTCGTACAGATAGTCATCTCGGAAGGGCAACAAGCAGAATAGATCGTGAAGAGGTGATCAAAATGGAGTGGCAGAAAAGTGTATCGGGGTGTATGTCGCTTATAAGAATGAAAAAATCAAAGGGAAAATTGCTCCTGGTCGTCTAACATCCGTCGTCTTCACATTCATCAAGGCTTCCGTAGCCGGTATCCGAATCGATTCCCACCATGCTCTTGTTGATGGCCAGGCACCGGCTAACGACCTTCTCTCGTACATCAGAAGCAACGCCACACTTCTCCCCGGGAGATCCTCCCATCCATAGGCGAAGACCACCAGATAGTCGCTCAAGAGAGGCCTGGAAGGTCTCGGCTGCTGCTTTGTGCTCGTAGAGCTCCTCCATTAGCTCGAGGGTTGCGGTGCATCCAATCAGAGACATCTGCGGGGCGTTGCCACGGGTCATGATTGACTCAATCATACGGAGTCCTTGGTGAGTACTTCCAGGAGTGCATTCAACGCGTCGGAGGTGAGCGATGGCCATGGCGCATCGTAGGGCAAGTCGGAGATCGGGAGTAGAAGCCTGGAAGCTCGAGTCAACGACACAAATGGAAGAGCTCAGGAGAGCATCGACCTTTTCGTTGCCCATTGATTGCAAGGCAGAGGCGATGTTAGCGCCGCGTGCCTTATCAACGAGAACTGCTCGTGCCACGATTGCCCGAGCCTGCGCGGTTGACCCCAAGGGTGCAGCCTTTATGGTGAGTTCGATGTCTTCTACCTTAGTGCTGAGCGTTTCTTCGTCCTTTTCCAATGTGGCGACCAAAGTTCGGTGTAGGGATTGGGTCGACCACCAGGCAGCAACAGCATCGAGGGGAGATCCAATAGCGGTATCGTCAACAACAGAATCCATGCCATCCATAGGGGTCACAACGTTGTAGTCGGTATCGGTGTTGAAAGCCAGGTTGTGTGCTCGCTGAATAACGTCATCGTTGAGCACTTCATCGCAGTCTTGTTCAACCAATAGAGCGAGATGTTCGGGCAAATCGTCGTCATGCTGCTCGGAGGACTCGCGGTGAAGTTGGGTAAGGAGACGATTCAGCTGGCGGGCCTCATTCCACTTGCTGCGAGCAAGTTTGGCAGCGATGAGGTTGATTGCCCCAAGTGAAAGTCGGTTCTGGCTCAGGTCCCAGAGAAGAACGCGAATATGGAGGGCCTTGAGCATGAGCCTAGCAGGAGTGCCGGGGAGAGTGCCAGAAGCAAGGAGAGTGAGAATAAGACGGCTCTTGTTGATCTCAACGTCGCCGCCAGCCAACTGCGAGTCGAGGGCAATACTCCATGCCTGGACACGAGCGGTTTCCTGCTCCTGAGTCAATCCGGTGATTGTTTGATAACCATGAACTCCAATTGCATTTCGGAGGCTGAGCTTGAGGGTCTTCAAGATGAGAGCTGCCGCCTCGAGGAAGAAATTGTGACGAGGGACCCATACGGTCTGGATAGCGGTAAGCCAAGCTTGTCGGCGAACATGAATCGGTGAAGCGAGCGATGGCGCTGCCTGAAGAACCCCGACTTGTGGTTTCTTCGACTTTTGTGAACCTTGTGTGAATAGTGAAGGAGCAAACACCCAAAGGAATGTTCCAAGTAGGAGAATAATTCGGAGGGAAGTATGCAGATGATAGCCTCCGACAGTCAAGTCAAGGCCGCTCGCTGCACTCTTCAGAAGTTGAATAGGCATGGCGAACAAACCACGTCCTTCAGGCTTCTCATTGCTGACTTCATCCTCATGCATCGCCTCCAGAATCATGAGACCGGCCAGTGAGCCAACCATCAATTTACCAAAGTAAGGGCCGGCATTATTCCAACGACCCTGCTGCATTTGCTGTTGCTGTTGAAGCTGCTGCTGTCGCATGAGCGCGGGATTTCCACCGCGAAACTGTTGTTGGGGTACAGGATATGGTTGACCAGAAGCCATTTGTTGCGAAATGATTCTCTTCATATCATCGGGAACTTGAATCAGTCCTCCTGGCTGTGCGTTGCCGTCCTGTGACGGGCCCCCAACAAACTGCTGTGTATCCTGCGCATATTGGATTGGCGTAGGTGGTTGCTGAAGAGGGCTGATGGCGCCATTCATCGCCCCGGCCATGAAAAGTTTTTCGAAGGCGGCAATTCGGGCTTGCATAGCACCATTTTCGTCGAGTAGCCGATTGTTACGCTTCTCAAGATGTCGAATATATTCAGTCGCCTTGCTCAAAACCTGTCCAATGATTAGCATGAGTTAAATCGCTAGAAGGGCACAGCGTACTGTAGCCTTGTTCAGCTTATGAGCTGGGGTCAGACCATGGAGTTCCTCGCGATCTTCAGTCGTGTCTTCACCTCGCGCGCTCTTCGACATGATGCGAAGACTGGGAACGCTATCTCTCAAAGCGGCGATCTTGTCATTCAGATTGGTTCGATATCGCTTCTCAATCATGTTATGGGCGGTCTTCTTCACTGGCTGATCGCCATCCTCGTCCTCTTCCTCTTCATCCTCAGGGTCAGCGGAAGACTTGCGCTTTCGCGATGCTTTCGAAGATCCATCGGCGGGATCCGGTGACGAAAAAATACCCCTTCTGAGTTCGCCATTTGCTGAGTCCGGGCTAGAGGCGCTCTTGGGGGAGTGGTATTGAAGATGTGGTGGCATGGCGATATTGCGCAGCTTCTCCTGCAGAGCAGGAGTCAGATGGCTGATAAGGGCTGGCTGAAGAACGGCGTTGTCGCTGAAACTAGGCTGTCGCAGGGAAGGATTTGAAGCGGCGTAGATTGATTCGGAGCTGAGAGAGGTTGCCGGAAGACCGTCGATGCCGGTAGAGATGGGAAGCTGTTGAAGGTTCTGCTGATCCTGGCCGAAAGCGAGATTCCAAGGAGAAGGTTGATAGGTGGTTTGAGCAGGAGGTGCGGTGCTGCTAGAGGGGTCGTACGAGTCGTAAGGGGGCGTGCCGGTGAACTGCCATGCAGCGTTGTAGTATTGTTGCTGGGTCTGGGGACGGGAGGAATCGTTGGGCAGGGAGGCTGAGGAGGGGTCGGATTTCACGACCGAGCCATCATCAATGAAAGCACCTAGATTGGGATCTTGGAGGCCATAGAGGTTGTTGGTAGAATCATGGTCGGCCATGTCGGAGAAGCGGGAGCCGGGCATGATGGGGATAGGCCAGCACCATGCAATGCAGTTGCGATGGCCTGATTGAGAGACCCAGTGCTTGGGGTGACCCCGAAGGAGTCGCCGTGGTCGAGCGAGGCCTTCCTTTCGGGAAGACGAGGGCCTTTGGCCGACGATACTAAGAGCAAGGGTCGATGTTGTCGGTCCAGGACCAGTTCCAGTTGGGTTGAATTGGCCTCTATTCCCGGCGTGGCCTGTTCAATTGAGGTCTCTCGGCCGAAGAGTGGACTTTGACCGCGATAGCCTCAGCTACTGGCTATGGCTCCAGCTGTGGATGGCTCCAGCTAGAGTGGCAGCTACAACTACAGCTACAGCTACAGGCTGTGCTGAGGGTCAGCCTGCAATAGTCGGCAGGCCTATAGCCTCTGCTAAGGCGATCAATCGGTGGATAAGATAGAGAGATTCGGTGGTGAGGGCGTGCTGCAACCACAGAATGAATCGATGGTTGTCTCAATGGCTCTGTGATCGAATGATTGAGCGGGTGTTGCCGAACGGTCGACGGGTGAGAAAGGACAGTACAGGGGTTCTACAACAAGGGAAGAGCAGCGCAGTCTCGCGATTATGGTTCGACTGGCAACGAGTAGCAGTTAAAATTGCTGATGGGAGAATAAGCGATTTGGGTGATGATTCGGAGGCGAGCGATGGGTGCAAGGAATTCAGTTTGAGAAGAGGGCAGAAAATCGTACGATGGAACCCGGATATCAGACCAGTGACGCCTAGTCAAGTCCGCGCTTGGCCAAGCTCGTCTTTTGTACGAAAGACTGGAGTGATGAGTTCAGGGGATCCACTAACTACCTAGTATTTGAGTGTTTACCGTACTCTAAATACAGTGCAGAGCGTCGATGACTTTTGGTGGCGTACTCACTAAGCCCAGCAACTGGCACGGGATGAATCTCCAGGCGAGGGGGCGTTACGGCTTGAACCGTACAGTATTGGCGATCTGGAGGATACGGTCCACTTTAGTTAGAGGTTTACCGTTTACCCCTCTCGCATTCGGGTCTAGGGTGCTGTCTGCACTGTGCACGCAATCACAAATCCAGTAACCCGTCAAGCACAAACCAACTCTGTTTGATCAAATTGGAATGGGGGGATGGACCCTCGAGGACGCCAGGACGCCAAAGGAGTTCAGTTGTGTTATTGAACTCGACTCATGACGCAGAGAATACCCTCACAGTCGAGTCGTATGTAATAGATGATATATCTCTCAGTCACTGTTGTCAAACTCTCACTGTCCAAAGACAAAACATAAACCGTGGTGCTACTCGAGTTGTCTCGGGTTAGCCACGCGAGTCTCAGTCTCGCGTCCCGTGGTTCACAGGAACTCAATTATTACATTCCAGCCGGCAAAAGACCAGAACCAGAACCAGGCGACGGTTATTCGGGTGCATTTTGGGCATCACATATCCAATTAAATGGCTTTACAACGGTCGCCAAGACGAGTTCGTTGTGAAGAATCCGAAAAAACCTGGATATCAATCCCTCGAATCTGCCATGTCCCGTCTGGTGCAACCCTCTCAGGTACTGTGCGACGGATAGCTACATACAAATACCGAACTATTTGACGCCCTGCCAATCCGCGTTGAACAAGAAGATCTGTTCGGGTTACACAGCGCAGGCTATTCTTGCATGTCTTGGACTCAGCTTTCAGCTTCTGTGCCACTATCCTCGCTTCTCGAGATGGTCCCCGCCGCCACCAAATGATCGTGATCCCAATATTGAATCCTCCTCTTAGCTATCCCCAATCCATCCCGATGATCAAACGATCAACCCTGCGTCACCCTCTAGTTTTAACGCTTGTCGCTTTTTAAGTATCATCACATGCATCTTCTTAATTGTTCCGATTGGCGATTCAAGATCTTGAGATCGTAAACTTGATACTAGATATTAGCGCCTGGGTCTGGGTAACGAGAGATGGAAAACGCCACGTCTGTTGTGTGACGTTACACGTTTGAAAACAACGTGAACTCGTAAACGAAATCGGTTTGACAGAAATAAATGATATACAAGTGAATATTTTATGCAGATAGTAAGTAAAGTTCTGGTCCTTGCGGCCGTTACTAAATCCCCGCAAGCCCGTGGGCCAGCTCTAACCAAATACTGTAACTTAAACCCTAACCAAGTAAACCCCTATGTCTTGATATCAACGACATCGAAGGAAATAATGCAATGTAGACCCCGTTAAATAATTATAAACTCCAATCATTTCGTTTACCAAACGTCATCCGAACTCTGAACCATCTCCAGCGTCGGTGTCTTAGGTACCATGCGTTTCATTCTCTTCCGATCCTCCCTGGTTACAAGTGAAGGTGTCACAGGCATGCATGGCGTGAAGGGCTGATAAGGCGAATAAGGTACTGCACCAGCTGTGTGCGGAGTCATTGCTCCGCTTGGTGATAGTGGTCCTTTCCTCTCAAACACAGTCTGCTTGGTAGTCTTCGCAATGGTATTTGGTGAAACCATGGCAGGCTCGTAGGCACGCAATGGTAGAGAACCACCAGTGCGCACAGCTGAAGGTGCGTTGGCACGGTGGAATGTCTGGCCAGGCTTGGGTGACGCAGGAAGAGATGGGAACCTTGAACCGGGCTTGGGAGACGATGGCAGGCCGACCAGTGGTGCTTGAGAGTGTTCCGATGTTGCTGACTCGGGATCACGCTCGCTGGGTGCATGCGATACGGTACGGGCGTGGCCAGGATAAGGAAGTTGACTTCCAATACGTTCATCGATGCTCAAAACACTCTCGGGCGAGATATCCGGGGTCGGAAGAGACGCATGGGCCTTGGGCGGGAGGGCCGGTGAACCATACGGGACCTGATTGGTGGGGACCGGAGGAGGAGCTGCCGGAGCATAATGCCGGGGAGGAATCGCGCTCATTTCCTGTCCTTCATAGCGAGGAAATTCGCCAGATTGAGGGGTCATGAGAGGCGATGAGATGCTCATGCCCTTCATCTGCTTCTTCTTTGGTGATCGTAGTGCTGAGAGAAATGAGGAGGTCCTCGACTGGCTCTTCTCCTCGCGAGAAGCAGAAAGGTTGAGTGTTGCTGGCTTGCTCCTCTCCTTCTTCGATGGCGAGGATGTCGAAGATTTCAGAGAGAGTACGGAAGCTGAGGCTGAAGGGCGTGATTGGTGGTGAGCAGTGGGAGGCAGAGGAACATCGTAAACGACTCCTCGCTTCTTTGCATCCTCATGCTCCAGGACATGCTTGTACATGTCTTCAAGCTGAGACTGAGCCATGAGTCTGTCTACTGCCACAACACGGGGATCGACAAAGGGATTAGTTCCGGGGGCTCCAATACTTGAAGCCGGCGATGGATAGATGTATGGGTTTCCTTCGTGCGAGTCCTGGAAGCTCGGTTTGACAAATTCGGTGTCGGTGATGATATTCAGAGATGTAGGCACAGCTGTTGGGGGAAAGTCGGGGCTGACGATATCTTTCCGGACTTCAAAGTCGACCTCGTCAATTCCAGCTGCAATATGTTCACGCCGCTTCTTTGATAGGGCAAGCAGTGTTATGGCGACCAGCACCAATGATACAGCGTAAGCTCCGATTATACCACCAATCTGGGCTGGCAGATAGGTTGTGTCAATTGGTCCTCCTGGTAAGGGCTTATCTGTGTCCCGGGCTTGGAGTATCGAAGATAGAACAGGCTCAGGCTGAGCTGTTGCAATGAGTGACAGAGGCAGAAGCAGACCGAGTTGTAGTGAGTAGCGAGCACCCTCGAGAAGCATCGTGGGAAACGAGGTCAAGGCGAGACACTTATTCTTTATGGAGGATCCAGCTTGTGCGATGTGACCTCCTGAACACGATGAGACGAAACACTAGAGAAGAACATCATGCACGGAAGAGGGAACTTGCGGTCTCAACGGGGTATATAGCGGGCTGGGTCATGATCGTCTATCACTCTGCGTTAGCCGCTGAGCTATCCAGGGCTGGACGCTGAGTCGCTGAGCAGACAACGCCAGTCAACTGGCGGTCGTCGAATAGCGGCCGAATGCATGAGAATACGTCTGAGAATAGCTCGATACCCTTGGTGATGGCAACAGAGTGGTTGCAGGCGATATGTGAGGGCCCAAGTGTGACGAGGCCATCTCTGAGCTGTGGTTGGATGGCTAACCGCTGAGCGATATAGTGTGCCATCGTCTGATTGGCGGGTAGCTCTCACTGCCAACCACCAATACCCACATACATGACCTATCGCTGGCTCTAGAATCCTAGATGCCGGGATACAGACACTGCAGTGTTTTCTCGCTTTAAGCTTCTCTGTGGTTGACTCGTTTCTGCTGTCCGTTGAAGGGTCCCAAGCGGGGCGGGGCGATCCTTGCTTTTCGCCATCACAAAGAGAGGTCTTGTCCGACTCCCACGTTCCTGGATCTGCGGGGTCAAATCAACAACCAGATTCCCCCAGCGATTGGTGACGATGCTCTTCAATCACCCAACTAACGGCATAGACGATGCAGTCTAGGCAGTGAGGGTCACTTTGAGGCCCAATTGTGTGTGTTGCCTGCATCGTCCAGGCTGTCGGGCCCTCAACCATGTAGAATTTCCCACTCTTCCTCTCATCATGTGATGTGCCAAAGTCTTCGAATGGGCTGCTCGTCTTTGTGTGACACTAGGTAGCTCGGCATAGCTAGTGATGTTCGTGTCGATCCCCTCGAATGGAAAGTCCTGTCACGGCGCCTATTGTGTAAAGTCGCACTACTATCGCACGACTATAGCTTCATGCTACCCTGCACAAGTGACTTTGGTGATATGGTTGGTGATTGCTGAATGGAGACGTGACAATCATAATTCAGGACCATGTTGGGTTTTGTTACAGATGCAAAACAGGCGCTATGCGGTGAGAATCTGTGCAGGGAAATCAGGGCGGCTCATGAATATCAGTTATGCGATCATATATTTGTATCCCCGGCTGTTAAACAAACTGCAATGTTTCACAACACCCAGAGAAATATTATGTTTCAAAGTCCGACCTTTTTGGGCAACAATGCCAACGGTGTCCCACAGTATCGTTTTTGGCTTGTTAGAACTCTCAGGGTGGGACATCACCGTAGCATTGGACTTTTGTTTGTCACTCTTTAGCGGTGATTGATATGGCATATCGTGACAGTGATAGTGACTGGAGAAGCCTTAGCGTAAAGGGGATGTGACGAAGACAGAGTCAAAGATGAGCATGTGACACTCAGACATAATGCTTCTGCTCATTGATAGAGGAATTAACAATGATTGGCAAAACTACCTTAGGTCATGAGCACAATATTATCTTGAAAAGCGCGAGGAACAAACATGTGAGTGATAGACAAGAATACTGAATAAACCACCAACCAAAAACAAGACATGTGCTTAATTGTAGTCAATAATGATATAGGATGTAAAAAATATGATTAATATTCTTGGTGTTTTGGTCCTACCCACCCTACAACGTCGTAGGCGTTGTACTGCACGTGACATCGCGAAAATGACATCGCGTCGCGCGATGCCTGCTTCTATCAACGCGAAAGCCCCTCGATCGAATAGAAGACACCACTAGCGACGCCGGTGGCTGGAATACCACGCTGTAATCCCATTCGAGCAATCTCGCATGGGTATAGAATTTTCGATGATACTATTCTCCTTGACCAATCGACCGCAATTCGTGGATTCGTCCACGTACCCAGCATGTCCACTTCGACCACACAAGATGCGATTCTTCAGTCGTTGAACGAGGCGCAACGTCGAGCTGTTACTTCATCTGCATCGACTGTAGCAATTCTAGCTGGTCCCGGTAGTGGAAAAACCCATACTCTCACCTCACGAGTAGTATGGCTGATTCAAAGAGTTGGCTATCGACCTGCCGACGTGATCGTCGCAACCTTTACCGTTAAAGCTGCCAGAGAAATGAAAGAGCGTATAGGAAAAGCTCTAGGCGAGGAATGCGAAAAGAAGATTGTGCTTGGAACGTTTCACTCGATTGCCCGAAGATATTTGTCTATATACGGAAATCGCATCGGACTAGACTCCAAGTTTGGAATCGCAGATGACGGAGATTCAAGGGCGATCATCCAGAGAATCTGCAAGAGGCTCGAACTTGGCATCGAGCCGCTACATGCGAGGTCGTGGATCAGTAAAGAGAAAGCAAAGGGACCAAATGCCCCCGCGGCTCCAACGCAGAAAGGCAAAAAGGAGAACCCGGCGCTAAGGACATGCTATGAAGAATACCAAGCTCAGCTAAAAAGGTCAAATTTGCTGGACTATGATGATCTCCTAGTCAAGTGTGTCGAACTGTTGAGAGATCACCCAGCTTGCGTTTCCAATGTCCAGACAGTCCTTATCGACGAGTACCAGGATACAAACGGCATTCAATATGAGCTGATGAAGTTATTCGCTCAAGCACGCCAGCGAATCACAATTGTAGGCGATCCCGATCAGAGTATTTACGGTTGGCGTTCAGCTGAGATTCGAAACCTTTATCGACTGTTAAGAGATTATCCTGATACGGATGAAATCTCGCTGGAAGAAAACTATCGATCGTCACAATCCATCCTTGATGTATCTCTCAACGTTATTCAACAAGACAAAAAGCGATACCAGAAAGTGTTACTACCAGTCCACACTAAGGGAGCGCGACCGGTTCTCAGAACACTAAAGAGTTCATCATCTGAAGGCGAATGGATCGTTTCTGAGATTAAGCGAGTTATCATGATGCTTGGAGATATGCTCAATTTTGAAGATGTTGCAATTCTTCTAAGATCCGCTGCGCTTTCTCGACACATCGAATCAGCTTTAGGGAAAGCTGGTGTCGCATACCGAATGATTGGAGGCCACAAATTCTATGAACGAAAGGAAATTAAAGTCTTGATAGATTACCTTCGTGTAGTGAGCCAGCCTGACAACAACGATGCGCTCGCCAGGATAATCAATGTGCCAAGAAGAGGTATAGGAGAAGCAACAATCAAATCTCTTCTGGAAGAGGCGGAGCAGACCAACATGAGCCTCTGGACTTTGATTCTCAAGCACTGCAAAGGCAGTCGTAAAGCAAACACCAATATCAGACCAAAGATGGAGCAAAAACTCAACACAGAACTCATCCGGACAATCTCGAGCTTACGAAAAGAAGCCGATCTAATTAGTCAGAGCAGCCCTGTCACTCTGGTCAACTTGATAGAGCAACTGATTGGCCATCTTGATTTCAAGAAGTATTTGGAGGAAGAATACACAGAAGAACATGAACAGCGATGGGCCAACGTTCAGGAGTTTGTTAATCTGGTCAGCGATTTTATGAGAGATTTTGGCGGACCAGAGGAAGAAGCACTCCCTGAAATCGAGAATATGGATCAAGTGAGAGAGAATGATATGCTAGGCCGGTTCCTGGCCAACGTCTCATTGGCATCGGACGCACAGAACAAAGGCGACACAAAAGACCAGAAATCGCTGATCACTATATCGACCATTCACGCAGCGAAAGGGCTGGAATGGCCTGTTGTTTTCGTGCCCTCCGTCTATACTGGATCAATTCCTCATTCAAGATCGGAAGACACAGATGAGGAACGACGTCTCCTCTATGTCGCAATGACACGAGCCCAAGCGCTATTGTACCTAAGCTGCCCACTCTACGGTTCTCAAGGGATGAGCAGCAAGGTTGAACTCTCACCGTTTGTCTCTCCTTTTGCATCCAAGGTCTTCGCCAAGAAGGGGCCATCGTTCGATCGAGCAGTTGTAGAGGGCGTTGCTAAAATCTTGGGACGAGAGGCTCCAGGTGAGAAGGCAATATTCGGAAAACTCCCTCCTATGTTCTCAGTTGAAGATGACGGGTTTCCTGTCGACCCTGTTGATCCGAAGAACGTCGATAGATACGACGAAGAGACTGGCCGACATTACTCGCGGGCACCCAAGCGCCAGCGTACGGCGCACCCGGTCACGTCATACGATGAAACCGATGAGCTTCCCTGGCAGAGAGAATATGCCACAACAATGGAAAAATCATCAAATTTCACTGTTTCTGCTTTACCAGGTTTCACAACCGCTGGAGCTCATAGAGTTGCCCTAGATGCCGCAGCCGCAGCAGCACAACCAGCAAGCTCAAAACCAGGGCCAAAGAAGGGATCGACGAAAAGAGGCGTTGGGCAGAAGAGTATGCTTGGTTGGCTTAACCATGGAAGAGATGCTCCTCAACCTCGACCCGAACCTCAGCCTCTACCGCAGCAGCAGCAGCCCAGGTCCCTTGCACAGGTGCGATACCAGTCTGCATTGTCACGGCAGAATGGTATGTCTGGGAGACTACCAACAGGGCCGGAGCCACAAAAGCCATTGATCGATCCGGAGCTGGCAAAACATAAACTTCCTTCTGCACGACCTCTATCAAAACCAAATGTTCCCAAGGTAGACGCGGGCCCTCGAAAGCCTTACTCCTGTTTCTCAAGTTCACCACCGCGACCACCGTCAAGAAAAGAGCCTGAGGAAGAGAACAAAAAGGAGGAGGAAGAAGCATTGCCTAACAAGCCTGCTTCAAGTCTTCATGCGACAACATTCATGTCTGTAAAACCCAGTGGAGGTGTGCGACGCCCAGTTGGCCTGGGGCCGGCGCCTTCGATGGATCGATTGCGTAAACCATTCAAACCGCTGACGATTAATCGACCGAAGCGACCAGGTGGCTGATGCGATGAGATCATCTGTGATGGTATAAAGTAATGCCTGTTATGTTTGAGCGAGGCGTTGTGGAGATCGTTAGGCATTATGGTTAAGCATAACGGAATTTGGTATTTGGGTTATATCACTTGAGAGTATATATATAGACTGTTTGTCAACTCTGGTAGAATAGAAAAACAACGAGAACAATTCGATAGAAACAATTCAATCACATGCGCGACCGAACTTAGTTATACAAAGCCCAAAATAAATCCTTCAATTAAACCACCACAAAACATCATGTCGCCTATCATCACCACCCGCCTCTCTACCTCTGCCAGCCACGCTGCTCGCAGGTACATCTCAAGCTCAGCCGCCATGAAAAGCACCGCCGCTCCCAATGTCGGGAAGTCTACTAGCTTGGTCGAGAAATGGAGGAATGCTTCTCCTCAGAATCGTCGTTATGTCTTGGCAGGCCTCGCAGTCGTTGCCTCTGTTGACGTTTACTTGCACTACACATACTGGCCTACTATTCGAGCATGGTTTGGTGGCAAGGAGATTGTTAGGAACTGAGAGGGACCATTCTATCTGTGCATGGCTCAACTCTGTTGAGCATTACGCCGCGTGAGAATCGCTGATAATGGACTTTTGTGGAAGAGAAACGTGGAAACCTCATCTCATTTCAGTTGACGTTAATACTATATCAAATACAATAACAAGATAATCCTCGGGGAGTAGAAAAATCTCTAACAATAAGCCAATGTGCTAGAATAAACTGGTCTAAAGGCCTGCTAAGATATAATAAACTCACCTAAGTCTATCCTAAACTTACCTAAATCTGTTACATAAGATCGAATTCAGGTTGATAAATCTCTCCACACAATTGACTAGAGATCTATGTATTTCAAATATTCATACAGCCTATAATGTCTCTAATGTTTATCTATGTAGTACTCTGATTAAAAAGGAATCTTGACACCAGAAGATCGGAGCTTCTGGAAGACACCCTGAGGATCGTACTTCTTGCTGGCAGCACGAAGCTTAGCAAGAGCCTCATCTCCAATGGTCGCTAGAGGGTCTTGTGTAAGATGAGCGTAGTTGATAAACTTCCAAGCCCACCAAGCGTCCATCTCCTTTGCCTTGGTCTCGATGTCGTCCATGTAAGCCTTAAGGAGAGGGAAAGCAGCCTCCTCGCTGGCCTCACCCTTGGCAGCCCAGGTGAGGAGGAACATGATGCCATCTCCGTCCTCTGTATACTTGTCTAGACCCATGATGTTGCCGCCATTCTTGACACCCTTCTCGGCGATGGACTTGGTGATGGGTTGGAACATGCAGAGTGTGTTAAGCTCTGACTCGGCACTGGGCATGAGAGCCTCAAGGGCCTGGTTGAGTTCGTCATACTTCTCAACGACATAGTTCAGGAGTTCGGCATTGGGCTTGAAGGAGCTTGTGAACCAGACGTTGCGGAAGTGGGGAGGCTGACCTGAACCGAGATCCTTGGTGACCTTGCTGAGCTTTTCAGTGACAGTAGTATCACCTTGAATATCAGGAATGGCATAGAAGCTGTCGAAGGCAGGGGGCTTGACCTCACCCTTGGTGTTCTCTATAGCTGCGTTGAGAATAGTGCCACCAGCTAAGGCGGGAAGATAAGCCCAGTAAACGATGCTGCTGGAGTTCTCGTCCTTGGGTACATTGGCGGTGAAATCAATGAGGGCATCGATGACTGCAGGGCCTGAATCAGGCTTGTAGAGAAGGTTACCACCCCAGATCGAAGGGTTGCTGCGGTCGACAAACTCAATGGGATACATGTCGATTCTTGTGATCAGACCCAGGTTTCCAGAGCCACCTTTCATGGCCTAGTTGAGATCAGAATGGCTGACTTGAATAATGTAATATGGAGAAACTCACCTGCCAGAGATCAGCATTGGATTCGGCGTTAGCTTCAACGATGTCACCATTGGCGAGGACAAGCTGCCAACCCGCTACTGTATCACAAGCCATTCCCTGTATATGTGAGTTATTGCCAAATGCTTTTCAGTGTTTCTATCACTTACATGAGACGCAGAGTAGAAGGAGTTTCCTCCACCTGTCACGAAACCACCAACACCAACAGTTCCAGCACGACCACTATAGAGTGTAAGTAATGGTAGAAGACGGAGGATATGCAGACATACCCAGCAACAGCCAGACCATATGGAATCAGCGTGTCGTAGACATCTTGCCAATGACCACCAGGTCCCACACTCACGACGTTCTTATCTTCGTTATACGATGTCCCATTCATATAACCTGCAACTCTTAGCATGAACAACGATCATAGAACGAGGTTCACCGCCTATAGCTTACCAAAGTCGATTGTAATACCCTCCTCAACAGAGTTGGACAATTTAAAGTTGCCATGGCCGCCACCGCGAATACCGAACTTGCATTGGTTCTTGGTGATGACTTTTATGACCTTTGAGACATCCTCGGGCTATGGATCATGTCAGAACGAAAGGTTTGAATGACGCATCAAATCGGATTACGTACCGTCTTAGGCAATACCATGCAGTCAGGATGCAGGGCAGCACTGACGGACCAGTAGGAGTCGATTCGTTCATTGTACAGTGACTGGTTCTTTGTGACGACAAGATCGGAGAGACCAGCTTCCTTCAGCAGAGCAGTGCACTTTGATGCGACGTTAGCCATTATGCAGGTTATAGAAGAGATAAGAACAAGTGCTCATTGTGGCGGGATAAGAGAAGAGAACGAGATGCAGGTTAAATGTGTATCAGGAATTGTCGATCGACGAGGGGTTGACTCGAGACATGACTTACACACTGCTGAGGGCTAGAAGGGAGCATTGTGGTGCCATAGGCGGCACCAGTAGCCAACACCCCAAGCTTCATGGTTGTAACTGTAACTGTAACGTATATCTAGAACGGAGAATGGCAAGACGAGAAAGGACACCCTCGGTGATAGAACAAAGATGATATGCTCTATCAAAACAAGAAGAAAGGCAACGATCTACAGTTCACGGACGAGGAAGACCGCCTTGTTATTAAACCAACTACTCACCCCTCAGATGAACTACTGGATTTCCTATCTTCGATAATAGGAGACGGCGCGATGTTCGGGCGAGAGAGGGGCCGGAGAGTAGCCTGGAGTAGGCATTAATCCTAATGCTGTCTTGTGATGTTTGTTGTGGTTTAGTGGCAGCTTGGGAGCGGAAGGGTAGTAGAGTCAGCAAAGCTATTGCTGGGATAGGTTCCACCGATATGCCAGAGATGAGCACGTCAACCCGGAGACAGGGTCAGAATGAGGAAGCACATACTACGTACTGTTACTAGGTAGCACTGGAGGTCTGTGAGGCTCAAGATTGAGCTGCAGCTTGTCACAATTGCACTCAGATACACGTGGAATATCCTTGACAGAGAGAACCATTGTCGTGGATCATACCTTGTCAATTTCCTGCATTGCATCAGAGCTCTTGAACATCAATATCTGAGTCTCGAAAGCCTCGCCTACCTCGGTCTAAACCCGACCTCTGAAGCGGTTGGCTGTAAACCCCCGTCTTTTCAACCAGACTAGTAAGGGGCCCTTGTTTGAACGGCGGGGATATGATTGAGGAGATTTACGGCTCATAAATCCTCCTATTTCCCCCACAGTAATCGGTGCCAGGGATAGGAATTGGTGAAGACGCAGGGTTCAAAACAGGGTTGGTTGTCTATTCTTATTAACTTTATTCGCAAGTACCGTTGCATAGTGACAAGTCCTCACCTCGAACCATTATTGAAACCTCTAACTACAACCATTCGAGCTTCGTCTCCCTCTATAGTTCATGCGCTACAGTTTATTCTCCGTTCAGGTGTGATCCGCGCAACCAAAGAACCCCATCTTACGGTAGTCGGCCAGCCTAGCCCAGCCCACTTAGTGTTTGTTCACCTCTCTCTATCAGATACTGATCGTCATGAAAAACTCGACGTGTATTTGGTGACTTTCCGTATTATGTCCGCATCTGACAGGCCGCAGGGGCTCTTTAATTCCGCAGGTCTGTTCGCAATGACGGAACATGTCTCATTGGCTCTGTTGGAGATAGACGAGGCTGCCATGTGAGATTGCTGCCAACTGAATCAAGGATCGGTGAGAAAGGTTGGTTATAATGCAAAGTGTACGAGTTACATTCCTGTAACAGGGTCTTTGTCCCTTACAGACAAAATGTCCTGGTATTGATGGGCAGGGTCAGTCATCCTTGGTTCTGCTGTTAATATTGAGTTCCCATGCATTGAGACCCGATCCTCATGATCCTCCAAATCCGCCATCTACAGAAGAACATACGATTCAATCTCGCTCAGTGTATATTCAGCTATATGATATAAGAATGGCAGCTTAATAGATAAAAATCTTCACCACTGACTAATTACTTGGTCTTGCCAAACTTTTCATCTTCCAAACTCACGACGGCTGATCATAACTTATCCTTGTCTTCTAGTGCCTGTAAGACTAGCCATACATGAGATAATCCGATCTGATCGCAATCAAAAGCATCACGATCAAAGACACCTTGATGCCCATCTCCATCAAAACTGTATCAAAACACCTCTGCAACAGTCCGAAGCATCGCAACAGCAAACCCTCAAACGCATAAACGGTATTGCCGTCTTAACAAGGCACTACTATAAACACATTCCATTTCCGTACTGAAGATCCGGCTCAGGAGTCACATTGACTCTACCCGACCTCTTGGCGAAATGCAAAGATCCTACCCGGCCCTCTTTACCACTTCAGGGCCTGTCTAGCAAAGGGCCCTGGGGTATCGCGATGATATCAAACACACTGACCGTCCGGAACTCATACCACCTGCGCTTGTCGGCCGGATCGACATGCCCTATACCGCGTCTGGGTGTGGTGCCTGGCTCACGGATCTCTTGGCTTCAGGCGAGTTCTTCGGTAACTCTCGTCTTCTAGGCCAAAACATCCGGCTACGGTCACAGTGAGTGAAGTGATTGGTTCTGTTAAGTTCTTTCTGAGAACATCCAACTGGTTATTCTCTACTGTATGACCTGCATGTTCCTTGTAATAAATCGTCAAAGCAGCATCGTTTAGTAGAACCTCTTGAGCCTATCAGGTATACCTCTGATACTCAACTTAGGAGGCGAGAACCGCAGTAATATATAGTTACCCCTACCGTCTGAAGTTGTAGCATCCTCCGAGGGGAAACGAGTGACAGCTGCGCGTTGATCCTTAAGTGGCACATTGGCTAGTCTCCATCTCTTGCTTCAGATCGTTCCGAGTTCCGTCAGCCATCCTTTTTCTACCCAGGACCTTCCTCAGACTGAGCCTTCAGTTCTTCCAACAAATCTACATGCCAAAATGCCTCTGGTAGATGGAGTAATGGTGCTTCTGCCACCGCCTGAGGGCTATGTGGTCAACTTCGACAACCCACAGAGACAGGGAGTGACGGAAGCATACTTTGTGGCGGGGTTCGGAATGGCTGTGAGTTTTCTTTTCTTTTGCCAGAGGATGTATGTCAAGCTATTTCTTGCAGGTGGCTTGCAGTTTGACGATGGTAAGTTTTGACATGTCGTTCTCTATCTGTTTGTCGTGGCAGATCTGCATGGGATGACAGATCGAAGTTATGAATTGTGCTGATACTGAATAGTCTTACTCATATTGTCATATGTAAGTATATTCGCAGCCAAGAGCCGTTAGATCTCATTGTAAACGATGGCTGTATACGTTCCGTGAACAGGGCCTCTATATCGACAAAAGCTGACTGCAGAACTAGATATTGGCCTTGGTCACCATCAGTCTTTGCCTTCACATGTTTGCTTCTGGTGCTGGAGGAGTGCATGCTTGGGAAGCCTCTATTGAGACCTTTAACATTTACCTAATGGTAAGTCTCTTCCAAAAGAAGAACAATTGTTGGAAGGTACTAACAATAGTAGGATGTCTATCTCGCCGCGTTCATATATGTCCTCTGTGGTTCCCTGGCCAAACTCGCTCTCCTCATGTTCTACTTCCGACTCTCTCCTCAGCGATGGTTCAAGATCTCAGTTTGGTCAACTGCTGTATTCATCAGCGGATACACCATTGGAATCTTCTTCGCCGTGATGTTTGCCTGCCATCCTATTGCTATGAACTGGGATGTCACAATCACAGAAGGCAAATGTATCAACAGACCTGGTCTGTATATCGCGACCGCCATAACCAACATCATCAGCGACGTTATCCTATTTGTACTGCCGCTGCCAATGGTTCTCCAACTCCAGATGCCCTTCAAGCAGAAGGTTGGTTTGATGGGCATCTTTACTATCGGATCTTTGACGGTCGTGACATCAATCGTGAGGGTCTCGCTACTTCCGGGAATGCTCAAATCCATGGACCTAACTTGGGTTATCGCTTTTCCTTCGATTTGGATGTATGGATCTCTTGTCAGCCTAGCAGGGCGTTATCGCTAACATGCCTCCAGTATCGTCGAAGCGAACCTCATCATTACCTGTGCGACGATGCCTACGCTCCGCAAGTTCTTCAAGCATGTTGCCCCCAAACTCATCGGCGAGTCACGATACGGCAGCAAAACAGGAAAATCGTCAAAATATGGCAAACCAGATACAGGATCCAAGCCTCCGAGTCGACCATTTGTCCCTTCTTCCCAGGGACGCCGTGACCGAACACAATATTCACAATTCGATGGCGATGAGAACCCTATGCCCGATAACTTTGCTCTAGGACCCATCAATGGGCGCGTGGGACACAATACCAGCGTTGGTCAGAGCGAAGAGGTAACGGGCTGGATCGATAGTGATTCTGAGAAGGGAATCGTTGGGGGGACGATCAAGCCGGCCATTGTGCAGACGAAGACGGTGACGGTGGAGTATGAACGATCACTATGATATCGATCAAGGATGGGACAGGCATGGGAGTTGATAAGGTCTTGGGGATTGCATTAACAATAATTGTAGGGATAGGCACTTTCGCTTTAGATACCACTTTAGTAATGATTCATTTTGTCTCAAGACTCTGCCCAGCCGAATTCCACCAGATGGTACTGTTTACGATTACTAAACATAAACACATGGAAACCGTTGTACGTCAATTGCGTCTGTCAAGTTGTGTGATGGATAACGTGTAATTAGTTCCCGCTGGTGGTATGACTATCCGTGACCTACCTAGTAACAGCTGGCTTGGGTATTGTATGCCACTACAGAGTACTCAGCTGTCAACTGCCGCAGGTTGACAATAATTAGTGAAAGCTCTCCCAAATAGTCCTTAAGGACGATGTTATAAACAGTAATTTCAACAACACAGCCTAGGCATCACCTCTCCTTTCTCCTTGACTTCACGGAACATGTGCTCCGAAGAAGCTCAAGATCAACGCCCTTCTTTCAACCTGACTCAATATTGAGCCGACGATAAAGAGTTTGAGGATCTGACACCTTGGCTGAGTTGATGCCGCCACCATCCAACCAGAGATTGCAACTCCGAGTTGCATCACTGCAACCTCAAAGTTGAGCCCTAAAGAAAGCGGCAGATTGATCTTCACCCCTGACCAAACCAAGCCTGGTAACCCACTACAAAATCACCTTCCGCTTTAGAAGACTCCGTCCTCGGGGGGAAATAAAACACAGACCTCGAGACTGACCAAGCTATAAGGATATTTACTAGATTACTTAATATAATATTAGAAATAAAATATAAAAATATTACTATTAGATAGAGAAAATCTTATTAATTATTCTTATATATATATATACTAGAAAATATTTTTATTTTATTTTATTAATTATAATAAAAATAATCTTAATTAAGTACTCGGGGTCTGTGTTTTATTTCCCCCCCTAGTCCGTCTCTTGGGGATCAGCATCCGTGCGGTACGGTCCTAGTCACAAGGAAATCCTCTCGCAGAAAAGTCGTCACCGTTTTCTCCCTGTCAAAGGCGACAAGAAAGCGTAGGGCCTTGATCCTAAATAATGAAAATACTTAGGTAAGTTTAGTACATTTTAGTAGAACTTTAGACCAGTTTATTCTAACACCCTGGTTTAATGTCAGAAGTTGCATTTCCTCCTTATTGGAACCTATATCCCACTGAGTTCTCAGTGAGTGCTTTTTCGGAAGAGAGGGAGGCAATTTGGTTACGTACAATTTATAGCCAGGTACAGGGGAAGATCTCAATGTTTAACGCCTAAACATACACATAACCTCCGCGAAACACGCATATAACGGTACCTGCACTAACTAGCACTAACTAACAGCAACAGAATATATTCCATATCTAACCCAAAGCCCTAGCCCTAACCCTAACTCTAACCTAACCCTATCCTGCGGCCTACGGCCTATAACTAACCCTAACTAACCCTAACTAATTTAGCTTAAATAGGCCTATTGTTATAGAAAAACTACTAAGTTAGCTGTTAAAGAGTGACTTTTAGTGGGCTAAACTGAACTAAAATACAGTATATTAGCACTGTACGGGCACTGTATACCCACAATTCAGGCTAATCAGATCTATTTCCTTATATAAAAATTATGTGCGTATTTTGCGGAGATTATGTGTATGTTTAGGCGTTGCTCAATGTTACTCTGTGGAACGCGTCGATCTTGGCGAAGGATGATGACCCCTGCTACGGTAACTCGCGGATGGTTCCGTCGGATATAGACACAAGGACCAAAGACAGAGGTATAGGGTATGCTGATTTTTATGGAGTTTGGAAATAAAATCAAGAATTGACGTTTCTGCCCTTCCAGTTATTGTGTTATCAGGTAAAGGAAGACTAGTTTCATATGAGTTGAGTGAAGTAAATCCTAATTTTGGTTGATTTTTGTTTCTTTAACTTGCTTGTAACGCTTCAGACTATGGAACATCTCCTATGTTTCTCCTACCAATACATCACCACTTTTACAACTTCGCAGATAGAGCCCATCTCTCCTTAATAAGATCAGCAGCCTTCTCGCCAATTCCATAAGCAGGCATCTGTGTATGACCGTTGTTCACGGTTGGCATTATCGAACAATCTGCGACTCTCAACCCCTTGACACCATAGACCTGTAGCTTCTCATCCACCACAGCCATTGGGTTATCCCTCTTGCCAGCGGCACACGATCCACTGGCATGATAGCAAGTCGTAGCATTATCCTTGACGTATTCCTTCCAGTCCTCGCGCGTCTTGTACTTGTGGTGCAAAAGATCTGAGGGCCATGAACCCTTGACAATGTCCTTGGTGCCCGATCCCTCGGTGATGATCTCATTGCCAAAGGCGCATGCTTCAGCGAGGACTTCGAGATCGAGAGGGTCAGAGAGGTAGTTGCAATCGACGACAGGGACAGATGTTGGCGAGGCGTCGCGGAGAGTGACGGTGCCTCGGGACTTGGGAGCGAAGAGCTCGGCGATCATACTGAAAGCGTGTTTGTTGTCGATGGGGAATTGGTCGTACTGCTTAGGGCCTCCATAGCATTCAGTGGTAAAGAACTCGACCTGAGGCTGCTTGGGAGTAAGACCCATAGGATCGCGGCCTTCTTTGCGAGGGGCTGCATTCCAAATCTTAGAGTCGGCGAGACGCTCATCCATGCGAGCGTAGGCAAAGATTCCGAATGGGAACACTGTTAAGGGGCCTTTCTTCTCCTCCTTCCATTGCTTATAGGCCTTTTCTAACGCGTTACCGTGGTACACTAGAGAGTCGGTGGTGAGCCCCTCCTTGTCAGTCTCGTAGAACATAAAGACGATCAAGTGATCCTGGAGGTTCTTTCCAACGCCAGGAAGATCGACGAGAGTGGTGATACCGTGCTGCTCCAGCTCGACCTTTGCACCGATGCCTGATCGGTTGAGGACGTTGGGCGAACAGTAGGCACCGGAAGATATAATAACCTCTTTAGAGGCCTTGAGCTCAACGACTGATCCATCGGCCTTGACTGCTCGAACACCAGTGGCCTTCAACTCTCCGTGGCCGTCCTTCTCAATGATAACCTTGTCAACATGTGTCTCGACCATGAGGTGTAGGTTTTCTCTGGGTTTCTGCCTGGTGATGAAGTCTGCGCTAGTGGTGCGAAGGCCTTGGTAAACTGTTCTGACAGAGTGACCACAACCGTGGGGATTCGTGCCGGAGCTAAACATATCGTGGTCAAGAGGAAGGCCCTTCGATACCATAGATTCTCCAATCAAGTTGGAGATGGGAGCCAAGTCATGAGGCTCGGTGTGGACATGACCTTCATAGCCATGGGCGCCCTTGGTCTCCTTGAACCAATCTTTTGTGTGAAAGTTCTCAGCCTGTACTAAGTCAGTAATTGTCTCTGAAGAGATGCATCAGTGGGAACGTTGATATGGTTCCCTTTCACTTAGGTACATACCTTGAGCATGTACTTGAACATATCATCACCACTCCAACCAGGCAGGTTCCAGTCATCATAATCTTGTTTCTTTGCAAGTTAGAAACTAGTACTAATCAATTGACAATCATCAATGCAACTCACCATTCCCTTAACCATAAGAGTGCCATTGACGCCAGAGGAGCCACCAAGGAACTTGCCTCGGCTAAGCTTCACAGAGCGGTTGTTGACACCAGGGCCAGGTATAGAGACGACATTCCAGTCTGTCTCCTTGTCAAAGTTGTTGGACCAACTAAAACAATGCGTTAGTCAATGTTTTTATAAACAGCTGCGGATACAGGAGCAGGGTTACTTGCCCTCCAACCATGTGAACGTCCTCGAGATGCTCATTATGGGGACCAGCCTCTAGAACGAGAACCTTGACATTAGGATCCTCAGCGAGGCGTGCTGCCACGACGCAGCCTGACGTGCCACCACTATAAATGAGGTTAGTTAACCAATAATAGTCTTAGGCTTGAACCTTAGTTGTGAGTGCGGAACTTTACCCGCAGATGATGAAGTCGTAAGTAGAGTCTGGAGCAGCAGCAGCAGCAGCCATGTTTGTGTTATTTGTTTACTGAAGAAATAATCTGTCAAAGATATAAGAGAAAAATTACCAACGAAGAAGCCAACTTGATGCCAGTAGCGCCTCTGTTACTTATATACATGGCATTACCCGAGGTCCACTATCATCAAGGCTGTCTATCGAGCCACTCAGAACCGGAAATTCGGAAACCTTGTCACTCAAACAACAGGAGGATTCCGGTTATGTAGCAGCTAAGCATTAGGTCCATCATACCATTCCTAATAAAGGCAGTTGAGAGGTTCAGATGTTGCTGGTCTGGTGTGTTGTGCTCTTAGATCCTGGTTCTAGACAAGGACCCTGAATAGTCTCAGTTGAACCAACAGCATGAATATGGCCGCAGGTTATGCACCAAATTGTGGGCTCATGCTTAGAGAGATAGAGGGACTAGGGAGTTTCTCTGAGTCTGAGAGGCATTTACCCCGCTGTCTGATATGTCGACGCAGGCTAGAGGGAGTCCTCAACTCTTCTGGAGCATCCAATCGGGGATATCTCCGCCTTGTTCAAAGATTCCCCTACGGATCCGACGTTACAGTGCAAGGACTTTGCATTTGCATCAGAGAAGGAGAAACGAGAAACGCCGGGTCTAAGTCTCCTTGTCCCCTATTTGCAACGCGTTCCGCGGATGGAGCTTGGGAGCTTGGAGCTGGGTGAGTGTACATATCCGAGCCTAGCAGGGTACAACCATGTAGCTGCAAGAGAATAGGCAACAGGAAGTACAGGTTACCGGGGTTGGAAATGTTAGCGTTAGTACAAGATCCAGAATATTTATATCTATATTATCTCTCTTATTTTTCCTACTATCTAGATATAAAAATATTTATATTAAATAGTATATAAATTTCTATTTAATTAGGTATTTTTATTTTATTTTTTAGTTTTATTAAGAAATATATAAATATTAAAAGAAAATCTAAGTAGCAAATCTTGGTATATCAGGGCCCAGTTTTGCACATTTCCAACCCCGGCGACCTGTATCACATTGCCCAAGATCATGTCTCATCCCCAGCCAAGGACCTAGAAGCCCTGACGACGCTTAGCTTGGGCGGGGCGGAACTAGTTCCACTCCCGCTGCAGATCACCGCGGCTAAAGGACATCAGTGGAGAGGATTGGCCGCTAGAGATGCTGAAATTGCTGTTGAGTTTCTGTTCTAGCGGGGTAGAGCTAGGGGCAGCTAGGGGCTTGGGAGCAACGTTGTAAGGTTAGGTTTTACCTCTAACAAGTGCTTGGAGTCTGGTATGTACATACATAGTCAACGACGTTAGTACTGGCCTTTACCAATAGACAGGTTGAGTGATTATCCTTGTAGACACTAGAAACTCACCGTTGACCGTTCTAACTTATCTCCACAGACACACTATGATCATCTTGGCCAAGGGCCTCGAGTTATGACCAGGGCTGCCTTGCCTTGGGAATGTTTTTGACCAACCAACAACACCGGCCGGGGTTCTATGAGACTGTGGACCTGCATATGCAATCAACCATGTTCTTTTCTGTAGTAGAAGAAGAGAAAAAGCAAAGAAAAGAAGTGCTCGCAAGTTCTTCTTCAATGGAAGACCTTGAAGGCTTAGCGGAGTCAAATTGACTCGTATATGACTGTGCCGTAGAGATCAACAAGCTAGACAAGACCTCGAAAAGATACTGGATGACTGTACGAGTTGAGCACACAATATGAATGCTCATCAACATATCCCAAGTCATGCATCAGGGTTGCCAAGTCTCCCCGGTCCACTGCACCCAGCGTCTTGACAAGGTAGCACTCCTCCTACGACGGCGTCAATCCTCAAGTGAGCCATGGGATGGTCAATGCCTCTTACACTCGGCCAAAAGGGGCGTCAGATCCTGCATCTGCATCTGCTAATTCATGTCAACTTCATAAGTCACATATCACACCTACATATGCCGGCCAGGCCTGCCATCTCCTCATCTCCATCTCTATTCCCCGAGGCTGTCACTCCTGGCCTGCATCTGTTGTCTCGATTCTATTAGACAACTCTTGCAAGCTAAAGCTTTCCGTTACCAACCAAAATGGCAACACCCTTCCAAACTGAGGCCTGGACGGAATATGGTCTTGGCACGCTTGTCTTGTTTTTACGATACTTTGCAAGATGGAAGACAGTCGGCTTCAAGGGATATCAAGGCGATGATTACTTTGCTCTTGCAGCCCTTGTCTTCTGGACGGTATGCTGCTTCACTCTCCTTACCAAGTCATCCTTGCTAACACACATAGTGCGAGTTGGTCATGTTAGAACTTATCGGTAAAAACACCTGCAAATTTGTGTTGGTTCGACTCGAAGGATCACTAACCCTACAATAGGTCAATCTGGTACCAACATTGGCGTTACCGACGAGATGGGCGCCAAGATGTCAGCTGCAGAGATAGCCAAGCGAGAGTTTGGATCGAAATGTCTCCTTGCAGGATGGAACTTTTACGTGACTCTAATCTTTACCCTCAAGGGAGTGATGCTCTGCTTGTACAGCCGCATGACGTACGCAGAGCCTCGATCCAATGTTGATACATGCTAACATAGCTCTAGGCTTGGTCTCTGGCAGAGGAAGATTGTTATCTGGACACAAGTCGGGACAGTTATTGCCTACATAGCAGTCATGGCTGCTATTTGGGGCCATTGTACGCCTGTTCACAAGAACTGGCAAGTTTATCCCAACCCTGGTGGTAAGTGTTATCCTGACTGAACCGATATCCTATTCTAACAGGAGTAGACACTTGCACCCTCGCTGTAGCGAACTACCTTACGCTGGTGGTGTTTAACATTGTGTATGTTACCGTTGTCTTCTGAGGTATTCGAACCATGACCTTTGATCTAACTCGCGGACCCAGAACCGATATTGCCATCGTCTCCATACCAGTCCCTCTACTATGGACTGTAAAGCTCACCATCAAGAGGAAACTAATGATTGGAGTTCTCCTTTGCTCTGGCGTTTTTATCATGGTCGCAACACTGTTGAGATGTGTGTTCTCGCTACGGTTAGTCCCCCCGAGGCATAGTTCTTGGTGTTTTGCTAACAGCCCAGGGATATCCAAGGCATCAACACATCAACAATTTGGGCAATCCGCGAAACCTTTATCGCTATCCTTGCAGTGAATGCTGCCGCTATAAAGCCTTTATTCTCAGCTTCTCGATGGCTCGTGTCGAGCAAAGGAAGCAGCCGGGACAAGGGAACGAGCAGCTACATCAACAAACACGGCCACCCACTCGGGACAATCGGTGGATCAGGCATCTCCGGTGGTATCTCTGCGAACCGACATCAAAAATACATGACGCAACTCGACGACAATTCGAGCGAGGAACATATTGTTGGGAGGCCAGAGTTTGTGGGATACAGCAAGCCTGAGGTCAGGGCTGGCAGCACAACAAGTGGACAGAGTGATAACCAGGATGGCATTATGGTTACTAGGACGTACGAAGTTACTCCTGGAAAGTCTACACTGGATGTTTAGGGGGTTTGGATTATGGAGTTACAGGAAAAAGGCAATACCTGGTATGGAGGAAGTATGAGAAGCATATGTAATTAATGTAATATACCAAGATATCCATCAATTCAGCACTCAACAGCTGTTTCAACACATGTAAAAGTCTAATTCAAGGTTCGCCTTGTTAGAATGCAGTTATCAAATTACGGTGTAAAGCTTTGCGTGCCGCGAAATTACTCATATCTTCAGCTTCAGGTACCCAAGCTAGCGGGACCAGCAAACTATTCCAACAACGTCAGGTCCAGAAATTGGCCGTGCTGAAATCTGAATCTACAGGTGGCGTTGCTCTGTCTCGGTAGCTGGAATACCGGTAAACTAAGGAATTAGCGCTGCCTAAGCACGGTCTTTGAGGTTGTATTAGTCGTATCCTAAACCGTCTAATTACCGCCGACTACGTAAATGAAACAACCCCTGATTGACATTGGGGAGCTTTTGCCGCGTTACGCCCGGCTCCAAGACCAAGACCACTCTTGACACATGATTAAGTTTACGTAGTGACATCCGGTTTCCGAGGCAGAGGCTCGTTTCCAGGCCGAATCCTACTGCAGGGGCTCATATACCCTCCCCTGCTAGGATCAGTAACTAACCCCTGAGGATTACGTACCTGGTTGTTTCGTAACATTGACAGACATTGACAAGCATTGACAGATTTGGTTTTCCTTTTGTCCGACGAGTTGGGATATGCCAAGCAATACAGTACAAGATCTGATCGCAGAAGCAATGACTAAGACTAAGACATGCAGCATGAGATCAATTAGTGAGGCGGCATACGTATTGTGTTGGCAGCTGTTAACAATCGGCATTCAACTATTTGGCAGTTCCAAATATGGTATCCAGTTCATGGCACTCAACCGCTTTGGAAGAGTAGGGCTTAAGCCGGTGGGTATTCTCCAAGTCACGTCCAAGAGCAAATGCCATGGCTAAGGCACTAGTTGCAAATCATGAATCTTGGCAGCTTGAGTCTATGGTTTCTTCGTGGCTCTTGGTGGACTTTGGTCAACAGCTAGTCCACGGACTAGACTCATAAGCTTGGGTATAAAGTTAGGACTAGCTTTGCGGAGATCATGGTGTTTCTCATGCCTGACTCAAGAGCCAAGAAACAAGTTGTAGGTTCCATGGTGAGGGGTGCTATATTGCTCCTCTTTGACTCATGTTGAGTTGTGGCTTGTTACTGGCAATCACGAGACTGTGATATGTTACTCAAAACTGTTAAGCTTACACAAGCTCAGTACATACTAAAATTATGCTCCAAAAGTCTGAGAACAGATACACAGTATACACCTTAAACCCCACCTTTTTACCTATTTTAAAAAAGGATTAAAAATTAAATAAAATAGCTATTAAATTAAAAA
>JACWFA010000064.1:0-55780 GCA_017579625.1 Fusarium sororula
AAAAAAATTTAATAATAATAAATAAATATAAAAAAAAAATAATATATTTTTTTTTTTTATTAAAATTTTAAAATTAAAATAAAAAATATTTTTTTATTTTATTTTTTTTTTTTTTATAAAAATTTTTTTTTTTTTTTTTTTTTTTTTCTTTTATTAGCCTTATAAGGCTATTAAGCTTTTAACTTTTATATAAAGGCTTAAATAGTAAGGCCCTTATAGCAGGCTAGTATCTTAAAACTTAATATTAATAAAGGTTTATTTACCTTAGTAGTGTAATTACTGCCTTAATTAAGTAGTATAAATACTGCCCCTTAGTAGCTATATTAGGTCCCTTCCTTTATCCTATCTAAAAGAATACTATAGCTAGTATATCTATTACACTTAAGTATATTCCCTAACCTAACTATTAGTTATAGTTACTAATATTAATTATAGCTACTAATAAGATACCTGCTATATAAAGAAGCTTATAGCTATATAATTAAGCCTACTATATAACTAGGTATAACCTTAACCTAGCTATTAGGTAAGCCTTAAAAAAAGCTAATAAAAATAAAATTAAAAAAATATATATAATAATAGCTACTATTAGGAAGAACTTCTTATTAAGGTACTAATCTAATATTATTAAAATAGCTATTTTTAAGTATAGCCTAATTAGGTTAATTAGTTATATAAATTAGATAGCCTGTCTTAGTATAATTAATCCAGGCTAGGTTAATAATAAGTTATTAAACCTTAAGGACCTAGAAAGAGACCTAAGGGAAGGTAATTACTTTAAATTAGAACAGGCAGCTTTCCTTACTACCTTTACAGGTAACTTAGTTATGTATAAAGAGTAGCTTCTTAATATATCTAAAAGGGTTATTACTATAGTAAGGGTCTTGTTATTAATATAAGGATAAATACAGAGTAATAGCAGGGTTTAAAGAAATTAAGTTAACTTTTATATAAGTTAGTTAGTAAAAGTTAAATTAACCTAAAGTTAATAATAACTAGCTTTATTAATTAAATATATATACTAAAGTATATAACTAACTAACCTTATATTTAAAAATAGATAAAGTAATATTAGTAAAGAAGTAATAACTTAAACTAAGGCTTACTAATAATATATAAGGAAAAAGTTATTTATATAAATACTTTACTAGTAACCTATTAATAATTATTTTTTATTATTTCTTAATTATAAATATCTTTTATTTATTTTTAAAACTTATAACCTTTACTATTATTTATAAATTAATTACTATTACCTATATTATTAAGCCTATTTTAGTCTTTTTATAATTTAAATTTTATTAACTTTATTTTTATATACCTTTAAAAAGACCTAAATTAAGTAAGACTTATTATACTAACTTATAGTAATTATTATAAGTTAAAAGTTAAATTAAAAAACTTAATTTTTAAATTACTAGTATTAAGTAGTTAACTAAAAACTAGTAATACTTTTTCTATAAATAGTAAATATTTAATTTATTATATTTTAAAATATTTAAATATACTTTTTATATTAATTACTATAAATAATTACTATAAATATACTATATTAATACTACTTTTAAAAGTAATATAAAAAAAGTATAATATTATCTATAAGTACCTATAGATACTTTTTAATACCTATATATATTATAAGTAATATAAAACCTTTTTAAAATACCTATAGGTACCTATATATAATATTATTTACCTAATTATATACCTAGGTAAATAGGCATTAAGCTATTATTAGGTACTTATAGGAATTTTAAACCCTGCTTTTAACTTTACTATAAGATCCTCTGTTAGCTATGCCTTAAGGCTGCGGGGAAGTTCTTTACGATCCCAGGAGTCCCTGAACCGCCACGCAAGTGTCTGAAAACTGCTGCTTCGAAATCGACATCGCTGCTGCCGGAAATTCATACCACACCAAGCACCCTCTCTGCTGTTAGTCGCCACACTGAATATGATACGGCCTCAATCGCCCGACTATCAAACACTGGCCTTGACTATAATCTACTAGTTCAATTGAATAATGGCTTTTAACGCCACTACTAATCTTGTATTAAAGAATTAGTTCAAGAAACATCTACATTTGTTCAACCACCCATATCCCAGTCCAGCATGGTTAGGGATGTCCAATCCTTATCGAGGCTTAATAGTAGGAGCTCAGACCAAACTATATTTACATCTATATTTAAGGAGGAACTTAGAAACTTAGCCAAACTGTGGAGGTGGCAAGATTTAGACTAGGGCATTATTAACCAATTTAACCTATAATATTTAGTAAGAATTCAAGTTTAGCCAGTGGTCACAATACATATAGTAATGTAATTTATATAGTAAATTAGACCTAATGTTAATATAAGATATATTAGGATAACTTAAAGCTAATAAATATTTAGAACTATTACTAGTAATATAAATAGATTAGACATTACTGCAGAGTTTCTTTTTTTAATCTTTACAGTAAGGTATTTATTATTTATAATTTAAGCCTAGTAAAGATAAACCATTACCTAGATATATTGCTTAAACTACTTTAGCATATTAGCTAGCTCTTTTGGAAAGTAATTCCACTACTAAGATATATTATAAAGTAAACACGATATTGGATTACTTAGGATAAGTTGACCTACGGCTATAACCTTCTACTATTTGCCTTTAAAGCTTGTAAAAAGCCTATTGTGATACCATCCCGGACCCTCTCCTGCATCCACACAGGTAAACCACGGACGATGGAGGTCCAACCTCGAGAGCGTGGGACAGGCACTTGCGCTCCGTACCCTGACACGAGTTGTCTAACAACAGCACCCGCAACGGCATCTGCCTCAACATAGCGGCCGAGGGTACCAGCCTTCAGAATCGGCTCAATCATTGGAGTGTTGACCCAAGTCGGGTGAATGACACTATATGCCTTTGTCAGCAAGTCTACTCCTTATGTCGATCTTTGAGCTAGCAGGTAGATGGCAATTTCAACTTACGTCGCGCGTACTCCAGGGGCATTGTAAATGTGCCTCAGCTCTTGTTTCAGCCCCTCGTGAAAAGCGAGAAGACCGACCTTAGTCGCACCATAGTCAACGTTAGCAGCTTGGGTTAAGAATGAAGCCAAGCTGGCGATGTTAACGATATGCCCGTGGTTATGGGTGATCATGTTAGGAAGAAACTGCTGCGTCAGGAGGAAAGGGGCCTCGAGGTTAACGCTGACGAGTCTGTGAAGCTTTTCTGGTGTTACTGAGAGGATAGTTTCGCCGTGTGCAATACCGGCGTTGTTGACCAGAGCTGTCGGGTGGCCATGATCGGATCGGATGCGTTCTGCTACTGCAGCAATTGCGTCTGCGTCTGAGAGATCAACCTTGTAAAAGGGAGTCCTTGCACCTATCCCAACTACCGGTCAGTGGTTTTCCTTGACACGAGGTTGGCATTACAAACGAAGCTGAGAGATTGTAGCAACACCGAGAACTCAGAGCTACGTACCATTCTTGCCTGAAGGCGGATTTATGTCTAGTATGATGACTTTGATATTCTTGGCCTCCAACAACTGGACGATCTTGGCGCCTATGCCACTGCTGCCGCCAGTGACCACGACCAATTCGGTGGCGGGGTTCCATCTGTTGAGGGTATCCCCATGGTTGGCGCTTCTCCAAGACAACCACCGGTTCAAGGGCGAGAACAAGGCGAGAACACTAACAACAGTCGCTATAGTTTGTGCTCTTTGTGACTTTGACAAGTTGACAATGAAAGGTGGCAGATGCTGCGAGAGTTGCGAGATAGAATCCATGTTGATAACTTGACTGGGGGCATAAAGAAACGTGCTGGATTGGAGTGAAAGGGCTGTGAATTGTCTATAGGCCTCCCTTTCAGCCGTGGACGTTTTTATAGGTATTCCAGCGCGGGCATAACCCCATACCCCGGATTCTACTGATGGCGCTTCCCCAAACAACCACGAGCTAAAGTGTCGGTACTTTGATTCCCCTGTGCCGTCGGCTTGGAGAAGCGGCTAAGGGGGACAATCTAGCCGAACCAATCACGTGGGTTGAGTCTACCATTCCGGGCCCACTGAGTATCACCTCTCAGGTGAAATAGCCGTTTACGCATTATTTTGCAGGAAATAGATACCTATGCTTGGCAACTGAGATGTGTCCTCGGATGTAATAAGCACGTGGTAGACTGCCTTTGTTCTTGCGTTTAATCTACGTCTACCCAAAAGTGTGTCGGATACCTCGGAAGAGCCCATGTCAATTGTAATGCGTTTCTCATTATAAATACCGAATGTCCTTCGTCTGATTTCGTTTCGAGTTAACAAAAATTAATATTTAGAATCACTCCACTCACTTAACTTATTTATCATACTATCAAACATGTCATCCGAACGAGTTGTCGAGTTCAGGACTTATGATGGCCTCAAGCTTCAAGGCACATTTTATGCTGCTGGAGAAAAACGGCCTTGCATTATCATGACAACCGGGGTGAGTGCTTCAACATCTACTTCCTATTCATTGCATTGAGTAACGATTATTGATTTAGTTCAGTGGAGAAAGGTTCCAGTACCTGCCAGACTTTGCCCGGCGATTTCAAGCCGCCGGGTTTGGTGTACTGTTATATGATAATCGGAACTTTGGCGAAAGTGAAGGTATTCCCCGTAACGAGGTTGACCCCGATTTACAGGCAAGGGACTACCTTGACGCATTTAATTATGCCACTACACTTACTGAGGTTGATCCCCGTCGCATCGTGTATTGGGGCTCAAGCATGTCTGGTGGAAATGTTATCAAGGCTGCAGCTCTCAACAGCAACATCGCTGCCGTTATCGCTCAAGTTCCCTTCGTCTCAGGCGATGGGCTGTCCCGAGCTAGCCGGCAACCACCTGCAACCTTGGTCATAGAACGCGGAAATGCTGTGGCCACTGGAAAGCCTACCATGATCCCTACGTACCCCGAGCTACGGGATGGAGTTGTCCACGACAATCCTGGTGCAGTTCTGGCTGGCCCATCAGCAGTCAAGTTCATCGAGGAGATGGTTCGTCGTGGGTATTCATGGGCTGAGACGGTGACGGCCCAGAGTGTAGCAAATTGCAGCCTTTCTGAGCCGCTTACTTATATTCACCGAATCTCACCGGCTCCGTTGCTTATGATCGTGGCCGATAATGATACGATCACTGACACGCGGTCTCAATTTTAAGCCTTCGAAAAGGCGCTTCAGCCTAAGAAGCTACTTATCATGAAGGGCGAAGATCATTTCAGTGTCTATTTCGGAGAAGCGTTTGAGAAGAACATCCGCGGACAGATCGACTTCCTGAAGGAGACGTTGGCCATTTGATGATACTTGTAGAGGGACATTGGGACATGTACTACTGTGCTATGGAGGCCCGAGATATTGAACAAAAACAGCATAAAGAAATACCTAGCTGCATTTCTACCTGCCAGTAGTCAAGGGCAGCAGCGCTGAAAATGTGAAATTATTCCTGTAAGCAGGATGGACATTCGATTGATTGCGTGTATCGGAGTACATATTTCATCTAGCCTGTGAACCCACCAACTTTATGGGAAGAGAATACAGGGCGATTAATGCACAGAATACGTGTAGCAACTCCTTGGGAACGTGACAGCGCGTGAGCCAAGACTTCATGAAGAATGCAAACGAAAGGATGCCTCAGATCTGCGGGTCGAATTCCGCACTACAGCTACGCTACTGCTAACTACAACCTTCAATGCCATGGGTGCCTCGGCAACTGTGGGGATCCCGGAATCAGACAAATCATAAATGCAGCGGAACCGTCAGTTAGCATCCATTTCCCCTCAAATATCTATCGTCTTGCAGAATCAAGATTAATTCTTGGATCGTTCCGCCATGGAAGATGTACCTTTCAAAAGAGCCTCGGCTTGGACAGACATGCCAATTTCAAACTCGAATCGCAAGAGGGCACTGAAGGCGTGCCTAGCCTGTCGATCACGCAAGGTTCGGTGCGACGTCTCGCTTGTTGCTCAACCATGCACCAACTGCCTCGTTGTCGGGAGAGCTACACGTCTGTAGGTAAAAAGAAAAGAGCCGCGAATCATGTCCAATTGTACCTCATGGGTTGCTGACTACAGTGTCGACGAGCAGAGCAACGAGAGGGGGCCGTCACAACCGCCGAGTTCCGATCGAAGCTTCAGAAAAACAAAACTCACAGCCGACGGCGGTAGAAACATGCTCTGAATCACAGAACAGGACAGAAGAACCCGCCAGTGACGATCCTACGAACGACACGGTCTGTCTCGAAAACCTTTTCGGCTTATTTCAATCGTCGAACCCTTTCATCGTACAACCTGATCATGTGTCCAGTGATACGGGTCAGGAATCGCCAAGAAGCAGCAACCCATCGACATCCCAGAATGGCTCGCAAGCCCCTTCAATTTCCATGGTGGTCACATATTCCCACCTTCGCTTTCTCACCATAAGCAACCTTCACAATATATCGGCATCAGATGTCAACTATCTCGAGTCCCAAGGCTGCCTTCATGTTCCTATGCGGCCACTACTGGATGACTTTGTTGAGCAGTATTTTCTGCACGTTCACCCAATGGTCCCCATGATCGACGAGGGTAACTTCTGGGACATGTATGCACAGAACCACACCGGGAAAGCAGAAAGAAGTCCAGATACCGTGTCCCTTGTTCTTTTCCAGGCCATGCTCTTCAGTAGTTGCACGGTGAGTATCCCATGGAGTTGTAATTCTGGGCCACCTGAGACGCTTAGTTATAAGGAAAGGTTGCTAATACACCGCTCTGTTACCAGTTCGTTCCCTTCGACTGCATAAGAAAACTCGGATACGCGACTCTCCGCCAGGCCAGGGCCGAATTCTACAGGCGAGCAAAGGTAAGGGAATCAAGGTAGTGCGATGGGCCAGTAATAAAGACGCTGATGTGTATGCCTAGCTTCTGTACGAGTTGCACGCAGAAAGCAATCATCTGCCGCTTGCTCAGGCATCAATCCTACTCATGCTATGGTACCCTCCGTTACATATGGCATTGGTTCCTTGCCAGACCTGGTTAAGCCGTGCTGTACAGCATGCCCGATATTTGGATGCCGACGGACTCGCTGCGAGACCAGATGCGTCAATCAAGAGTCAAGAGAGCCTCCGCCGTCTGTGGTGGTGCTGTATTATTGCAGACCGCATTATGTCACTCTCTGCCCGCTGCCGCCCGTTGATCAGTCACTCTACATTCGATTTTGGGTGTAGTACGGCTCTTCAAGCCTCAGACCTCCAAGATGAGGTTTATAGATCGAGCGTCTATAATCCGGCGAGCAAGAAGAGTCTGAATTGTCTCTTGGAAGTTTCGACTAATTTCATGGTGATTGTAACTGACGTTCTTGAAATCACCTTCCCGTTGAGGAATCTCTCTGTGGCTAAGCAAGACATCGATATTGAAGAGTCTGTCAAAATCCTAGAATGCGAGAGTGCTCTGAATCAGTGGTTCAGCCATGCTTCAACGACATTGCCACCCTTTGAGCAGCCAAATTCTGCCATGGACAAAAGGCCAAGCCTCCACAAATCAGTTAGCCTACACGTTGGGATTCTGTATATTTATTACTAGTAGGTATCCCCTCTGGCGTTCTATTTCTCTTGGCTGCTGCTGACCCTGAGACAGTCATTCAAAAATCGCCTTGCAGCATTGCAAATTGTCTTCCTACCTGAGGTCTGCCACCGATCAGATAGGAGAGCCAACCGCGCTACTCACGATTCGGGACAATCTACAAGATGCAGTATCTAGCATGTCACAGTTGTTCAGCAGCCTGAATAGGCTTCGACTCGTACGGTGGTTACCGGTCAGCGCGTAAGTCAGGTTTGCTACAATAGGCGTCTTTCGACAATTGCTGATGCATCTCACTGCAGAATTGGATGTATGGCAATACCACTTGCACTCAGCGTTGTTACCGCGAAACTGGAAACAGCCAACGCGTCCTCTACACAGACTCATTCCCTGGATGCGGGTTCAGAAAATCACAGCCTGATTGTATTTACAGAAGCCTTGAGCTGCTTCTATCCTCAGTACGATGACGTCGAGATGATAAAGGCAGCTGTCAGACAAGTAGCGGACAAAGTTGAGACTATGTCCCAGGCGTATAGCCCCTGGACCCCAAACTTAAGCTGGACGGAAATTCTCCTAAACGACCCCAGCTCGTACCTCAGAATAGTCCTGATGATTGATATATGTATTAATAAGGGGAGAGTTGCAGATGACCAAGACCTGCCTGAGTGGCTGTTATCTCGGGAGAAAGTCAACAGCCCGGACGTATTTCTGGACACACTAAACGAAACAGTACTAGAGGGGTTTTCTCCAACTCTGGGGGAGCTATTATTATCTCAAATAGCAGACCTTGGAGAATGACCATATTGAGATTTTGTCGCTGTGGAAGAGGGTTATTTTAATTGCCATTGTACCATAAAATGGCCCGTGTATAATATACTGGCCCCGACTAGTGTTCGTGTTTCAGGATGAAATTACTCCGTGTGTCCGTGCAAAACGCAGCAATAAATTAAATAGGATTGTCTTCAGGGTATTTATAGAACAGCGATCGGATCTACGGCACACTATGCTGAACTGCCGATGTATTAAACTTTGTCAGACAGGGAAAAATAAAATTATAAACTCCGATCCGCAAGGCTGTACGGAACAAACTTCTCGTGTTACAGGGATACAAACCTTCTCTCAAGAAGGATAAATAGAAGTGATCCCGCATTCACTTTCATTGTCGCCGGTCCACAAACCACCAAAGACATATTCCACCTTGTAGCCTACTGGTAACAGCAAGTTTTCCTCTTTCCATAAAGTCTAACATAGCCAAGGTAAGCTTACTTGTCCAGTCTAGCGACATGATCAAGAAGAAACCCAAGCTAATTATCCAGCAGTCTTTTATCCATCATGCTCGCCAAAGCTGTCCTCCTCGTCGCAGCCGCTTGCAATGCGTGGGCATCACCCTACGTCGTCACCAACCCAGCAGACCTCAAGAATGACTGGCACAGCAATGACTACACCGGAACTCGCGGCAAGGACCAGATGATCCATTGGAAGTTCACCATCGAAGGACACAACGCAGTCCCCGACCCAGGCGACTTTTCAACCGTTTGCAAAGGCGTGCAGAACGGGGAGCTATGCGGCGAACCATGCACTAAGCCCGGGGCCTTTGTGGCATGTAAGGACGAAGCATACGAGGCCCGTCAGTGTTCAATGAGTATGGCACTACTATCGAAGTGCGCCGCACTACGTTTCCTGATGCTGGGAAGAAAGTCATTACCAGTGCTACGGTCAATATCACGGAGCAGGACGTTGTTGGCACGGTGCATTACAAGCTAAAGTTTGGGGATTTCCAGAAGCAATTCATTTCAACATTGAATCCTCCATCGACCAAGATTTAGGTGTAGTGTATTATGAATATTTATAGCCTATTATTCTAGTGATTATGTCGACTTGCCAGTCTGATTAAACAGTCGCCCGTAGTTATTTACGTCATACAGTGATATAAGTTCAATTTGCGCTAGACTTCTTGGCCACTTCTGTAGCTGAAACCTGCTCTTTTATGTTGTCTTGACCGAGTGGCTTAGATCTATCCCCGCGGAATATTGATTGAATTTGCCGACCAAATGAAACGAATGTCTGTCGGGATGTGGAGGCGCGCCAAGCTCGGCGTCGGCCCGTGTCGCTCCCGCGAGGATAGCCACGACTTATCGTTAAAATCATCAGGTCAATAAACTAGCTTATTTGGAAGCCTTAAAGCACTACTATTTTCTTTAGTCTTATTATGTTCGACTCTTGTGACTTCCAGCTGTGGTCCGGTCATGGCTTGTGATAGAGCCGACATGTCTTGTTTCTAAGATTTACTCCATGAAGGACGCTACAATGTCATTCAGACGATAGTAATTAGATGATCTAAAGATGCTCATGACCAAATCACGCCTTTTTATCCTTTTCGGCATTGTAGACGGGTTAGGCTGTACGCAGAGTCTCTGCTGCTCCTTTTCTCTTCCAATGAGTTCAACACCAAACACAGAGTTGCAGCGACCTGGATATGGCTGCACGGCGCGATTGCGCCCCAGACAATGCATGCTGCATTTTATGGCTATTGTGCAGTTGTTCAAAGGTAGAATGCGCATGTGCACCTGAGTCACATTCTCCTTTGGCAGATCATATTTGCAAACTGATCAAAATGCAACGTTGCGCTCAAATCTCGATCGACAAGTCCCCGCATCTCATCAGGGGTACGGAGTAGGCGCTCCATCATTAGACCATGCATTGTTCGAAACTCTTTTATTTCCGAATTTCATGCGGCCCGAACAAAAGGACCACTTACGCGCCGCGTGGGTATTCTAAATAAGTGTCATGAAACAAATACTAAATGACTATATTTTCCCCGATAAGACTTCTCCAAGAAGGAGAAAAGCGCCTGCTGCCATTCGCCACGTGCCGAGGGAGATCAGCCAGGGCCGGTCCCAGCATCACAAGCTCCAGGGTTGTATCGCAATAAGGATCTGTCTATCGCCCTGGCCTATCACATCTTCTCATGGGGTCTAATGAACATCGGAAACAAAGCCGGTTTCATTGCACCGCTTATCTGCCAGTTATAACCCGTAGTTAACCAACAGGTTTCGCCTTAAGTGGAAGCTCATTTTGTAAGGGATCGATACTGAATGCACTGATCACAGACCTATGGACGCCAAGTCGAAATCTCCTGACTACTGTTTTACCTGCATGAACTCATCCTACAGCGTCACGACCCTTTATTGGCTCGCGTGAAATGAATAGCAGCTGGCTTTGCTTTTGAGGCAAGATAGGGATTAGGAGACATAGTTACAGAACCACAAGATACGCGCTGAAATTAACCGGCAAGAATATCTAATACAAATATGCAATGCATCCTTCAGAACTTGGCCCCTGTTCAGAAAGCTTCTGGTCTATCACAACAGCATCACTGAAATTCATCACCTTCTTAAGAGACCAGATAAAAGACATATCTTTATCCTTTCCAACTTTTGAAACCAATATGAAAGTCTTCAGTAGGGTGCATGCATGTCTCCTTGGAGTTCTCACACAACATGTCGCGCAATCATGGGCACTCTCAGGAGAGGCAAAAGCAATGGTAGAAGACTCTATGGAGTGGATGGATAGGTTCTACGACCCCAAGATCTCACAGCTATATGACCTCAACTCCAACGCCGCAATGAACCACGAGACGCTAGCCTCTACATGGTACGCGGTCGGACTTCTCGCACGGAACGCCGACGGTGATGCCTCAAGGGCTGAGGATGTCATAAGATATGTCATCAAGGACCAGCACGACGACCCCAAAGATTTGTGGTACGGCGACTATACGCGAGAGCCAGAAGAGCCAACGGTTGGAACGGCATGGTACCCTGCCAAAATGTACGGATCGTGGGACCCCAACTGGCGAGGCTTCGTTGGTCTCAGCTTCATCACGATATACGAAGAGTTCGGCGATTTGTTATCTGATGATTTGAAGGGCCTTATGCTGGACAGTCTATATAACTGCAGCATTGGCGATTCGTATCGCGTGGGTGGTGTCAACGGAGATAACCTCTATCCGTCTTACAGCAACCCTGCAATTATGCGTGCAATCGGGACAAGCTGGACTGGTCGCCAAGTAGGCGATGACAACATGACACAGGCAGGAGAGGATTATGCGACGGAGATTATTAACCTCTTCGACTTACATGATACGCTTTCTGAATTCAACTCGGCGACATACACCGGTATTTCACTCTTTGGTCTTACACTTTGGTGCAAGTATGGTGATGAGGATAGTATTCTCTCCCAAAGAGGTCCAGATCTCCTGCGCGGCGTCTGGAATTACACATCGCAACTGTGGAATCCGAGCATGCGGAATCTTGCTGGTCCATGGGATCGTGCATACACGTTCGACATGACCAAGTCTCTCGGTATTCTATCTCACTTTCTCGCACCAATCATCGGGAGAAAGGAGTCTGGTCTCTGGCAGTACCCGGAAGTCATGAGCCATGCCCGTGACTGGGCCTGGGCACCTCTCATTGCCGTGCACTCTGAATTCCACAACTCATTGCTCTCGGATGATCTTAAGGAGTCGCTGAAGACATTTGATGGAGAGAGGACATACGAAGGGCAGGCATATTATCCGCCCTACGATCTTGATACCCGCAACATCACGACGTGGCTTAGCGAGTCGCTCATGATCGGAGCTCAGTCGTATCGGACAAAGAGCGCAAACGGACCGTCGAACAACAAGGCCCAGTTCCATCCCGCTGTTGCACATTGGTCTTATGGAGATGATAGCATCGGGTGGCTCAGCGTAAGTAAACACGGCTTCAAATCTCACCCCTTCCTTTACTGACGAGATACCCAGCTCCGCCCTACTGAGGCCCACGTTCTGATGGAGGTCTCGCCAAAGAAGCTGAAAGTGACTTATCCCGAGGGCACCAGTAGTTCAGTGTTCACTTTTGTGGCCTCTCCCTCGCTTGCGAAGAGGGATGTCCAATCTTGGGCTGACATTCAAGGCGTCTCGATATCTGTCTCTGGAAATGCAAATCCCGAGCCACAGATCACATTCGCTGGCCGATATGGTGGTTCGGGAAGTCCGATCTACGACCACAATCATTGGACTTTCGTCCACGCAATGCCTGCTGAGTTTGAGGGCGCTCCTGAGATTATCATTGAGTTCGAATAGCAGGACCTGGTTCAAGACTAACAAGATATTCTTTTGTCAGAGAGACTACGTATGATTAGAGGATGTACTATTATTGTGTACACATGTTTTATAGATTTCAGCCAGTATCATTTTTCGATTTAATGAAACACTTCGCTTAGAAGCATTACGCTAGCAGGCCTCCTACGATGAATGCCGCAAGAGTTATAATGAAAGCAGCCGATCCAGGCTGTAGAGAGGCGGAATCGTTATCATCGTCGCCACTGCCAGCGCCCGATTCAGATCCATTCCCTCCGCTCGAACCTGATCCGCCCTCGTGGCTCAACACAAAGATCTCGCCCGTCTTGTCGGAACTAAACCAGAGTCTACCCTTAGAATCCCACGCCAGACCAACGGGGCGGAAGCAGTCGTCCGGACATTTTGAGAGATCTTTGTTGTATATTATGGGTGTAGTGGCGTTTAGGCTTCGTGAAGAAGATGCAGGTTTGCCGTCTTGGAAATCGACGTATGAGACTTGGTACCCAACTGGCGGATTACGGTTCCCTAAAGGTGTCAGACGTGGATTGGGTTCAAAAGTAGGCTGGGGGGGGCTTACAGCTTCCGTGGAAAGATACATAGGCTCGTGTGCCATTCTCGTCGAACTTCAAGTCTAGAGGTGCGGTGTGCGCTTGGAATGCTAGGACCGGAGCAACATAGTCGGATTTGCATTCCTCATCAGTAAGAGCGGTAGCATTATCACCGTCAGCCTGACGATCAGCAGGAAATTGATCGCCTATCTTGAGGTCGCCGAGATTAGGGAAGCCATCCGTAGACCAGAGGGTATAGCAAAGAGGGTAGCCGTAGTTGCCACCCTGGTCATCAGAGCCATTAAGATAGCCGTGGAAGTTCATCTCTTCGCCTGGGTTGTCCTTGTGAATATCCTTGCCGTCGCGATGTAGTTCATCGGCTGAATTCTCAACGCTGAAAATGCCGCCTGTCTCTGGATGTTCTGCCACGCCGACAGAATTGCGCAGACCCCAGCCTATAATCTCGCCTTCAAGGTAATCATATGCTTTTTTATCGGAATTGTTACTGAAAGATGAAATATTAAAGGCGCGGATCTGAGAGCGGCCTGAGTTACGATCTTCGGCACCGGAGTCGTCGTTCCCATCACTGCCGCGGGACACGAGCAGCATGTCTGGATGTTTCTGCGAGATGAGCAGGGTTCGTGAGGTGTGACCTCCATTGGTCATATTGGAGACCAGAGTCTGGACGGAAGAGCTGCTGAGCGAGACTTTAGATGGGTCATAGGACCATGCAAAGACCTCATCGGAGGATGAAGCATATATTGTGCGTCCATCTTTGGAGAGGGCGATGCCATGGTTTAGCTACGAGATATTACTCAGTTAATGGTCAAGACACGGAAGATCTGGGATCTGAGTAGCTCACGTTGTTTTTCTTTAGTAGAGTGGTCTTCTTCTTGACCTGCAAGCAGGTTCCTCCTTCATCATCGAGTTCGAAATGAATGATGCCATTTCCAGAGTCTATGACAATCAGGGCACCCTCGCTATCGAATAAAATACCTCGAGGTCGTCTGAGCTCGTTGGCGATGATAGTGTAGTTCCAGTTATCCGCAGTAGCAGGTGCTGGATAAGAGGTTTTAAGGGTCTTGAGGTTGCATTGCTGGGCTGAAGCGATGACGACGAGGAGCGTTAAGGTGGCGATGAGGCGGATGGACGCCATCGCAAAACGCGGGGTATCGATGACGTCGGGATGGAAAGGTTAATTACCAGGGTTGATTGATCCAACCGAACTATGGGGATGCTATTAGATCCCGAGTATGGGTATGAAAATGAGCAATGTCGTGGAAATGGGGGTTAAACAGGATCATGGATGAAATAGCTGAAATAGCTAAGATACATGAAGTCGTCATTAACGACCTTGGCAAAAGAAGGTCACACGACTTCATTGCCCAATGAGACAGAAGACAGGGGTCGAGAAATTCCAAGCTAAGCCAGGCTGAGCCTGGCGACCTCGACTCAACTAGCTTACCCTACATCGCCTTCAATATGAAGGTCGGGGAAACTAATAGTGGAAGTATTAACTAGCAGAATAATAACTTAATGTACTATATATAGTAAGAGTTATCTACAAACTCAGCTTTACTTAGTCTTATACCTGTGACTTCTAGAGATACTTTAATAATCTACTACAGTAATAAGGAATAAATACAGAACGGGATTGTGATTACTGACATGCCCGCGATTAAGAATATTAAGATAATAATCTTTTTATAATTTCGAGAGCATTAAAGCCTCCAGATCTGTGGGGCTTTTATACCTTCTTATTAAGTTCTAACTCACAGACACCTTATAATTAAAAGAGCTTATAACGCCTTGCAGACAAAGAGTGCTAACACATACTGTATAAGCAAAAGGAAGTCATGCCGAAGGCTTTGGTAGGTATTCTAGTTAAATTCTCTAACTGGCCAAGTCTTATAAACTAATGATGTAAGATTTCGATTAGTTAATACAGGACGTTGGAGTGATTTAGCAATGATTCTAGACCATAGTGTTTAACTAGACTATTGGTAGCTTGGCAGAATCCCCACTAATAAAGTCAACATGGGGATTGACAATAGCGTCAGTCAATTGACACCTGATTCCGCTTCTAGACCTTGGCGGCCATCTCCGCTATCTGACCTTGTCCTGAGTAACCCGAATTCCTGGCCATAAACAAAATGATAGAGAAATTTATTCTAGCTTCTATGTGGAGTAAAAACCAACCCGCATCAGGAAGCAGGATAAAAAGTCCCTTCCCCACGGCACATTTTCCGATGCCGTGGTAGCCGGATTCTCAGCGGGTCATTGATAAGTCGCCCCATCGGGCAATGGATCTGACAGGCATCTAAGTGGCTGCAGCCAATGCCGACGTTGCTGGGTTTCTAGCGTGTACGACATCTCGGACAGACTGCCTAACAATGCTCGTGAGTTCCACGCGCATCGCACACAGTACCCTGGTATGGTAATGATAAGTGTCGCTTATCGCCGCTGGGAGGGTCTGGCAATGGCCAATGATAGGCTCGATGTGACAGCAGATTGGGAAGGTTGGTGGTATCGTACCCCATGAACGAGGGCGATAACTAGGTGGGTACGGGAGAAGCGGCAACTGCTATCGGTCGAACCTTGGATTGTGCGACCCGATGTGGGGTTTGCAGGATCTAGAAATACAGTGTTACAGCCTGCTCATTTTGCCTCGGTGTCCGTTTTATTGTGTGACCTGTGTCCTTTCACCTATTCCGCGTCTTCAGCTGTCGCCCATCTCTAGTATCCAGGGTCCAACAACGAAGGACTCGGGCAGCCATGGCATCTTACAATGAGAAGCTCAAGGGCGGAGACCACGAGCTGTCCCTCGAGTCAGGCAGCGGCGACATTCCTGCAACCGAAGCCTACACTTCATCAGCCGACTACGAACGCGGCGTCCTAGCAAGTCTCCGCCGCTTCGAGGCGCGCATGGACAAGGCTCTCGGTGTCGAGTCTGAAGCCATCGTGCGCAAAACAGAAGAGGACAAACGACCCGTTCCATGGCATGAGGAGCTCAACATGGCCCTGATTTGGGCATCGGGTACCATGGGCATCAGTTGTTTTGCCACTGGGTTCCTGGGTTGGGAGTTCGGTCTGAGCTTGAAGCAGAGTCTGTTGATTTACATCTTTGCCTCTATACTTGGCGGCTCGGTGTCCTCATACTGCGCTACCTTTGGTGCGGCAACAGGTCTACGTCAGGTTTCCGTGTCTCGCTACAGCTTCGGCTGGTATCCCAATAAGATCATTGCTTTCCTCAATGGTATTGAACAGTTGGGTTGGGCTTCTGTGGCTACCATCAGCGGTGGCCTGGCCCTTACCGCTGTTGCGGATGGCCACATATCTCTCGTCGTTGGCGTTATCATCATCGCCATCGTTTCGCTCGCCATCAGCTTTTTGGGCCTCAAGTACATTCTGATCTATGAGCGCTATGCCTGGTGTATCTACTTCATCGTGTTCATGATCATCTTTGGCATGGTGGGACCGTACTCCGACAACAAGACCCCAGCCTCCAGCTCAGGCATAGATCTCTCGGGCAATGTGCTTTCTCTGATTGCCATTGTTTACGGCAGCTCCGCATCGTGGGCAACTATGGCATCGGACTACTATGCGCACTACCCCGCCAACACATCACGGCTCAAAGTCTGGCTCTTGACTACGGCTGGTATTGGTATCCCTACAGCGATCGGCATGACCGCAGGAGCTACGGTTGCCAGTGCACTCAACAATGTCGAAGCTTGGAAGACGGCATACGAAGACCCTCACCAAGGTCTTGGCTTCCTCATCAGAGACATGCTGCATCCTCGAGGCTTCGCCAAGTTGCTCCTCGTTCTGCTATCCTTCAGCGGCATCAACACCAACATCATGTCCCTCTACTCATCGGCCATTTCATTCCAACAAATGGCCACACCGTTTGCCCGAGTCCCTCGTTTTATCTGGACACTTGGTAACTTTGTAATTGTCATCATTCTAGCTATCGTTGGCCGTCAAAAGCTCAACACATATCTTCAGGATTTCCTCAGTCTCTTGGGTTATTGGTGCACCAGCTACTTCGTCATCCTCTTCGAGGAACACACTATCTTCCGCAAGCGTGACTTTGCCAACTACGATCTCGAGGGCTGGAACACTCGGGAGAGGCTTCCGCATGGTATCGCTGCCTCGGTTGCGTTCCTGGTGGGTGTTGTTGCGTGGTGCATGGGAATGGTTGAGACGTGGTTCACTGGACCTCTTGGTAAGTTGATTGGAACATATGGAGGTGATGTCGCAAATGAGTTGACCTTTGTGGTCACCGCCATCGTGTACCCAGTTGCTCGATATTTGGAACTGAAGTACTTTGGCAAGTAGATTACAGTTATCAACATCTGTAAGGGGTAGAATGAAATTATCTGACTGACGTATCGTCAACCCGCTCTTGAACTTGAGCATACTTGTCTTGATGTGATTTCCCCAGCGCCATTATTACAATAGTCGATGCTAGTCCCTACCGAACCCCCCCTGCATGCCCAGCCTAATATACCCTTATCCAAATTTGCCGTGTTTTCCTACTGCTCTTAATTCCCTCGTGGTTGGTTTGAATTCTCCAGGCCAGCGGGCAGCTCAGACACGGGCGTGTTATCGTGAGGGGAAGAATATATAGGAAGTTCAGAAACAGGTGATACAACTGTCTTGTAAGGCTCGATGGGAGGACTCTGATGTGGAGAACCTGTGCCCTCCGTGAACATTTGGCTATATCTGGGGTCGCTGGGGGGTGGTGGGGAGCCCTGAGTGGGATAGCCGGCATAGTTATTGTTGTTATAGTCGTGGATAACCGGAGGAGGCACATCTTGTTGGTAGCCCATTTGCTGTTGGTATGGTTGAGGGGGGAATCCAGGTGCGGGTGCAGGCGCAGGCGTTACCTCCTTGTTCTGCCGCTTCTTGCTTCGAAGGAACCAAAAGGCCAGTCCCAAGATGGCGATCAGAGCAACACCGCCAATAACACCCCCAACAATGGCCCCGACTGGGGTAGGGTTACCCTTTTCAGGTGAGGGCTCAGCTGTCTTGGTGACGGTGATGCCCTTGGTCGTATCAATACTGGTAAGAGTTTGCTCTTCAGTTGTACTACCAGTTGTTACCTTGATAACGGTTGAATCGTAGAAGGGAACCTGTTGCTCGGATCTGCCACAGAGGTATATAGATAGCTCGTCGCCGTCTTCCAGGGCCTTGATGCCTGTTGCGCAATACGGATAGTCCGAATTAACATCTCCGGTGCTGAAGTCACGCATTAGCCAACGTTCTGCAATAATTTGGACACCAATTAGACGAACCAACAAAGAGCACGCGGGTCTAGACTGTTACAGCTAGAGGCGCGGGGATAGCATGTCGTGAAGATATTCTCGAAGCAACCAAAGTGTGAGCCGATAGTCTTGCAGGTCGTAGTCCAGGCATTCTCTACGCCGCATTTCCAGGTAGCCCAATCTGTGAGAATGTGTTAGATCATTCGAGGCTCAAGATGATAATTAACAAGAGCCAATACCGCTGCCCAAGAGAGAATAGTAGCCACAGGAACCGTAGTTGTTTTGGCGACCGAAAAGATCGCGCTGATAAAGCGTCGCTGGAGCAGTCACAGCCGGGCCAGCCGCATCGAACGCGGGTGCAACTGCAATTGCAACCCCTGTAGGCTGAATATAAGCCATAGTTACAAAAGCTTGTTGACGGTCAAATGATGGATATACTGTCAATGTGACACGGGGATAAAACAAACTGCTTCGTTAGCAGATTGGGGCACATAAAACTGTAAGACAACAGAGGGGACTGAGCCCCCTAAAATATTTCTTCTTCCCTGGTGGTTTGGCCATAGCTGAAAGGCTTTAATTGGATATCAGCCGTGATGGTGTTCGACATGTGCCACGGCGCTCTTTTAGTGTGCGGCTGAAAGAACCGTGCACCATTGACTTTCTACCTGCCAGCAAGGTCAGCCCTCTTATAAAGAGGAGACTGAGACAACGGCCTGGGCGTCCCAGCCTGGCTCAGATCGGCGCCTGACCGTGTCACCGGCCTCCACTATAACCGCTGACATTGGTCGGGATAGTCAGCCATTATTGAGAGGCTGGAAGCCATTTCTGCAGAGGCCTGTTCTGGGCTTGGAGGCGTCGTTCAGCTGCTGTCGGCTGCCGTGTAACTCAATTTCAGCCCTTCCCATAGGCTCCATTTACCTGTCTCAACGGGGTCCGTTCGCCGCCTCTGGCTCATGGCAAGAACCTTGATTTAACCATAAGAGGAGGTGAGAAGAGCTGCTCACGTACAAATGGATCATCTAATCCTTGTGAAGGACGCTCAACTGATCAGGGCTGCCATACCTCCTCAAATTTATTGCAAAAGTGGCAGGGGCAGGTCCCGAAGTGGGAAGCTGAAAGGCAATTAACACAGTGCAGCGACTAACTCTTTATAAGAAGGCATCTAGACTGCGTTGTAAGGCACATGTTCACAGGGACTAGCATGTGCCCTCTTTGCTTGGCTTTGCTCGACTTGCTATCAAAATTCATAGAAACATACCGGTCCTGCTAAAATACTTTCCCTTGGATGATCATACCGATACTCGACGCTAGAGACGTCAGCTTTGTTTAAGATCAACAACCGAATGCCCCAAAGAGTAGCCAATCAGCAGTCGCGCTTAATCAATAGTTCCAACTCAAATCTCAGATCCTAATGATTAGCGATTGCGGGGTTTTATTCTCTTCTTACATGCATGATTTGGTCCCATTATTAATAAATACTCTGCATTGATGGCCTGTCCGCAATGGTAACAGAGAAAAAGCGACGCTCTCGCTACACATCTGTCGCTTGGTCGGTACTTTCTGCGCGTCATGGACATGTGCTTCTGCTGACTAGGGTCGCTCCAGCGAGAGATGCCAACAGCGCAAGACCAGATGCAGCGGCGAGCAACCATGCAATGGATGTAGTAAAGCTTCCACCAGATGCCTCTATCCTCGCGCAACACGCTATCGATCTTCGCGTTGTGTATCGTAGGTGTCACTCTAGAACCTTGGAGTATGGAAGCTTACGTCGCGTGCCTTAGGGCAAGGGCACCACCCCAAGTGTCAGAGAATGTTCAATCAGAGAAGGAATCTCTGGAGGACGGCTCAGAGGGCCTAGATTCAATGGCGCAGAGCTGGTCTCTAGAGGCTCCAGGTTCGGACTTGGCATATAACAACTTCGATGACTTCATACGCCTTACCGAGCGGCAGCTGTTTCAAGCTGACCATCAAAGCGACGTAAGCCCTTGCTCAGTGGGCTTCGTCTCTAGAGAACTGGATAGATTATTTCTTCAGGGAAGCGTTTCTCCTTGCAGAGCACTAGAAGCTCTTGATCACAACAACTGGTGTCAAGTTCTCGCGATCTATGAAGAGGAAGTCGGCATGATGTATCCCTTTCTCGATATCAATCAGTTGAGCCATGAGATACTTGAGAGACGAGCGCAGTCTGACTCAGATTGCCCTCGCTCTGGTGGCCTGTTTGGCGAAGGTATTGGTAATATCGCCTTCCTAATATTGGCGATCGTCTCAAGCTTTGAAGGCTCCAAGGCTGTAGGAATCGTGAGTCCCATAGTTGAAGAGGCTTTCGTTTCAACCATCCCTAAGATATACCTAAAATCCCCAAATTTGGGTGACTTGACATTACTGACTCTGATTGTAAGTGTGCCCTTCCTATTAATTGTGCTCGTATTAATCGCTTGTTCTTCTGTAGTGTATCTTCTTCTTTCTCAATGATCGTGAGAAAGAGGCGTGGAGATCAATTGGTACCATCGTGAGACTTGTACATGAGCAAAGCTCCCAAGAGGAAGAGACCGCTCTTGAGAAAATCTCGGACACATTCTTCTGGTCTTTATATACTTTGGACCGAAGATGGAGCTTTGGGACTGGGCTACCATTCGCAGTTCAGGACTCCGAGATCAACTGGTCGTCACTGCCAACGGTATGACCCCAATTACGGATGCTTTGAACATCAGCTGAACCACGGCACAGAACGATAACAGCTATTCATTAGCTTATCTCAAAGAAATGGTTTCATTTTGTGGCATAGCCTCAGATGTCCAACGCTTCTTCATTAGCCCTTTGGCATCTCGACTTCAAGACTCTAGCTCAACTCAGGACTATCTGCAGTTTCGAGTACTTCAGTGGCAGCAAAATCTGCGACGCCGATTGCAATTTACTGGCATTGAGGACAAATTCGACGCTGCGGTTGAGAAACGCGGAGACTACAAGCTGCGATTAATGCTTTATTTGCGAGCTAATCAGATGAGAACAATAATTCTCCGTAAAGCAGCTAGTCGTTTCGGATCTCATAATATCGATACATCAAACTTTCAGGTCATGATCGAGGTTGCTCGAGACTCGATCCAAGTGCTGGCCAGACTGGCTAGGGAGACCGATATATATCATGCTCAGCACAAGACGTTTAACCATTTCCTCGAGACCGCTTTGTCGTCTCTGCTTCTTGTTACATGCTACGCCAACCCCGATCAGAGCAAGTCTTGTCTCCCAGATGTTGTTACTGCAACACAGCTGATTCACCGACTGGCGAGAGAGTCTCTGATCACGAGGCGGCTGAGGGATAAATTGCAAACCATACGGAAGGCTACCGATGAATTGAGATCACAGAGATACACGGGAAGCGGGGGCTTCGGGCCAGTTCCTGGTACAGGGGCGATGAGTGCTGGTAAAGACCCTGGCTTTTCAGAGGCCGAACATGCAACAAACTTGATAGGGGACCCTATGCTGCTAAACGGCCTTGTTACTACGGCGAATATTCCAATCGGCCTGTTTGACGTGGATCCTGCCGACAACACTTGGACGGACACTGACCCGTCAATGTTTAACAATTTGAGTCAGATTCTTGGTAACTGCGAAAGCTTCACATTCTTCTAACCAGTTTTCATAGTGATAGATCTCAGACTATGTAAGAAATATTCAACGTTATATACAACCTGATTCTCTTAAAATTCCTTGATTCCTATCTTTAACGCGAGAGGTATTACTTGTGACGAATCGGAACTGCAGTCTCTGTCGTCACATTGAGACTCAGCAAATCGGGCCGTGAATAATGTCCCACCAGATCGAGGTTCTGCTGCATCATGGCTCGGAATGAAAGATCAACATCAGCATATAGAATACCCTCCTCTCCTGCTCCCAACGGCTTGCACAGCTCTGAACCATCAGGCCCATAGATCATGCTAAAACCGCCGCCTGGGGCCCTAGCATAGTCAAACTTTTCCAAACCTGTCTTTGCCTTACTCTCTTCTGTTAGTACTTGGGAGCAGACCAAGACGAAGCAGGCGCCTTCCATCGCCATGACCTGTGAGAATCTGTTGCAAGCAGGCGGCGTCAAGTGGTACGGCCAAGGTTGACCATCCAAGGCATCCCAGCAAAGAGGCCAGCTTGAAACTTGGATATCCAGGTTTTGAGAGTACTGGTAGTAGCGCAGCAGGGGCTGGGTATGCTCCCAGCAGTTCAAACCACCGATATTGCCGAACGAGGAGGGGGCGACAGCCTTGACGGAATCGGCTTGCCCATCGCCCCAGTATGCTCTCTCAACGTGGGTTGGCTTGATCTTTCGTCGATGAAGAACAATAGTGCCGGTCTCGTCGATAAATGACTAAACACCAGTTAATGGTTAGGGACTAGCAGCGACAGAACTAGATGGCCTACCTGAGAAATGTAGAGGGTGCCTTGATACCTCTCGCTGTATCCAAGCACAATGAATACTCCCGCATCACGGACAGCTGTCTTAATTTGCTCCATCTCCTGAGATTCCTTCTCAAGAGAATTGGCAAAATACTCGCTCATAAACGCAGCATTGCTGACTGGCGAGTTTGCCCAAATTGTCCTAGAATCATTTCCTTAGCTGACCATTGTCGCTCCACCAGATTTAGACTTACCATGGGTAGCCCGGGATGAAGATCTCGGGGAAACCAATGACATTGGCGCCATTACCAGCAGCCTCTTGGATCAACCCAATCGTTTTGGCAATGCTCCCTTTCAGGTCGTTCCAACATGGTTCGGCCTGGATGGCAGCTACTTTGCATTTAGAAGGCATTGTGAAAGATCGAGGAGAGTATTGTTCTTGCTTTTACGATAACGAATGAGCTTGAGTTTATAGACGTATTTATGTGCAAGGCTTATCCCCCCTCTCTTGACCTGCGTACGATAAGCTTTGAATTACAAATAGCACCGGAATCTGTCACCTGCAACGATATCGGAATCACCTCCTCTTTCACCCCGTATCGGATTACCGATCTGGTGCAGATCTCGGATTCAACCAAAATACCGGAATTCTTATCTCATTCCGACCATTCTCGTCCAATCACAGTCACGGTCAAGTAATGTAATCAATAAAGCTAAAGCCAGTTTAGCTTCATAACAAGCTTTGCCGCCCTGACTCGTCTAAGTTGAGTCGACCAGTTACCCCGCAATAAATCTGGGGCCAATAGTTAGATATTGTTCTCTGTTGTCTGTATCTCACGCGCTATCGTGAAAGGACAGACCAACCCCCAGATTAGCGTCTTGGGTTTCAGTCTCGTTGATCTGTCCCTCGGAATGAGATCAGCGCTATAGCTGGTATAGATAGCGTAATGTTGACAGAAAGCGTCGATGTCGGAATGAGATTATTGCTATAGCCTGGGTAATTGATATCCGGGTGGCCTAGTGGCGTTATGCAAGATAGTTAGACTGAACATGTCGATATGGTGAAGCACAGTTGTTGGAGAAGGTTAGTGTAGAACTATAGATGAGGATATGGTAACTTTACAAATCAATTAATCGTATCTTTATAAATATAAATAGGTATTATGTTGCTGTTCTAATAAAAGCTAGTTTTCTATTTTCTTTTACTAAGAAGTCTTACTTGCCAAGTACAGCTCACAAATCACTTATAGTCAACCTCATTAACATGTTTTACCGCGCGAAATTCCAACCGGGAGACAAGTTCCTCTACGGGATATATGGCATCCAGTACCAGGGCCAAAGTCCAAACAGCCAGCAGCTTGATCTCATTGAGAGGTTCGACAAGCTCATCACTGGACAGGCGCACCTTGACCGCATCACTGTCCCAGGCACTAATGACATGAGCACCCAGATCTGGCTCTCATATTGGTGGCCAGAGTCCCATGAAAAGTGGTGGTCGTCGCCTCCTGTGAAACAGTTTTGGGACGAGCTCCCAGCAGACGCTGGCATGTGGAGGGAGATCCTTACAGACACTTCCAATCGAATGCAGAATGCATGCACTGCTGAGTTGAAGAATGGGATGAATGGCGTTGGAGAGATGGAGCCATTCGGTGATAAGATCGGATATTGGGGCTGTGTTCGTCATCGTATACCAGATGTGAGCTTGGGTGATAAGCTGGCCTCTTCGTTGGAGGAGATCCCTACGCGGGTTCCAGAGACAACAACTATTCGTCATGGCAGGACAACTGTCTCCAACCTACCAGACAACATCTGTTTTCTAGTCGAGGGACAAGATCATTCGGGAATGTCTGCTGAAGAGAAAACCTTGTGGTTCGAAGAGTTTGACGAGCTTGTTACTGGCTGGATGGGCTACCTAGCAAAGGATACCACTGCGAACGGACTCTTCGATGTGCGAATGGGTCACGTCTCAGATCATGGAACGTTTAAAACCGGTACACCAATCAATTTGAACCATAACAGGAAGATCGAAATGTTTTATTGGCAGGACATGAGCAAATTTGAGCGGGTTGGCAGAATTCACAGAGGCCACGTCAAGCTTCGAAAGCGGTGGATGGAGGGTTATGGACCTGGTGGTGAGATGGATGACGGTAAAGGCAAAATCAACTTATGGGAGGAAACTTCTATCTTGAGGGGTTCGGATATCATCGCTGAATATGTTGGATGCAGAGAGGGTACTGGTTTCATGGCATTCGATAAGTCAGGAATAATTCATAGTTAGCAGGTTGCTTGATTTAAACGCAGCATCTTGACACTCTAGCTAAGACCGCTTTAAATTATACTCCAAGTGCCTATTACAAGTAAACAGTTAAAGAATGCTGTCCCAAAGCTGAAGCTCTTTATCGAGAGGATTATCCACTGATTTGGATTCCAGATCAAAATGCATAGTTGACCTGCGGTTATCTTCATATTTCGGCCACCCAGTATCTCCTGTCGTGGCAAATGCCACCCACGCCCGATGCATGGCATCAGCGAGCTCTTGCAGCGGAGTTGGACCAAGAAGAGGTTCTGTTCCGAGACCGAGCGTGTCGAAAACGAAGGGGATCTCGAAAGAATGTGAAGCGCCAAGGCGGCCACCCATCTGAGGCGATTGCCAGGCAAACTCATACATATACGTCGATGCTCGAGCCGCCTTTGCATGGGCGTCGGCAAAGCGAATGGCAGGGATCCGCCAGAACCAATCGGTCTGGATCGCCGAGAATAGCTCACCAGCAGTGGCTCCTGGATGCAACACACGATACGCGTCGATGCCCTCTGGCTGCAAGCCGTACACGCCAGCTATCGCCGACAAGCTCTCTTCCGTAATGCGATCGATGGATCCGTCTGGGACTAAGAAAAGACGTGTTTCCTCGGTGTTAGAGCCAACGACCAAATCAATGTCGGCTGCAGCACCAGCGCGAATAGCATCGATTGGATGCATAGGGACGATATCCCCGTCGATTGTGGGTGCCCACGGGATAAAGCTGAGCGCAACCTCGCCCCAGAAAGTCGGGTCAGGGCGCGTGGTCAGCTCGTCACGCAGCTGAGCCTGAGCCTGGAGGATACGATCAGACGATATCGCCTTGATGGCCTCCCATGTAGCCTCGATGCCTATAATCTCTGCCAGTCGCTGCCCGATCCGTTTCGATGTTGCTGCTGAATTGAGTTTTGGGTTGCTCCCGCTTTGCACAATCGCTCGGTGGAACAGCCCCTTAGCCTTGGGGACAGCCAGTAGTGTGGCGACGCTCATGGCACCGGCTGACTCCCCAAAGATAGTTACCCTGCTGGGGTCACCGCTGAATGCCTTTATGTTCTTCTGTACCCATTCGAGAGCGGCGATCTGGTCAAGCAGGCCAAGGTTGGGGGTGCCATCGGCTAGATAGAGAAATCCTTGGGCACCCACGCGGTAATTGATCGTTACACACACGACCCCGTCGCGGGCAAACCTAGCACCATCGTAGTAGGCTACAGCCCCAGTGGCATGGAATTCAAACATACCGCCGGGAATCCAGACCATTACTGGCCGTCCCGCGGTACCGAGGCTAGGTGTCCAGACGTTGAGCGTCAGACAGTCTTCACCACTGGTGACCAGTTCTGCGAGGCCCTCAGCAATCCCCGGGGGATAGGGGACCTGCGGCGACTTGGGCCCGAAACTTAGCGTGTCGCGCACACCTTCCCAATGCTCCGGCGGCTGTGGAGGACGGAGATAATTGGGCCCAAAAGGTGGTGCAGCAAACGGCACCCCTTTGAACACATGAACATTGTTAGCGGTTCTGCCACGAACATCGCCTGACTCCGTTCTGACGATAGGGTCTGAGGTCTGATTGTTGAAGAGATTTTGCGGTGAGGAAGGCTGTTCCGACATAACGTTGTCTTTGTCCTTAAGGACCGTAAGGTTATTTGAGGTTGAGACTTGAGGTTGAGAGCCTAAAGCAGTAGAGAGAACTGAAGATTGTAAGCTTAGTTGTATTGGCGAGTGAAGCCAAGCCAAATTTAACTCAGGGCTCGTGGTAGTAGAAAGATTTAAATAATCATATCACAGTCTCCGGTGGGTGATGGCCTTTTCACAGTCTCGAGATCAATGGCGTGACCTATGGCAGCCACAAAGCAGTAGTGGGGCCACATCTTGGCGTTGTTTGCAGTTCTAACCTGTGGCTAGAAGCATACGTACGCCCACGGACTCTCAATAAGGCTATAAATCATTCGTTTATCAGATCATGTGGCTGGGATGATAATTCCTGGAGTGACTTGTCGAGACAAAATATGCGAATTGGATGCAAGCCGAATTCTTGGCTTTTCCTTATCCATGTCAGGTTCTGGCTGCCCGCCAAGACTGGACAGGCAGAGGTCCAGCATGGGATCAAGTTTTAATCTTACTCACGATGGTGACGCGGCTGGTTGGAATCTGCTGTTTTTAGGTGGCGACAAACTGCCCCAGAGTGGTAAAACAAGTTAAGTACTTTTCTAGGTCTGACTACCGCCTGAATATGTTTTATATGCGAGGCCATGGGCAGTCAAAGAAGCGCTTGCCTCACTGCTTTTAGTTTTCGGTTTAGTTTTGAGATGTGGCGAGGGTGAAGTCGACGGTTATGGTTATGCAAGACTTATTCTCCTTCTTTAGATGATATAAAACTCCTTAGCTTAATATTCCGCTATCTAGTACAACACCCTACTACCATTGCAGTAATAATACTCAGTTGCCTCCTTATCTTCACATCAAACTCCAACTCCATGTTAAAATCCTAGGCGAGACCATCTTCAACAATAAAGCTGACATCGTTAGTGAAGCTGTTGCTGTTATCGAAGTCATGAACACCGCCATCAGAGGCAGCGTAGCCCTTATTGCCATAGTGTCTGAAGTACCTGGTAGGATAGCTCCAAGAGCGCATTGAGTTACCTTGGCCGTTAAGGCCCTTGATAGGACAGAAGGTAGCATCTTCGCTAAACTGCTTAGATCCATCATTGCTGTTAACATATAAAACAAAGCCAGAGTGTCTGATAAAGCTTCCGGCAGTGTCGTTTGATTCAAATGACACACAATCGCTATTGGCCAATCCAGTCCGCACAGTCCAGGTGGACGCACCCCTATCAGAGGCACTACTCGAGCTACTAACGACCTGAGTAATAACGTCTGACCCACTATGCGCGAGGTATCGGTTGGTGTAGCCTGGGGTCGTAACGTGGAGGGAAACAGAGGACCCAATGTCAAGAGAAGGGCCACTTGTTAATGAAGTGACAGCATACCCAGCCGCAACAATATCAGCCTGCACCGAATTCTCGGTATCATCCGAGGGGTAGCCACTTGTAACGCAGCCTTCGTAAAAGGTGCCCTGGCCTGTGTTACTGTTATCGCCTCCAATTCCAAGAAGGAGGGCACCCTCTTTATGCATCGGGTTGTAGCCATCGGGACGATCTCCGTCGTAAAAGGTAGATAGTCCACCAGATGTGGCGTCACCACCACGAATAGCCCACGTTCCCGGCTCGCCCTTGATAATAGCAGTCAAGAACCGGTGATTAACTGTCGGGTCCCCAGGATTGTTACCGGCATTCTTTCCGGAGAAGAGACCGTTCTCAAGATCGGCCATAACCCAAGGACCATTACCAGCCCCTGTCCCCCAGCCGTTGACGTCGCCAAAGTAAATAGCTTCCATATGAGCAGCACCAGTATCTGAACTGCTGGTTTCGGCATTTCCATAATCAAAACAGCAGCCGCCATTGTAGTGGGTGCCGTCAAACACGGCATAGATGCCTTCAGGCTCATCACCTGTTGCTGATCCGCTGACATCATTGTTGCGATAACCCGTGCCAGGCGAAACAAAGACGCCATATGCTTTCTTGCCATTGAGGGTGACTGGCGCGCCGTCTGCTGCAGCCATATTGTCCCAACCATTAACATCAGGACCGCTCCAGTAACCACCTTTAGCCTGACCGAGGTGATTACCTCGGCCGGTCTGGTCGTAGATAAAGGTTATAAGGCATGTAGTTCCGCTGCAAAAATCGTCCTGGTCGGAAGACTTTGCAACACCACCTGCTGAAAGGGGACCGATATCACGGGTAGTTCCATCCGAGGCACGTTTGATCTGGTAGAGAGCACCGTTGTATTTGTCATACAAAGCTCGAGTAGAACTATGCGCAGCGATACAAGGCGTACCACCTGCACTGTAGATATCACAAGGCGCAGCACGCACAACGCTGGCAAGGCCAAGGGCGAAGACGCTTTGTAAAAGCATGATAAGCTCGAGAACTCTAGAAAGAGTTATGAATCGGCTGGCAACAAAATAAAGTTTTAGTAGAAAGTGTTTAATGGAGGAGATGAAGTGAATGATGTTTAGATGAGAGAAGACTACCCATAACCTTTTATAGATGAGCGCACGCGAAGCCTTTCAACAACATCGTATAGTGAAGCCCATTTCGTTCCATCTTGACGCGAGCATTTCCCGACCTGCCTGATTTAGCAATGATCCCTTGCATATAAGTTAACCCGAAAACTGCTCCTGAGAACGAAATAGTGCAAATAGTGTTAAAAATGGGCAAGGCTTATTGGCACGCTTCACAATGATCACCGCAAAAGAACCGAGCATGACCAAGTTCGCGGGGTAGATCTGGGGTAATGAAGCAGGGTCCTCATGAATCGGGCCTTAGTGCATCACTCTGTCGGCAGTTGACTGCCGAATTCTCATCCGGACAAACCAGAGTGAGGCCGAATAGCATCAACTAGTTAGCAGAGCCAATTGCAAGTGGGGTGTTCGGCTGATCGGAAGGCCCGGATAAATTAGCCTGAGGTCATAGCGTAATACACCCAATTCGACATTGTGTCTTTATTTACCCGCGACGTCATTATTAGCTGGGTATTCCAGATACTGCATTCGAGCACTTTACAACTTATCCACATTGATAGAGATGTAGTGACTTTATGACCCACTCCATGGTAACGTTAATTTATTAAAGTCAGTTCAACATAAGTATTTACATAGAAATGAAATAATTCAATATCTAGTTGATATCTAGAGAACTAAGTTCTGTCCGCTGAGATATCTAGAGAAGAGCGGGGGCGATGGCAGCCAGAAGAACAAAGAAATTAGCAACCTGCTTGCCGGCGCCGCTAACAACAATGGGAACGCCAGTAGGCTCGCCGCCAGGCGCAGGCTCCCCGTGAAAGCCACTGCCCTCAGCCGGCCCAGTGGGCTTGCTTCCAGGTGCAGGCTCGCCGTGGGTGTCACCTCCGCTGGACTCATGGGAACCATTGGGCTTGGAGTTGGATTCGCCGCCGTAGGGTCCTGTGCAGTCATCTCCAGTACATCCGGGTACATCACCCTTTGATCCGTTGTCGTCCGAGCCCTTGCTGTGATCACCATAGTTGGAACCACCGTGGGAACCACCGTTAGAACCTCCATAAGGTTTGCCAGGATGGGAGCTGCCACTGTGATCACTGCTACCACCTCCGTTCTGACCCTTGTTGTTGGTGGGGTACACAGGAGGACACCTGTGTCCCTCACAGGCGGGAATCTCCTCGGGCTTGCAGTTCTCAGGCGTGCCCCAAGAATTCTCCCAAGGCTTGTAAATAATCTCTCCACCGGAGCATTCCTCGCAGTCTGCTGGCACATAGAAGTCCTTGTGGTTCCACCAATCGTGACATTCCTGAGACTTGTATACAGTCTTTCCAGAGCAGCTGCCTCCGAAGCAGAAGTGGGGAACATACTGGAAGCCGCCCTGGCAGTCACAGACCTCAGGGATATAGACCCACTCGCGGTTGCAGGCGCCGCAGTCGGCCTCAACAAAGATGTACACTACGCGCTCGGTAGCAGTGGTGACGGGTCCATCAACGGTGGTGGCGAAGGTAGTAACGAAGGTTGACTGATCAGTGACGGTTCGAGTGACTTCGTCGGTGACAACATCAGTTTGACCGCCAGCAGAAACATAAACCGTGAGAAGGCGATCGGAAGAAATGGTCTGGCGACGGTGCATCCTGCGACGCTGAGAGTCACCACCGCAGAACTGAGAGACATCGCCGGGGCACTCGATATCGCAGGAATCGAGCTCAACGCGGGTGGTGTCCTCGCCATCAATCTCGTCACCACAGTAGCAGTCACTAGAGATATCAGCAATTGCATGCAATGTCAAGGGAGGACTATTTGACTTACGTATCATAGACACCAAAGTAGGCTCGGCCTTGGCAGAGAGTAGAGCACTGATCCAGATCCATAGAGGTGTCCGATTCAGCCAGTTCGAAAGTCGGGAAGCCATCACTAGATCCGACACAGCCGAAGAGTGCGAAAGCATCAACAAAGTCAGGGAAACCAGCGAGAGAGGTAGCCGTTGGAGCAGAAGTTTCATCCTCAGTGCCAGTTGCCGTTCCAGTGGGAAAGATGGTCTCGCCGTTTGAGTTGGTGGTGAAGCCGGCAGAGTTAGTTCCAGTAGGGAAGATAGTCTCTCCGTTAGAGTTCGTAGTGAATCCAGCAGAGTTGGTGCTAGGAGGAAAGATAGTCTCCCCGTCCGAGTTTGTAGTGAAGCCGGCAGAGTTAGTCCCTGTGGGGAAGATGGTCTCGCCGTTTGAGTTGGTGGTGAAACCAGCCGAGTTAGTCCCAGTAGGGAAAATAGTCTCTCCGTCAGAGTTCGTGGTAAAGCCAGCGGAGTTGGTGCCAGGAGGGGAAACAGTCTCTCCCTCAGAATTGGTAGTAAATCCCTCAGAGTTAGTGTTCGTACCACCTGGCGTTTCAGTGCCCGTTGGGAGAGGTGCAATGGGCGTGGTCTCTGCATCCTCGCCAGCTTGGTCAAAAGAGAGATGAGAAACAACAACCTCAACAGCATCAGAGCCACAAGTAAGGAAGTATTGGAGATCAGGGCGACCTTCGGCGTTCAGCCTGACAGGGTTGCTTCGCTGTCCAACCTCTGCTCCACCTGTGTCGCTCATTACTTCTTGGTAGATAGTTTGGCCATCCACCTGAACTTCGAGGGTGCATCCTTCGAAGACCTGACGCTTAAGACCTCTGGGAGGAGGCCTGACAAGAATACTGAAGACGACAAAGACACGCAGGCCTGCGAAGCTGGCTAGGAAGGGCACAAGTCTGAACGTAGCAACTCCATTTCGGATGAAGAGAGAACTAAAGTCTGTCAGCGCCTCTCGCTATGTAGTCGCTAACATATACTTACACTGCCGCAGAACCATCAAGTGCAGTGGTGTAACTAGCACCTGCACCAAGCTGGGCTGTTCCAAGACTGATAGGCGCAGAAGACGGAGCAGTGCTACTAGTCGTAGAAGCACTGGTGTCAATTGAACTAGGAACAGAGCCAGTAGTCGTAGTGGCGGGAATACTGGTGTTTGTGAATCTCTTGAAATTCTGGTTAAACTGCCCGAATGCACTCGAGGCACATGCCGCGAGGAGAAATGAGGACAAACGCATGTTGAACGAATGGCTGCCAAAGAAATGGCTTGTACTAGGAAATGAATGACTGAGTGATGATACAAAATTGAAAACAGTAAGCGAGTTGAACATTTATATGCATCAGGCAGTGAAATGAGCTGAGGGGATAATTTGCGTGGCTTGAATTATGCCAAGGTATCGAATCTCCCTCCATTTCTAAGTCAACGCCCAAGACATTCTGCCAAGGTATCACATCCGAGACCACTGTGATTTTTGATCAGTTTGACCTCTGCGGTATTGTGATAGTATAGAATAATAACCAAAAAAGGAATAGTAATTCGAGATGCATTATTTGCCTTACACCACTATCCTAAGATAACCATATGTCCATACATTCCCAAAGCGACGCCTGCGACATGTTGAAGGGGGCGATGGTGTACCCGGGCTCATCCCAGCCCAATCAGCAGCTTCTGTTGTCCAAATTTTGTGGTGCGAGAAATGCCGCCACAATTCGTCGGGAAATAAGGGAGAATGTCGTCCAATCACTCATCCCTTGGTGTCTGACTTCCAACTCCATAAACGTTCGGTAAAGGGAGAACTAAGCGCCTGCAGAAAAAACAAGATTCAATCGCCGATGCATCCAGGGTATGTCAAGATTCAGTTTGTTTTCATTTGTTCATGTGAGCAAGATCTCATAACATTCAAGTGAATTATACAGGCTTAGCTCTAAGTTCTGTTTGCTAGGCTCTGTACGCTAATTTAAGCGCCCAGTCACAATACCTAACTGTAAATTACACATAATAGGTTCAGCTGCTGGGAATATATATTCTTTAGAAAGAGCTCTAAACTACAGTTAACACATTTCTAAGATAGAGATAAAAGCTAAAAAACAAACATGTGAGCTCACCAGTTCAATGTCTTACCCCCCCTGATTGAGATGGCATAAGTTATGTGCCAAGGTCTTGGAACAGATGTCTCGGCATGTTATGATCTATCCTCCCTTAAGCCACTTTTGTTAAACACTCTCGTGGCCATATTCTAAGCTTGTCAGGAATTTATCTTATCCGAATTCCAGCCTTTGTGTTTGTTTGTTAAATGGCTTTTCCCTCGCATATTATCTGGAATTACGCTCTTAATTCACAAAGCATTAATTAACTAGGTTTGCTTGTAGCCGCGCTAAATCAAGCAGGACATAGTCTTGGTAGTTCAGGTTATAGAAGTATCTATATCTACATCTTTAGCAGTCTAGGCAGGGCTATCACTCTGCAATAAAATATCTATCCACTTATCACCAAGTCCATCTACCATTATTATATCCCCTACATCAGTGAAGTCAATCTCTGTGGGTTTAAGCTCTTCGCGGGAAGCAACCTGCTCTAGGACATCTCTGTCACCGCCGGCGATCTCGTCTGCGCAACGACTCTGAGATGTTCCTAATGATGTCGGTGAAAATGCCTCGCTAGGTGCCTCGTCGATGCAAGATTGGGGGAGGTCGAGCTTCTGCATCCAAATATCACTGAAGTCATCAAGAACCCCTTCCGGTTGCACGGAGCCCGAATCGGTTTTGCTAACTTCTAGCTGTACCGCAGGCTCGTTCCCATGAGCCATGAAAGGTGTCCTCTGTTTAATGGTTCGTCTAGCTGGAGGTGAAGATATCGGTGCGATCCATTTCCACGACGACATCCCCGATTGTAATTCCTGAGTCATGCCAGGATCAGCCAGTTTCTGGGATTGACTAGATGGGGCGACCACGTCTGCTTCAGGCAAAGGTCCTCCCCAGCAGATGAGATTGTTCAGTCTTTTGATAAGGTGAATATAGAGTCTTGGCCTGGTGTCTAGCAGTTCGCGCCAGTTTCTGAGCTGCATTTCCTCTTCTTGGGCAAGGAGAATTGGTGACTCTTGACTTTCTTGGAGGCTTTCAGCAAGGCTGTTGTTTACAACTTGAACAGCCTGTAGAATGCACTCGAGCTCATCTCTAAAATGCAGTCCTAAACACTTTATGATCTTTCTCGCCCATTGTTGGTCACGTGAACATTGTACTCCGACGTCTTGAATGCTCAACGGTATCGAAGACATGGGGAAGGATGGACTGCTGTTCAGATGACCCTTGGTGTTTAGTAGATGCGCAAAGAGTGGGGGTGCTGTGCAGAATACCCTGTGGATAGATACGTTAGATTCCCTACTTAATACTTGTCATGAATCAGTTACAGTCCGCTTACATGATCGGTGGAAAATTGGATAGGTGTTGCTGCTGCAAGGATTCTGAAAGCCGATCCGTCAAGTTGAGGATACAATTCGCAAGATCATCCTTTTGTCTACGAAGGGACACCCGCTCGTAACGCATGTACGATGAGTATGTCGCTTGAGAACTAGCCGTGAGGCTCGAGAGTTCGCTCTCACAAATCGCCAACATGGCCATCCTATTGTCGCAGATTAGTTACCAGAAGACGTGTCGAAGGCCTTGACCTAGCCCATCTACATAAGTTACTTACTCGTAGTGGAGGTGCATCATGCTTACTAGCACCTCCATAGGGTTGTTTCGTGAGCCCCCATGTTTCGTTCCTTCGTCGAGGCTGACAGGTGAGCCCAGCGCGGAGTCACGTCCGGAGACGAGAGGCATTAAATTCTCATTATACCATGTTTTTAACTGGCTCTTGCAATCACGAGACTCGTATTCCTCCCCTCTGAGCGCCGACGCGGTTCTGCACGTAGACATACCTCCTTGCGGGTAGACCAGAGCAAGAACCCTTGTCAAGATACTGATGAGAGCAGACAGCTGTTCCTGGGCCTCAATACATCGATGCTTTGCTTCAGCATCATAGACTAGAGACCGTCCTATCTCATGTGACAAATCGGCACGAGAGAGCACAAGGCAATCTCTTTCTACCTCGAACATACCGGAAGGCATCATGGGCGGACGTCGGGTATACAAGCTGTGAATACAGTCGCTGAGGATGCAACACCCCAATAGTCGTCTCAGGTTCCCCTGGTTGGAGTGGCTTTTGGTTGGTGACGAAACCTTGGCCTGGTAGATAGCATCCTGGCAATGCTGAATTGCTCGACCAAGCCATCGAGTGCTCGGTCTATTAGTTCTTGAGCCTTTTTGCGGTGTCCAGTTCGCAAGCAGGAGAGAGACTTGAGCAAGTATGAGCGGCGATGACTCAGTCTCTTGGTTATAGAGAAGCTGAAAGGGGTCGTTAATAAACAAATCGAAGCCAAGCTGCGCCGAGTGTTGGACTTACCTGGGTATTCCGAAAGAAAGCATCACGCGCCTCATGTGCAGTGCTATGTTTCATGCTTTGAAGCACATTATCATCGATATACTGTAAGACGAAATTAGTGGATAGCCTTACCATGAAGAATTGGGGACTTACCTTGCATGCCACGAACAACATTGCGGATAGTAATATAACAGGGATTCGACCAGTCTTATCGCCAGAGGTCAAAGGATCATATGTCGACCAGAACTCGGCTTCATTGACAACGGGCAAGATTGGATGAGCATATTGAAAGAACGTCCGGACCAGATGGTCCAAACAGGTACTTACTGGCAACTTAAAACAGCCTTGAGAATCCAGGTAGTTGATGTCATCCGTAGGCAAAGAGCTAAGATTGTTAATGCAGAGAAAGTGATAATATGCGAATGTGATCTCAGGCCGAACTTGGCTCAGGTTGTGACTCGAGCTTTGACGAGCCATTGCTTCCCCCACTTTTGGCACCCGCGAACACTCGTCGGTCAAGGCTGTAAGCAGGTCTTTGTCTCCCTTAGGTGCTGGCATAAGCTTGGCCGTAGTCTCTGTCTCTGACATATCGGGTTCCTTGTTGTGATTTCTAATACATACATGTGAGCTCTTGAATGCATGCTAGATCTCGAGTTTCTAGATGAGGGATCTGTCGGTTGCTCATACTTGTCGTTGAAACGGCGCCGACAACTGACAACACATTGCTTACTGTCAAGCAAACAGTTTGTGCAGGCATCAGGCATAAATGCCACATCACAGCGGACCTTCCGTGATCGGCAGGATAGGCATGCTCTGTATTTAAGTGGAAGAACAGCCAGCTTGTAAGTCGAGTTTTGATAACATTACGGTAGGTTGTTGTTCTCTGCCAAACAGTGGACTACTCACTTTGGTGACCTTTTTCGAGTTTCTAGCCGCCTAGGCTTCGGCTTAGCGAAGGTGCCTTGGATTTCCTTAGTCATCGTTGGTATCGTGAAAGCTTGGGCCTCGGCTTGGACCGGGAAGGGGAGGAGGAAGTGAGCTGTGTTCGGGTGATGGTCTAATGATATTACTAAAGTGGCATCCCATAAGTGCAATGCAGACATCACCATCTTTCACTCAGACCTCCATGTAGACCGAACAGCGGCTATAATGAAAATTTTACGCGTGCTTTGTGAGTTTCCTTCTGGGGAATCTTCGGTAACACCACAGGTGGCTGGCTCTATAACGCCGAAGGTAGCTGTAACGCCGACTGGAGCCCTACAACGCCGACCGAGGCTTGGCAAAATTGTCAGTGGCTGAAGCTCAATGATTCATAGCATCGACAACCGCTACAGATGTTTTAAAGACTTGAGTCATGGTGCTGGACATCGCCGCGTGTAAAGAAGCAAGCAATCCTTTAGCTCTTCATACCTAACTTATACAATCATGGCTGAACGTGTTGCTCAAATTGCCTCTCACATTACATACCCGAAAGGGCTCCTGGTGGGTCAAACTGCAATAATCACGGGAAGTGGACAGGGCATTGGTGCGGAAGCCGCGCGCCTGTTTGCTCAAGAGGGTGCCAAGGTGGTTGTTTGTGATGTTGATTCAGGTAAGCGTTGACTGCCAAACTCTCTAGAGTAGAGGGCATGGCTTGATCTTGATAAGAATCAGGCTAACACTTCCTGTTACCATACAAAAGACAAGGCACAAAGCGTGGTCAATGAGATTATCAGCTTCGGGGGTCAGGCACTTGCCGTTTCTGGTGATATCACAGATGGAGACTATATCAACCAGCTCGTGCAGCGCGCGGCTGAGTTTGGAGGAGGAGAGATCCACATCATCGTCAACAATGCTGGTTACACGTGGGATGGTGTAGTGCATAAGATGACTGATAAGCAATGGGCTGCGATGGCAAATATCCACGGGACTGCTCCCTTTCGGCTGATTCGCGCCGCAGCCCCATACTTCCGCGTTCAGGATGGAAAGCAGCGAAACATTGTCGGTATATCGTCGACTTCAGGCCTTCACGGAAACATTGGCCAATCCAATTATGCCTTCTTCAAAGCTGGCGTGGCTGGACTAATGAAGACGGTTGCAAAGGAATGGGGACCGGCGTTCAATGTCCGAGCCAACGCAGTGGCCTTTGGGTATATTGAGACGCGCCTAACACAGGCCAAAGAGATAGGGACCTTTATCGCAGGGCCGGATGGTGAAAAGATCCAGCTCGGAGTTCCTGGACGCAGTAGCAAATCCTCCTTCGAGGACATCCCACTTCGCAGGCCAGGTTCGGCACAAGACGCTGCCAAGGTTATTCTGGCTGTGTGTAGTCCCCTTTTCAGCTATGTCACCGGGCAGGTCATATCTGTAACTGGCGGCAGAAATATGTGAGGGAGGAGAACAGGAGGCTACATAATAGTCTAGTAGTATTAGACAGAATCACTGATGTAACCCAATCTGAAAGCCCAGTCCACATGGCAGTCCCTGGTATCGACCAAAGCGTGCGTTACAAGCACCGGCTGCCACCTGTATCAGCCCAAAACGGCAATGTCATACAGGTTGATTCGTCTGGAATACCAACTCAAGCCTTGCTACCGGACAGACGGGACTTGACATGGGTATGAGAAACGGGCAAGATGTCTTTTATGATCGACGTGGATAATATTTGTGTTCATTGGGATAAAACGGAATTATTGATCAAATGTACTACTATAGCTTGACCTTTGCCTGACGGGAGTTTAGTCGAGAATGAACATAACTAATCTGTTGGAACGCCTTCAGCGCCTCTCCATACAGTTCTCCCCTTAGCAATCCATAGACCCCCATCTTTGCCTTAGATTTGACCCTGTTGGCAAGCTCCAAGGCACGATCCAGCATCTCCTCCGGCGGGGCGATCTCGTCCACAATGCCATCGGCCAATGCTTCACTTGATGTGAACTTATGACCCTGCAGGATGACCTTCCTGGCTGTCTGTGGTGGCAACTTGGCTCTCAGAAGAGCACCCATTCCGTCAAAATGTAGGCCGAGCTCTGCCACAGGCATGCACCAGTACCCACGGGTAGCATTCATGACGCGATAGTCGTGGGCCAGTGTCATCACTGAAGCACCTCCAAAAGTGTGTCCGGTAATGAGACAAATGGTGGGGAATGGGAAGTCTAGGAGAGTTGCAACAAGCTGTTGGAGCCGAGGAATGCATATGTCAGTGAAAGGCTCACCAAGTCCATCATGGGCGGCCACATCAGGTGCTTACCGGATAAAACCCTTCCGAGCTGGCATATGGATTTGTGTCTCGTTCATAGAGATCTAGACCCTATACACATGTAAGCAATTATGAGCTATTCTAGACTTCCGCCATGGATAACCTTTATGGGGAAGAACTTACCGTGCAGAAGAACTTGGTATCGTTGCCTCGAATGACGACAGCCCCAGGCGCGTCGGGGCCCAGCGCCTTGCGAACATCATTTAAAGCCCGAATGATCTCTTGGCAGAATTGCGAGGTGAGGCGGTTCTCTGGGGGCTTCTGCAGAGTGAGGATGAAGACATCTCCGCGTCGCTCGAGCCCAAGATTTTGGTACATGATTGCTGATACACGCAGAAACAAATGATGCTGAAGATGATCCAGACCCCGACGTTCAATTGATCACTCAGGCGTTTGACGGTTCATTCATAGGTGGAGCTCTTCCCCAGGGCGGCGAATTTAATGGGTCCCGGCGTCGGTTATAGCGCGTGTCCTCCTACTGTGTCCTCGGCGAAAAGAAAAAATCACTGGTAAATGAAATGCCGCATCAATTCGCCGAAGCTCCGTGACAAGACATACCAGAGTCTCGGCCGCTCTTGGCAGAGTCATGGGTTCATCAATGTCGAATGGCGTGCATTGTACTCCATAAGATCCATCCATTGAATGGGGCTGATCTGGTGGAATTACAGAAGAGCGTGCCAGCTTGAGCTCTAATAGAATTACAGTGACTGATTGACCCCAACATTGTGGTTGAGGACGAGCTGCAGCTTTCAAGTGGCGTTTCAGCTATTATTTGCGCTGCTATCAGTGCTCGTTCGTCAAGTTTTGGACATGAATCATAAAAGAAAGCGACACGTCTATGGTTTATATGACTTCAGACTTTATAAGATGTCAGTTTTTAGTATTAACAGCGGAAAATAATGGTCTATTTCTAAACAAAACGCTATATATGTTCCACCTAGATGTTCTTAACAAAACTTATGATAGCATTGGCCATAGCCTCTGGTTGTTCTGGCGCCATAGCATGGCCAGCATCCTTGATAACCTGCACCTTAACACGATCGCCCAGATGTGGCTTCATCACATCCTTCACGACAACAGCGTCGTGCTCAGCCTGTAGATCCAAGATGGGAACGATATCTCCAGCAGAGAAGTACTCGTCTACGGGCGTATGCACGCGCGCATACGCCTGAGCCTTATGTACCGCTTCGTTCCACCCGTCCAGCCACAAACGTGGGTTGCCATTGGGCCCGAAGAAGGCCGTTTGCAGGTACTCAAGACGCTTGGCCCCGGGGAGGGACATATCGCCAGACCCGTCAATCTCAGTTCGCAGCCGACTAAAGGGCTTCTCCGTCGAGCCAGAAGGGAGCTTGCCTGCTGAGGCGGCTGCCATGACGACACCACGAACGAGGTCTGGACGGTCGGCGGCCAGCATGCGCGCTGGCTGGCTGCCCCAAGCATGGCCAACAATAACGGACGGACCGCACTTGATGTGGTCCAGGACCATGGCCACGTCAGCAGCGAAGTCGTGCATCGTCAGCCTGTCCATAGGGCCGCTGCTCTTGCCAAAACCGCGAGGCTGGGGGCGGATCACGCGGTAGCCAGCTTTGACAAGGAACGGGGCGACAATATCGTAGTCATTTGCTCCACGGGCTAGCGAGGGAAGAATGACGATGACAGGGCCAGTACCTTGATCGAGAGCCTCAATGGTAATAGGTCCTTGAGTGACCGTAAATGAAGTTGTAGTGGCCATGCTGGCTATGTAGGAAGATATGCAATAGTGCTGTTGAGGGTTATGTCTATATATTGGGTTAATTAAGAAGAGTTTCAAGATAATTATTGCCTCACCCGCGCTCTAGTTTTGTATGCGATATCCGTGGTGCTACTCCATTGGACTTTTGTGGCTAGTAGTGGCCCAGGTCTTGGAAAGGATGACTTGTATACTGTCTTCTATTACGTTTTACTAATTGCAACAAGTCCACAATAACAAAAATCTTAAATGTGAGGTATGCCCTCCACTAACTCTACCCCACCAAACGGCGATACCGACTGACGGGCCGAAGAGCGAGCCTAGGTCCCAACCAGTAGTCTATGGGGTGCGGGGAACCTGACCGGCCGCTCGGCGATTCTCCACGGGACGACGCCGTAGTAGGGACCTTTATTCTTGAAGATCATCCAGTCAGATTTAGCAAACAACAAGCGATGCAGGTATGTTTCTTGCTAAGATGGTGAAAGCCTAGCTTGTAAATTATGTACTTGTAGATTTAACTCAAACCTCACAAAGAGCTAACTCTAGGATTGTATTAAATGTTACTACAATTTAAAGTCTTGCCTGTAGCGGCCTCTCCTGTTTTGTCTTCTTCCACACTTGAACCTGAGGTATCTCCTCGTATCCAGGGCTTGGAATGAGTTTGGGTCCCAGGATCTTCTTCTGCACCTTGCCTGTAGCACCTTTCGGAATCTCCCCTTCCATCACCCTTAGTACAGTGGGGAGCTTATATCCGGCTAGCTGATCCCTAAGAGTATTCCTGACTGTGGCGAGGGTAACATCTGATGCATTCTTCACAGCCAGTACCGCAGCGATACGCTGCCCAAACTCGTCGTCCTCGACACCGACTACCATGGCCTCGTTCACGTATGGCAATGTCAAACACGCGCGCTCAACGTCCAGCGCCGAGATTTTATAACCGCCAGACTTGATAATATCGACTGACGCGCGGCCCTCGATGAAGTAGAAGTTCCCCTCACGTCGGGCGATATCACCGGTCTTGTACCAGCCATCAGCATCAAGCGCATTCTTCATTGTCTCCGGTTCCATGAGGTACCTTCACCGTTCGTCAGCCACAAATACATTTATGGGATGGAACAAGACTCTCGAGATAACAGAATACTTACTTGGCAAACATATTGGGTGTCTTGACCAACAACTCACCCTCAGGCGAAATACTAAGCTCTACCCCTGGCAGAGGCTGGCCTACGCTTCCTTTGGGAATGTCCTTAAGTTCGAGAGGTACACGTATACAGCCAGGAATTTCGGTAGCGCCATAGCGGATGAGGATGGGTTGGCCCATCGAGGCGGTCCAGAAATCCTGTACATTCTCCTGCAGAGCGCTAGATCCACATAGAAATGCACGGAATTGGCCTGCTGACTGTTTATAAGGGATTTGCTCGTGCGTCGGAAGCTGTTCAATGTACCACTTCAGGCGCATGTAAATCGTGGGTACAGCAGAGAAGATGGTTAGGCCACCCTGCAGCCAGCGCTGGAGCACGGTGGCGGCGTCGAACTTCCCATGGAACTCAATGCAGGCTCCTGCGTTGAGAAAGGGGAAAAACGAAGTACCTAGACCAGTGGTGTGGTGGACGGGAAGCGTGTGGAGGAGGACGTCTGTGTGTGTAATGCCATAGCTATCGCCAACAGTTATAGCGCCCTCGTGTGTATAGGTCCGTCGCAGCACTACGCCCTTGGGCTTGCCGGTTGTGCCAGAAGTGAAGATGACTACGCCGGGTGCGCTGGGATCTCGTGGTGAGTTGGATGATAACGATATGTTGAACGGCTTCAAACGGGTGGTGCGAGGTAGGTTGGGCAAAATGTCGAGCTGCGGAATACCACAGCGCTGCGCCGACTCCTGTGCAAGTTGGGTCGTCGCTGAGCTGGACAGGATGGCCACCTGCTGTGACTTGGTGGCGTAGTAGAAAATCTCCTCTGCGGGCGCCGCGGGGACTACAACAATGTCATGAGTCAGTTACTCACTCCTTGCTCAGTGAATAGCATGGCATGGAGAAAAATACGTACACATAGGCACGACTGCTCCCCCGAGCGCCAGCACCGTCAGCACGGCTACAGTAAACTCATAGCCGCCTGCAGCCAGTACCCCAAAATACACCTCATTGCCGCTACTCAGCTGGCGCTGCACCTCGGATGGCAACGCTGCTCGTACGACCTCCCTGAACCCTAAAACGGCATCGAGCAGCTCCCCATACGTCTTGGAGACTCCGAGAACCTGGTCTACGATGGCAACATGGTTTCTATGGGCGTGCCGCAGTAGCCTGGTAAACAAGGGGTCGTTGGGCAGTACATGTGGACCTTCATGCGATGGCACGATCTGCGTGCGGTCCAAGTTCGCAACAGTGCTGGTGATAGTACTGGGAGTTGGAGCCATGTTGAGAGGATCAATCGTTGTCTTTGGTATGAGAGAAGACCAACAAACACATGTTGATTCTGAACATCGAGCCTATTTAGAGTACGTTTTCTGTGTAGTATGTAGCATCTGCCTGCATCACTCACTCATGTTTGTTTCCCCAGACCCGGCGTTTAGACATGCCGACTTTGCGGGGCTATGGCCGAAACTCCGAGTGGGGTCCTGGTCCAAAGACTAACTTAAGCGGTATCTCGGTGGTGAGATGGATCATGCCTGCATGATGAGTTAACTGCTTACTAGTTAGCGGACTTTGTTTGTTCTGCAGTGTCCGTCGGCTACTCGCTCGAGTGAAGGTCCGGGTAAGTGGGTAGCCCGTAATGTTCTGTCTCATTTAACAGCTTGCCACAGAAGATTTAGCTAGTATCACGCAACACCCGCATCTCGCTATCTCAGTCGACTATAATTCGGATTGTTTTCTCGACATATCACAAAATCGCAAGAATGGCAGTCATCGAGGTTGATTACAGTGGCCCCATTGCGGTTATAGTGCTCAACAAACCCAACAAGCTGAACGCTTTGACCAAAGACGAATTCTACCACCTGGCGCGGACGCTTCAGGAAGTTGCTAATCACGATGAAGTGGTGGCGACTGTGTTGACAGGCAACGGGAGATTCTTTTCAGCGTGAGGAGCTTCTCTACCTATCGTATCTACTATTACTGAAGCTGACATATGTATGCAGTGGTGCCGACGTGTCTGTCTCTAGGCAGGTGCCTGACGGCACAGACTTGTATCGTCATAACCTGACGGTCACGGTAGCCAGCAACATGAATCTTGCACGAGCCTTCTATACACATCCCAAGATCTTGGTGGTAGCCCTCAACGGCCCAGTGGTCGGTATGGCTGCTGCGTTGATTGCATTCGCCGATTTCATCTACTGTACACGAGAAACCTATCTCCTGACACCGTTCGCTAGCTTGGGCTTGATAAGCGAAGGTGTCTCGTCGATAGCTTTCGCTGAGCGCATGGGCATCTCCAAAGCAAATGAAGCCCTTATTCTGGCAAAGCGAATTACCAGCAAGGAATTACTTGAGGCAGGTTTCGTGAACCAAATATTGAATTGCCCCACCGTGTCATTCCGGGGTGAGGTACTCAAAGAAGTCAAGGAAAGGTTCCATGATGGTCTGAATGCATCAAGCATGTTGCAGATCAAGAAGATGATTAGACATCGATCAAGACGGGAGCTGGATGCTCAGAATGTTGATGAGGTTTTTGGAGCTCTTGAGAGAAACGTCCAAGGAATTCCGCAGAAGGAGTTCGAGAAACTGAGGAAGGGTCAGAAGAAGCATAAGCTGTGAGCCCGAGACTGTGATTAGAGTGCAGTCTAGTGCAAGTGTCGACTATTCAATCTACGGCTCGAATAAAAAACCATCGTTAAGAATCCAATTCTCGACATGCTCGAATTGAAATGTCCCCATGTCCAGGGCCTCCCCAGGATCCATAAACGGATCGACTGCTAACAGGCTGTTGCCAGGCAATTGCATGGGCTCTGTAATTTGCTCTTGTGCAGCCAGTGGGCTGGAGGACATCTGCTGGCTTAGGGTGCTCCATATACGGCAATAGCCGAGGTCTATCATCTTGAAGTACTCAAGCGAACTTCTATCGTCCATTCGAACGGGGGCCGTAGAACTTGAAGCACGTTGTCGCCTCTTGTTGATAGCATTTTGGAGAGCTCTAGATGCCCCAATTGCTGATCGCCAACGCTTTGATAGTTCCGTAAGTGCAAGCTGAAGTATCTCCAGATCCGGCTGTACTGCATCCCACAGTCTCTTATTAGGCATGACCGAGACCAGCGCCATGCTCGAAATGAGGCAGTACCGAGTGCTGATCGGTGCAAGTACTTTGATCTCGTCCCTAGCCAGGAAATCCTCAAAAATGCGGGCTACGAACGATGCAGCCAACGTCGCAGTTACCGATCCTCCCGATTGCGCAGGCTGCATACGGGAAAGTACTATCAAGCTAGTGAAATATGGTAGATACAGCTGACGCGCGGGTAGGTTTTGGCTGGTTGCAAGATAGCTACGCGTTGGGTGGTTGCTGGGTGCAACTTGCAGCTCTTGGGGCAGACTCGTCGTCCAGCGGTACAATGAGCTCTCAATGTAGAGTCTTTTTGTTCGTGACATGTGTCGTCTGATGCAGCAAGATGATATCTCTCCAAGTACTTGGCAGATGTCAACCCAGGCCGAGAACAGCTGAAACGCGAACTGGGAGTCTGGGAAGTCGCTTGGTATTGGAGGCTGCACATCACTGTCATCAAGATTGATGACTCGCGGTCTGCCGTGCGCGACGGAGATTAGTGAATCTCGAACCTGTGTCATTCTCAGTCAACAACATGAGCCAACTTGGCCAAATGTCCGCGTTTCAACTTACCACCAAACTCCACCACAGCCTTCGTCGTATTGCCCTCGATGGCCCTGGCGGGGATTCCCTGTGCAGGCCAATCTGATGGGCGATTCCGACCCCAATCTTGAGCCAGAAACCACTATTATCAAATGAAATATGCTCAGGGGCCTGTGGGTTGTACCATTGAAGCATTAGTGAGGCCTTTATGGCAGACAACCCATCCGTCTCTGCTCCAGACCAGAAAACTGCTTTGGCTCTGTGATAAAAGTCGTCTGAAGATGCAAAGGCAACAACAGAAGGTGAATTTGTGACTCGACTACCAGCCAGCCATAACGATTGTGCCAGCAGTAATGAAGTGGGTTCTTGGTCGAAATGCGAAAGGTCGTGAATATCTTTTGGTTCCAGAACGGGCGTCCATAAGTTGCAATAGTCTAGGAACGCACTCAGCAGACTTTGACGGGCTGCAAGAGGAGGTATGTCTAGAGCTTTCCACAGAACTAACGTTTCCCTTTGAGTGCTCGCATGAGGACCGATCTTTATCTTTGCTGGTGCGAAGGCACGAGCACTTGTCTCATCTATCTCATCATCGTCTGTGATATAGTGGCCTCTACCTATATAGGTTGTCGATTGGGTCTTGCAGTTGCATGTTAGCATTTATTCAGGCCAAGAATACTTGGAAAAGAGATGGTAGGAAACAATGAGTAACAGTAGTATTATTCTATTTGGGAGGCTCAAACAGGTCAGAGAACAGAACCAGGCCAGTACATATGCGTTGGGCATGCGATAGCATAGAGATCTGTAGTCTAGTTGCCATCCATACCCGAAACCTAATCAGACGCGAGGCCTTTGTGAAATCCAGATGTAATTTTGGTCATGGCAAGGGAGATGATAAAGCACGGGTGACTTACCGTAGATGGGGTCTGATATGAGGCATGTTCCATCGGCATTACCATGCCTGCCCCAGATGACTGCGAAACGACCTGGATTTGTTGATTGCTGTAATTGTGACCTTCATCGTTTCTGAGTTGTTGAGTCATGGGAGCAGCTCCCCCACGACGACGTTTTCTAGTGCGGGGACTGAAGCATCAGGTCAGTCTACGCCGGAGCAAGTGGACGATGGAAGCCTACATGCACTCTACTCCCGCAGCCTTGCATGTTATGCAAGTGTTTGATTCGACGTCCACTTCGCAGCGGACCTGGAGGAAGTCAGCCAACCTGGAGACCAGGTCTGTTTGAGCTCAGGACTGGACTGGACTGGACTCAGCTACTTACCTTACGATTGTGGCAGAGTGTGCAAGCAAGCATTTTCGACCGGCGTTGGTTGTCGTGGTGAGTGAGGATCGTGCCGACGGGCGGGGAAAGCCCCCGTGGGGAGGTTCGAAATTTGAAGGCGGCCTTGGCATTCTGGTTTTGAAAGACCGAAATGCCGACCAACTCATCCAAGAACAGAAAGGCGTGGCCTAGCGAGTCAGTGAGTCAACGCGGGGGTTGCACGCCATGGCACACCCTCCCTTAGGGCTTGGCTAGCTTGGGGAACGAAACTCAATGCCTCGATCCCAAGTGGCAAAAGTCAGTCGGTCTTTCGCCGAACTTCCGATATTAGCAGCACCATAGGGCTAAGTAATTCTGCATGCATGCCAAGACACTAAATTATCCTCCACGAGCTTGACGGCAGATCCCCCATTAGTGGCATAGGGTAGGAGCTAGATACGGAAGACATGGCATTGGAGATAAGGCAAAGCGTTTCTTTCTCAACCCGTTCGTTGGTTTGCCCAAGCCCTGAGCGAATCCCATCATACGATCAGCCCGTGGTTTGTTGCTGATGCCATCCCAGCAAACACATCTGATTGCCTTGCGTGGCACCTTTTGCGGGGGTCCATAGGTCTCGGTAAAAGCATTCATTAATCAATTGCTCATAACTCTGCATAAATCATAACAATCGACTCCACTATCCAACATCCCCCACATTCCAAGACTAAAACTCAAGGCATAGCAGCAAGACCATCATCCCCATCACGGTGCCAATGCCTTACTCAACATACCGCCACCTTTTTGGCAGGTTATTCGCCGCTTCGTCTTCATCCATTTTCTTGTTGAGCCTCTTGACATACCATTTGCAAACAAGGCAACCGGCAATGCCCATGACGCAGCCTGCAATGATCAAAATACCACCATTCTGATAGCGGGGTTCTTGGGCGCGAAGCTTGGCTGGTCAGCAGAAGATCTGGGAAACTGAGGGCGAGAGACCTACGAAGAAGTATGGTGTGAACCAGTGTGATACTGATGCGATGCAGTTGGTAATGGCAACCAGAGCACCACGCTTTGTGCGAGGGCGAGCAACGTTGGTTGTTTCCCAGGGAATGTGGATCTGCTTTCATTAGCATGGACCAAACTAGGTATACCCAATTAGAGGCATCTTGTACGTACATTCAGACCAACAAAAGGTCCTGCACACAAAAGGAACATGCCAAAATATCGGGCACCTGCGTTCAGGGTGGAGATCATGATGACGACGCCGACGATGCATGCAACTGTGCTCCCAATTATATGCCAGCAATGCTCCATGTGTTTTCCTGAAGACCAAGAGATTACACAAGTGGCGAGGTAAGCGAAGATGTACGGCGGAGCTTGGATAAGATAGGTCATAAGGTTCGAGTATCCGAGAGTTTTCACGATCTAGACTGGTTAAATATGTTGGGAATTGGCAGTGACTTGTAGGCATGACTTACCGATGGGAAGAAATCCTTGAATGAAAGGGCGACAATGAGGCCAAAGTGAAGCACCGTATAAATCCAGGTGAATGGGTCTTGGCAGGCAAGCTTGACTCCTTCCCAGGCACCTCCTTCGTCGTCCTCGGACCGCCCGCCCGCGGAGACGACCATTCGGTATTGGGCCATCTCTGACATCTCGGGGGTCATGAAGTACGTGCCCGTATTATGGGGGAAGTTGGGGATACACCAGAATCCCATACCAGCGACAAACAGCCCAACAATACCTGTGAAAGTTAGACGGATCCCCACATCTTCGCGACCAGAACCAGGGTTTACTTACCCTCAATGATGACGAACCACTGCCAAGCACGCATACCGGCAACACCGTTCATATTCTCCAAGACACCAGCCGCAAGCAGGCCAGAGAAGATGTTGGAAGCGATATTACCCGCATGCCAGATGGCCATTCTCAGAGGGGCCTCCTCCTTTGTATACCACGACGAGGTCATCAAACTAACCATGGGAAGGAAAGGGCCCTCAGCCACGCCGACCATGAAGCGGCATACCAAGAAAGACCATCCGGAAGTCATTGCGGCCATACAGGCTGTAATAACAGACCATGCAATAACATAAGCGGGCATCTGCCATCGCGGCAGGCCTTTGGCGAGGTAGACAGTGGCAGGAAGTTGAGTGACGATGTAGCCAACGTAGAACAGCGAGATTCCAGCAGACCACATGGTGTCAGACATGTGCAGATCATCCTGCATACCTGCCAGCCGAGCATTTGCCACGTTGATGCGGTCGAGGTAGCCCATCAGCAACATGAGCGTCACAACCGGCAAGAAAACCCAATCAAGTTTGCGCTTGAGCTTCTTTTCGATCTGCTGACGTTCCTCGAGGTTCTTGTCGGCCAGGAGGGGAAAGAGGGAGAGATACTCATCCATCACTGCCTCTCCTTCGACATGGGTGGCATATTCTTTCTCCGCAGAGCTATCATGGGATGTCGTGCGTTGTACAGCCATTCTTGCTCAAGGTGCTTGTTGATCACCTTCTGGATATGTTTTATAGTAGATGAGATTGATGAATGAATGAGATTGTATGTCTACTGATATAGCCGCAGGGTTATGCTGCTTTATATGCGACTAAATATGGCTGTGTGCTGGCGCCGAGTATCTTCCTTCAGACCTTCGACAGTCTAAAAAGGCGTCGAGAATGTCACAATGATTCGCAGGAACTCGTTATCCAGTAGTTGGACCCTGCCTTCCCCGCGAATTACCCCAGATAGTCTAAACTTGGCGTTGTCTAGCGCGGGGAGACAGAGGGTCGGCGTTTCGGAACTTCGGTCATTCTGAACCAACGCCAATGCAGATTACGGACATATCCCGCTCGTGCTACAATCTAGAACGTAGTTGAGTCAGAGCACAATAGCACCTGGGAAACAATGTGTTGTTTGCAGTTGAGACTTGTGGCTGAGAGCTTAACCCAGCGGACAGAACTTAGATAAGCAAAGTCGACATAGTTTACTCTCCATTGTAGGGCAAGACATGTATACTAATAAGAGTATGTTGTAGATTGCTCCGGGCACCTTACTGCACAAGTCCAAGAGCTTCTCGGCGTGACTGGGAAGCAGGGTCATAGAACGGCTTCTCCCCCAACGAGACAACCCTGTTTCCTTGACGTTTTCCAACGTAGTCACTAGAATCATTAATCAGCATGCTGGGCTCAGAAGCTAAAGAGTGACAGTATACGTACTTGGTAGCGGTGTGGAACACAGAGCGGCTGTAGAAAGTCTATAGTTAGTTTATGGACAAACGACAGGGAACTAGGCCGGCTATATAACTCACTTATCCCAGATGGCGAGATCGTTCTTTCCCCAGCGGAACCGTACTTGAAGGTCGTGATTCTCGGTGATAAGTTGGCGAACTTGGGGTAATTAGTATTGCGGACTCATTGTAGGGAGGTATTACTCTCACAGTAAGTCTTGAGAATCTCGCTTTCGGTATGAGATACACCGTTGATGTGTCCAGCTGAAAGCTGGTGACCCACGGCGAAGAGACTCTTCCAGCCAGTCACAGGGTTTGTACGCACAACAGGGCTGATCAGTTAGTTTTTGCAATCGTCAATACGCCGGAGCTGACGTGGAATGCTTACTGCTCAGCCTTGAAATCCAACCCAGTGTTCTCTGGAGCACCACGGTAGTCGTCAATGAGATCTTCGCCGAAAGTGTCCTTGACTCGCACGAAGTTGGGTTGGTGGTGAGTTGCAGTCAAGTTCTCGGCCAGCTTCTTAAACGGTGGCGAGAGGCGATCGTAAAGTTCGTACCCAGACGCCCAGAGTGTATCCCCACCAACGTCTTGTGGAGGTTGGATGATTTTGAGAATAGCATAGTCAGATGGGATATTCTCAAAGGTGATGCTGTGACTCATTATTAAGATGCTCGCGTTTGACGTTCCCTTTATACACTTACTCAGCATGCCATCCCTCTCCAGCCAGGTTCTTAGAAAGGGAACTCCATTTCTCATTATAGAACTTGCGGTTCTGCTCAGAAGAGATGACGGATACTTCATCATCGAGCCTTCCATTCTCATCAACAGCAATACCACGCTTGCTGTTTGAGAGCGCATGCCGATGGAGCTGAATGGTCAGTTGAATAATCAGAACAAGCATTTGAAGTGACAAACCTTGGATGTCTCTGGTTTGCCCGTCAGCTCTCCCAGCTTCTGTCCAAGATATTTCTGATCGTCAATGTTGAGGTCTTGATTGCGGAAAAAAATGACACCGCGTTGGGATACTAGAATAGTAAGCACTATATTGTATACACCACTTACGACCATATCAGTTATACATACCAAGCACAGCCAAGTCTCTGAGTTTATTGTCATCCTTCAGGATCTCGCTGAGCTGCAGCTTAGGAAACTCTCGACCGATTACAGCAGTAACATCAAACTGCTCTTCAGCGTCAAGGCTACCGCTGTAGGACAGGGGACCATCCAGGCGTGAGGCACTGCTGGTTTCGGTAGCTTTGACGGGTTTAACCACAGGCTGGACTGCTGGAGCAGTGCTGGGGGTAACAACGTCAGCAGCAGGAGGCGACATGATGACTAACTAAGAGTTTGTATATGTTGTATTGAAAGAAAATCTTGAGGGTGCTTGCGGTCACAATTCGTTGGGACAGATGTTGCTACAGGTGCGGTTTCTGTTTACTTGTACTACGAACAGCAGTACACCTTCTTTAACAGCAAACTCGAAATCTCTCAAGGGCCCAAGCCGCTTGTTCACAAAGAGTTAACTACAGGCCGATGTGTCCTTCATCACCTCATCTGGCGCAATCCGCTCGACATTTTTCCTACACACCATCTCAAGAATACTAGGGAATCACGCTCATCGGATACAAGTACCCGCTGGCGTGTGTGTGTAGGTTTCAACTGGCATGTGGCAGGCAATACTCGATATTATCGGAAGAGCTGTACTTAAGCTACAATCCTCACAATACGAAATAATTACATTATTTATATATATATATATATCTGTATACTCTGGAGTTATTTAAAGGCCAAGAACTACTTTGCCACAGGTCCTTTTGTATCATGTTGTTTTTCTTTAATTAATTCGTGACTCTATCTAGGTTTGGATGAATGCAATCTATCAGTCTGGATGAATCAAAAGAGCCAAGCTGGGAATTACTGAATAATTCAATAAAAGCACGAGCCATGGGGGTATTCATTGCGCGATTCGAAGAGCATGAATATGATTGGTACACAATGACGTTGAGCTTGAGATCAAATAGCTCATACCCCAATTAACGGTGTTAACCAGGTATCTCCGTTCTATCGTCCAATAAACCTGTGATCCGAACTTGCGACAGAGCTAGTGGATTAGTCTAAATTCTTTTCATGCTGCTGTATTAGGAAAGCAGAGATAACAGGGTACAACGCTATGTTAATCCAGTTGCGTCATTTTCCATGTAGTGGTGTCGATACAGTAAATGGACGGTTAGACCTGACCAATTTGTACATCACGACATTTATTAATGTATATTATCATCGCTTGTTAAATATAGTGTTTGAGCAAAGAGTTTTGTTATGGTAACGATGTAATTGTAAGATTTCTCTAGCCTATTATATTCTATCCGCTGCGCAGATATTGAAAACAGATAGAAGTTAATGGTGTGATATAAAACGATTTACGACGTATAGATAACCCTGTCTATTACTAGTCTTTGTAGGTCTATATACTTTGAACAGTAGTGAGAATGGCACTGAGCTTCCAGTATCACCACTGGCTCATGTTTTGGTCAGCCGCCTCTAATAGCTTAAGAAATGGACACTATTATATATATATGGTCAATTGGTATGTTTCTAACCGCCCCCTTCTCTTCATTGACGTGCTTCAGTTATTCGATGTTGAAGTGATTGGGAGCCAAGCTTTTGTCATGGAAAGAAAACCACGATACCTTAATGAGCGAATCTAAAATCTAGTCTTCTGTTGCCTTCATCCTTGGTAGTATCAAGATATTCCAACCTCTGCGACTCAGTCATAGCATTCCATTTCTTATCGCGTGACTTGTTACGGAGGACATAGTAAACCTTGACCAGGACATAAAGGACAAGATTCATAATGAGAATAGCAAGCAACTGTCGATTACCACGGTGGTATTTAGGAGCGTCATCTTTGCGATAGATGTTAGAAGCGATAATACCGCCAGCTTGACAAAACATGTTGTAACAGGCGGCTGATACGGTTCGAGAGCGTACGCTGTTCGAGTTGCGAGAGTTCCAAGCTACTTGGATAGGATGAGCTAGATTAAAATAGTTAGCTATAGCTGTTACATCTTCCTTTCCACTCTACTCACCATTTGGATAGGACAGCAGCACAGTAGTGACGGCATAGACAGTCCAACGGCTAGCTGTCTGGGTATTGGCCACATTGAACCAAATAAGACAAGGTAGTATCCAGATTTGACCAATTATTCCCATAAGAGTCAGGTTCTTCACATACTCGGCGGTATAAGTGAGAGCCAACATGGTAATAATATGAAATACCGTATATGGGATGCTTAAGAGATTGGACTGGAGCGTGTTAAAACCGAGGCCCCTGAGCGACAGGGTTAAGTACTGCCCCTCGGGAGTGGCAGGGAGCTGGAAGGTCAATCCAAGCAGGTATAATGGCCAAAGGTCGTAGTCACTAAGACTCTGGAACAGCAGTTTGAAGGTAATGGGCTGTCGGTTGTGCATTGTGCTCTTAGTGGGATCTTCGCGGATGATGCGGTTGACCATGATGACTTCTTCTCTCTCAGTGAACCAGCCTGTCTTCCCACGGAACCAATTGGCAGTCTGGATTGGGCCAGGAGGCATGAGACCATAGGCGAGGAGGCCGAAGATCAGAGTGATGAGGCCCTCAATGAGGAACAGCCATCGCCAACCAGCGTGACCGTTGACACCTCGCATCTCCAGCAAGGCAGCCGCAAGAAGCGCCGAGATGATGTCGGCGACGCTCATCATGGTCCAGAAGAACCCTAGACGTATCGAAAGCTCGTGGTGCTTGTAAAAGTATGAGAGGTACAGAATCACCTTGATGAGATCCGTCAGCATGGACCTGCATGGTTGATGAACCGGCAGTGAATGGCTCTACGAGACTCGACTTACGTCAGGAATAAAGCCACCTTGTAGAATTCCAAGAAGTGCACGACAGGCGAGAAATGATTCGCGGCCTGATAGCCAGAACTGCGACGCCGCAACAATACTCCAGAGGCACATTTGGGTCGGGATCCAACGATCGGGACCCATCCATTTAGAGACAAGCTGCGATGGTAGCTCAGCGCAGAGGAACGAGAGCTTGAATACCGTGTTTCCAAGGTTAAAGTCTGGAGCATCATAATCAATCACTGAACACAATATGTGTAAGCGGGTCAAACGTACCATTGGTCGTCAAGCCCAAGTCGCCTAGGAGGTTGTCCGTCAAGGCTTGGGAAATATTGGCTCTGTCCAACTCGAGGGCCATGAACATGGTACATGCCCAAATCATAATTTTTATATCGACCTTGCGGACCAACCGCTTTTCTTCACCCCAGGTCCATCGTGCAAGGGGATCAAAGCGACTGAGGTTTTCCCTGATTAAAGCTATTAGCAAGAATTATCATCAGGTCGATAGGTAGTTGGATGGCCTTACCAGTCTGATCGCGGCTGATATTGCTCGGCAGTTTTAGGATCATCAAAAACGCTGGCCTGCACAAATGGTGTTAGAGGCAAGTACTAGTAATGGAGAAGATCCAAGATCACTGACTTGGGTGGCGATTGCATCTGCATCAAACCCCTTGCCCCGTTGGAACAGGTGAGTCTTCTCAGTTACAGGCGCTCCGAGTGGTGGCACCGAGTCAACAGAGATCTCAGACTCGGATACATCGGGGTACTTCTGGTCCCTGACCAAAACAGTAGCCATGACGAAACAATAGTTAAGTAGACGGTGAGGCGAAACAATAAAGGTCTAAGCAATAATCCAGCATGTGAGTCAAGAATCGGCTTTTTTTCACAAAGGTGCGACTGCAGCAGCGATATTTATGATTTCATTGAAGGGAGAGGTTCAGAAATTACAAGATTTATCTTAAGTACGCTGAAGCTCGTTATCTCTGGAAGTGGTGAATATTAGAGAAAGGCGTGAAGATTTCTCGGTATTACGTGCTTTCGATAGCTGTGGGGGTTGTGATACATTAAGTATCCCTTTTGGGAAAGACTTGGAGCAACTGCTCTCGGGTAGTTAGTATAGATAAGAATCTTATTGCCTTATTTAAGCCAATCGCATAACCTGCTAGCATGCTAACGTGACAGGTGCTCCATATGTTGTTAAGCTTATTCCGCACTTCGGGACCTTGATACTTTGTGCCACATAGTTCCGATGTAGGGTACCAAAAAGAAGATGTATACTAGTAGCGGTTGTTTATCAGTGGCGGAATAAACGTGTCTTTAGACATTTATTGCGTGCTTAGAGGGAGGGGGATTTCTTAATAATGCATACACTTATATTATAGATCAGTGTCTGGGCTATTGCGTAGTCCGCACTAAGTTTGCGTTTACAGATAACGTAGGGCGTAATGCTGAGCGATGTAAAGTATTATATCTTCTAATAATTAAGTATGTATGTTGAGCTAATCGATAGCGAGGAGTTTTATTAACATGGAAAGCACATAGGTAGCACCAATCCAGACAAGCCTGTCTGAGATTCTAGGTCTTAAGAAATCGTGGGAACTGCTGTTGCGACAATGATAACATTGAGGGCAAAGAGAAAGAGCGCGTTCACGAGCGAGGTTGTGACGACAGCAGTCTGGAGCCTACTGCGATTGGTACTGTTGTCTCCAGAGGTAGTTGACCTCCATTCCGCTCGTCGGAGAGATGTGGCTGGCCACTTTTGACATCTAGCTGGGGCGGAAGGGCTTCTGGCAAGGAATTCATGGTCGTGAAAATTGGGGAAAGCTTCCAGGTGAAGTGTTTCGAAATATGAATAATGAAAGCAGTACTGAACTAGGGATAATGATAGACAGAAGCAGACTGTCTCGACGTGATAACTGAGAGAAAGTGCTGAATGCGAAATTCTCAGGTTTGATCGGTGAAATTGACTGAAAAAAAATATGCCCAGTAAATCGGAGATAAACTCAACTCCAAGACGAATAGCACTATCCAGGGTCGTGGGGGGGGGGGGGGGGGGGGGGTTTGGACATCTACTAAATGAAGAGTGATAGGGGTTGAGAAAATATAAAATAGTAGCTTGGTTGTAATATATAAAGTATATGCCAACAATACAAAAAATACCCAGCAAACAA
>JACWFA010000064.1:55790-107269 GCA_017579625.1 Fusarium sororula
TTCTGAGACAATAAAACTAAAAAGGAAAGAGAATAAAGCAGGATCATTGGTTAGAATGAGAAAGTAGAAAAAAAAAAAAACACCCGAGAAGCGGGAGCAGAAGCCGCGGGGGGGGGGGGGGGGGGGGGCGGGGGGGGGGGGGGGGGGGGGGGGGGGGCTCAGAATTTCGTCATAACCTGCTAGTCCAGGTTAACGTAGCGAAATCCGATGTCAAGGTGCCTTGATTGATACCTAAAGCTTATGACGCCTCAACGAGACATAACAAGCCAACACACTGAAAAGGCCTCAAGGTGCGTCGGATCCGGTTGTGAAGGAGTTATGGGGGTAAGACACGGGCGCCATTTGCCCCCAGAAGTCGTCATGCATAGGCCGTCGGACTTTTAAAAGTGTGTAAAGGCTTTCTGGCAGCCAGCGAACTATGATATCTCCGATTGGGCTCACAAGCCCTTATATGAGACTATAAAAAATCCAATGTCTTGATGGGCAGGTTCACGACAATAGGTCCTTTTTGACTAAACCCTTCTCCTGGTGATAACGACCGATCACGTGAGATAGAATCTGGCTCGACATTCTCCGTTGGATTCTTCAAAACAAGATCGCTAAGATTGATTTATCTGTAGCAAGCTATAATTTTCAAAATCCTTCTCCTTGCGTTGGATCTCCTTATAGTCTGACAATCTTTTCCCAAATCCGGAGAGGGCTTGAAGCAGCCTCTTCAAACCTTCATCCAACACTGACTTAGGGTGTGCAATAATCATCCTAAACCAACCTGGCTCCTCACTCCTATAAGCCTTCGCCGAGGTGAGGTAGAGCTTTTCTCTCAGAAGGGCCAGAATGTGCTCATCGTTAGAAAATTGGCGATTATCCACAATCCAGAGGTTTACCATCAAGAACAATAAAGCATTTGAATCCCGATATGCGATTCCATGTTCATCAAGAAATCCAGTCATATGCGTGTAACTCTCTGCCAGACGTGATTGATAGGTTGTGATGTACTTTTGAGAATACTCCACATTTGAGAGCAGTGAGGAAAACCGCATTATTAGCAAGGATTGACGGGAATTTAAAGAGACTGGTGGATTGTCAGGTCGAAATCATCTCAAGGATAACGCCGTCATATACTTTACTGATTCCCCACTGAACGTGGACTTTTCTAGGATCCATGAGCCCGTTGGCCTGTAGAGAAAGCATCGAAGTGAACGGAACAGGATTTTGCATTTTGGCGTTCTCGAACACAGATAGTGCATATATCTCGTCGACAATGAGATGCAGTCCAAATTTACCACAAAAGCTCATATATGCTCTGAGGACATCCTTAGTGTAGCAGCGGCCTGAGGCATATGTCAGCTTATGTGATTTGCTTTTTACCTTTTTTTTAAGGGGGCCATACCAAGCGGGTTATGTGGAAAACATAGTAATATAGCCTTGACACATTTTGCCTCTTGCTGTGTCATGGGAGTTGATGAATTCGGTTAATTCGGTTTGCATTAGACCCTACACTATCAGCTGAAGTGACTTTGTTTATAAATTATGACACACATTTTCAGCCAGCCCGAGGTTGAGGATCCCATTGGGATTTGTTTCGGGGTGCCACAGGTCATTGAGAATATCGAAGAACTTGGGGGCTTCCGGAAGATATCCGACGGCGCAGCGCGAGATACAGTTGTCTGTGGACATAACGGGAAGTTGTAGGCTCCAAAACGAGTAGAGACACAGCGGAAAACGGTCTGAAGCACGATGCAATCTCAAGAACAGGTCGATTTTTGTAAAAAGCCGCAGCATGACTTGTGGTTTCCACAAAACTAAGATCCCCGCGTGGTGTCCGCTGTTGCCACCAGTCATTTCGCCGATAGGATGATTATCTCCGACCATTTCTCCGAGCGCTATCAACGGCTGTTCTCCGGCCCTTCACACAATTCCGATTTATTCTTAAGCAACTTCAAGCAAATAATGGGTCTGCTTGCACGTCTGGGCCTCGTTAACTCTCGGGGCTCATTTGAAGCCTACTTAGAAACTAACCAACTGCATGAATACGACTCTGGAAGAAATGGCTGGATCTTCAGTGTCTACACTCGTCTCACTCTTTTCTGTGGTATTCTGGTCGGACCCATCTTCGATGCCCGAGGTATTATTGTTTCTTCTCGGCTCTATCTTGATACTTGCGACGATGATCAGCCTTGGATTTTGTTTCGAATACTGGCATTTCATGCTGTCCTTTGGCATATGTGGAGGCTTGGGAACGGAGCTCGTCTTCACGCCTACCATAGCAGCTGTCAGCCACTTCTTTATTTGAAACGAAAGGAATCGTAACAGAGATCGCAGCAGGTAGTGGTGCTATAGGAGGGATTATTGTCCCCTTACTGTCAAGACTCTCTTTAGAAAGATTGGCTTTGCATGGGCAACGCGTGTTGCTGCTCTTGTATGGCTGATTTCCCTTATATAGTAAGTGGTTTAATACGCAGGAATGTAAGGCTCTTGTATAGAACCTCCTACAACGAGCTATCCCCTGCTAAGGGAATCATCTTGCGGTCAATGAATTTGATAATCTTGAGGACCAATGAGGACACATATTGTGGGGCACATACGAAACTTTAGTTCAGCCTTAAATCTTACCTAGATACCTAACTTCGTTTACAGTTGGTACTTGTCTTTTATTTATTTCGGCACAAGGAATCAATATGGCTACCGGCAAATTTAAATACAACAGTTTACAGGAGAGCGAGATCAGGGTGTTGGTGCTGGATGCAGCAGATCAAGAGGGAGACCCTCTGTCGGGCGCTCTTGTCGTTGTGAAGCATATCCCAACCGAACACGTCACGCGGTACGATGCGATGTCGTACACTTGGGGTGACCAGTCAGATCCAGACTTCATATATCTCAGACACCCAAGACCGATTAGTCATGATAAATCATGCATTTGCGACAAGGAGTCTTCGGGGTCGCTCGCCATTGGCCGCAATCTTGCTTCTGCCTTACGAAAAGTCCGTCACCAAAGCAACAGCCAGATCCTTTGGGCTGACTCAATTTGCATCAATCAACAGGACCTCGATGAGCGAGCTGCGCAGGTCCTACGAATGCGTGATATATACAAGCACGCTCAGCGCGTCATTGCCTGGCTAGGCCCAGCAGACCAGAACAGCCCCATCGCTATCGGTATGCTGCAGGAACTCGCCGACTGCGTCGACTTTACCAACGAGGAGGAGGATATCTTGGATAATCGGATAAAGTTCAAGGCAGACAAGTATGACTTCCTTATGAGAAGACACCCAGACAACTCACATGATTGGTCCAAGCCTATGCCATTCTCTGACCGCCAGTGGCAGGCCTTGGTATCCTTGATATCGCGGTCGTGGTTCCGTCGACTATGGGTACGTCAGGAAATCTTACTGGCTGGCAAAGACACAATTCTCCTGGCAGGAGGTGACAGCATACTCTGGCTCCATTTCAGGAGCGCTATCGAAATAATTGCGTCAAAGAGAGAGGCATTGGCTGGCAAGGTCGATATCCATAACATGATTGAATTTGCCAATGCACGCAGCTTTTCGGCCCTTCGACACTTGAGGGACTTTTTTTCTCTTGTAGCTTACACGCACGCATGTGAGGTAACGGAGCCAAGGGATAGAGTCTTTGCCCTATTGGGTCTCGCAGAGGGCGGCTTCACTAGCGAAATTGTGGTTGATTACAGAAAGGATGTCAAAGACGTCCATCGCGATGCTTTGGTTCGGGCGTCGGCGTACCATCAAAATCTCAAGTTGATGTCACTGTGCGACTCAGCGTCTGAGCCGACATGGATCCCCGACCTGGAGCGGATACAGCTCCAGCGCCCCATGACTTACGGGCGAGCTGCCCTTTGCTCAGCCGAGAATGGGCATGCGTTCACCAAAGAGCAATTATTATTGCAAGGCATACGCTGTGACTACATCCTGGAGCTAGTCGGGCCCCACGACAGTCAAAATTCCCAAGCACAGCTCCAAGCCATTTTGCTAGAGGCAGCACAGCGCTTTCTGGGTCCCGAGCCAGAGACTTGGGATTTCCGCAAGGTTCAGCAATTTTCACTCATGTTGCATGTAAACGACTTCTTCATCCACCCCCCATTCATCAACCAGACGCACGAGCAGTTGGCCGAGCGAGTCAGGACTCATAGTACGACACTTGGTGGGCAACTTGCGCACTTGACTTATTACATGCACAATCGCTCTATATATCTGACCAAAATGGGTTACATTGTACTGGGCCCCCGGGATTGTCAACCCAATGATCTCGTCGTTGTCTTTCTTGGGTGCCATCTGCCCATGGTTCTTCGGCTGATAGAAGATGGCGAGTACAAACTCAAAGGGCCGTGTGCTCATCCAGCACTGTTGGCCGGAGAAGCAATCCTTGGCGAGATGCCAAAGGATTGGCGCCTAAGCTACCCCAAACGAGGTGAAAAACCTGTTTTTGAGGATCCGGAAGGGAAGCGGCAGCATATAGACCCGAGGCTGGACGGCATCCCTGTCCCGGACGAATGGGAACTACGTCGGAGGGATAATGGTACCCCGTTTTGGTATATTGCTGCAGAAGATCGATGGACAAACTTTGACCCAAGAGTCTCGCTGGAAGGCCTTAGGAAAAGGGGGATGAGAGTGGATGATTATGTACTGCGGTGAGAGTAATAAATCTCAATTCTTTTATCATCTATCATAGAGTATCTGTCCCACGATCTCAACATAGGAGAGGAGAGAAATGATGAGCTACTCAAGAAACGGTTTCATCGTACCGAACTGCATCTATTCCTTTAGTTCTGTCTAACAAACTGTTTGTTGTGTGACTTGAAAAGCTTGGATTGATCCAACAGCTTGCCTGTCGATGACTGGAAGAAGTCGACCTGCAGGTTCTGGGCATCTTGGAACCGAATAGTCGCGTAACTAAAGTCGTCCGCATACGCAAATGCGTTGCCAGTGGCATTCTTCCCTACAGCGCTCAGCCCCTCGATGTTTCCTGTACCTCCGGACACAATATACATGGGTGCTTTGGGGTCTTTCATTCCCGCAGCATCAACAGTCCCATTGTATATGGGGTAGAAGCGCTGGGAGTTGTGTACGTGCCCAAAGACGGCCAAGTCAACGCCATACTTGTAAAACAACCCTTCAAATGCCTTTTGGCAAGGCCCACAACCTTCATCCCCAGTAGTGTACCATGGGCGGTGACCTGCAACGATGACCCAAGGTGTGACTGTACGGTCAACTGATGCAAGGTCGGTTTCCAGAAATTGAAGTTGCTGATTGGGACTACCAAAGGGTCCGCTGTTTAGATTTGCTGAGCCACCTGGTGCATCTGGTGCGTTGGGAAAATCGGTTTCAGTATCAATCATGACGACGTGTGCCATACCGTATTCGAAAGAGAACCAGAATGGCGGGTTTGCCAGCTGCTTGGCCTTGTTTGCGCTCACTCTCGCCGCGTCACTTGAAGAGGTTGAAGGAAAGGCAAGGGGCATCACTTGGCCGAATCTGTACATGAAATCGGTGAAGTTCTTCTGGCCCTTCGGACAGAGATTGTTGAGGATGGGGATCTCTTCACATGCTGCCTCGTGGTTTCCTGGACTGACCATGTAAGGCTTGCGACCAGAGATGGGAGCCAACTGATTGTAGAATGTCTCGAGAATGGCTTGATAAGCCTCCTCGCCGTGAAGCAGATTCTTGGGTTTCAGGAACCAATCATCGGCGTATGCAAGATCTCCAGGATGAATGATAAATTCGTAATCATCAGCTGTTGTTGCAAGACGACCGATGGTTGTGTGGTTCAAGGCAGGCTGAACATTGGGGATGACATCTCTCTTCGTTTGATCCATGTTGATAGTGAAACCATCCTCTCCATAAACGCCGAGGTCAATAATCGCGTTGATGGCGAATGGCGTCTTGTCTCCCGCTGCCCTAGGGCTGAGAAACTGATCCATAACTGAACTTTTAGATACTATCTTGTAGTAATATTTCGTTGCTGGAGACAGATTGTCAAGAGTCACGGCATTAGCCCAAGTGCGAGAAGTCGGATATGTCAATGATATATCCGAGCATGCTTGCTTGTCAAGCTTGTCTTTTGACAGGCCATATTGCACGCAAGGTTTGGATTGCTTGGCGTAGGTGTTCCATCCAATGGTCACACCTACTGGAACTTAGCAACAGACCTTTAGATAGTTTGATGTTGAACTTACTGTTTGGTCCATCCAGTGACAGTCTTTGTTGTACTGGGGTTGAGAGATCGGACGGGATAGGCGGGAAGCTGACCTTGGCTAGAGCGCCAACAGCAAAAACGAATAGACTAGCAATCATGTCTTGAGATTATGTCGCCTTGTTGCCAAATCGATTTGAAGTCTTTAACTCAAACCTGCCAATGCGAATGGAAGCGCCATCAAAGCAATCAGGGTCCTTCATCTTGGAATTTATAATTATTCTCTTTGTCTGCAATCCAGATAATCGTGCCGGATAGCCGACTGGATACCTTAGCTTCTGTAAATATCCTGATCGAGAATGTGCTCCGAGGCCATATGCATGAAGACCGTCGCATTTCAATCTTTGCTTGTGAATACCAATCAGCGCGTGGTTATTCAGCAGCATTTGATTGGCAGAGCACCACAGTCTAGTCGGTCACCTAAAACGGCAGGCAAATGTCTATCATTATGCACCTCCACTGGACTGACAGTCTTGGGCCGAGGCGTGATATATTTATGGGCAAAAGTTCCATCTGCCAATTCGGTCATTTGCTGCTGTAGTAAAGTTAAAGATCTTGGTCCAATATCTGGACTGTACTCCGTATACCTTTGGGTCTGGGCTGGGCCGATTTTCCATTTGTGGACAGGCGCAGAAACAGCTGTGATTAGTCAGAGAAGGACCGGTCGGTGCAGGGTAGAACGCCCAAAGGCGCAGGATGGCTAAAGAACGTATTCTCATCTGTCCAAGCGAGCTTGACATATAATAAGATTAGTAAAATGAAAGTTGATATTTTTACTGTATGTTTACTATTGTAAATGCAATCTTTTTTTTGTATAGTTAATGGCTATTGTCTTAAGCTAGTTGTAAATCGTTAGTTAATAATCTTAGAGTGTAAACATTCTCATCAGTAGCAGCAAGGCTTCTGACTGATCTTTGTTAGATCTTCGGCCAATCCTCGGCTAAAAACCACATCTTATCGTATCAGTGTGCTGATTAGATTTGAAAATTCTGACTAATGTCATTTCCCATCCACGCGTCAGTGTGCCTGGTTGGACCCGCATTCTGGGAAAAACGTTGAGGCAGCGTTTCCTGAGTCAAGATGCATTAGCCGATTGTGGGGTATGGGGTAATGTGATCTGGGGAAACAGAAGCCAGCCAGTTCCTGGCTGAAGTCTCTGGTTTTCACGCCTCTTGACAACTGCAAACTTAGCTATCAGTTGTGGATCTTCTGAAAAACATATCCAATGCGCTTCGTCAACCTCGGTATGCCAAAACGCCGTGCCAAACAAGCATGTCTCCATTGTAGAAGCAGAAAGATCCGCTGCGATCTGGCCTTTGGTGGTTCACCCTGTCTGAACTGCCGTTTGGATGAGGTCCACTGCGAGGTCAGGAGCCGAAAGCCAAAGCGGTAAGTCACCCTTTACCCGGCAGGGAATCAGCGAGACCAGTAAAGCTCACCCGTTCGATAGCAGAAGGCTCGACACAAAAAACGCAAGAGTCCCGATCACGACCATCACTGGCTCCGCGACCACCATTTCCAACGACAACTGGATCCAGGATGACATGTTTGCAACTAACGACAATTCTTTGGGAGCCTGCCCATCCTCACCATCGAATCCCTCGCCATGCCATCTCGACAGCGTGCAAATAGAGTCTACTGTTGCTAGGTCGGAAGGCGATAGCACGATGCTAGAGCCGCCAGATAACCGCCTTGCTTTTATTAGCAACCCAGACCTAAGCAAACTTCCTCCAGATGATGTTAGCTTCCTACGACAGCAAGGATGCTTAACCGTTCCGCCCAGACCTATACTCGATGGATTTATACGAGAATACTTCTTACACGTCCACCCGATGCTACCCTTGATGGACGAGTCTGTGTTTTGGGAAGAATACGGACAGGAGACAAACAAGTTGTCGCTATTCTTGATCCAGGCGATGTTATTTGCATCTTGCAGTGTAGGTACACTTTATCCCATTTTCGACGTGTTGCTGACATTGCTATAGTTCGTGCCTGAATCTATAACGAAAGAACTGGGGTTTGAAAGTCCTCGCCTTGCAGCTGCTAGGTTTTACCAACGAGCCAAGGTCCTTTTCTTCTGTCCCGCTCAGTGCTGATAATAGCTAACTTGGACAAGCTTCTTTATGTCTTCGACATCGAACCGTCTGCCGTCGACCTAGCACGGGGCGCCTTGCTGCTCACCTTTTTGCCTGTCTCGTTGGGCAGCGATCACCCAACACCTAACTCAGTATGGTTGACCAGAGCGATCAAACACGCCGAAAGTGTTGGTGCCAGTCAAGTGGAACATGTTAATGCACCTGACACAGGCTCACTGAAACGTCTCTGGTGGTGTTGTATCCTCCGTGACCGTAGTATTTCTCTTGGTCAAAGGCGATGTGTACAGATTCCTGGTAAATACCCGTTACCAGCGGAAGAGGACTTTAGCTCCGAGTTCAATGGGTCTTTGGTCTATACATCACACATAAAAGCCCAGCTCTTCAGGGTATTCCGTCGACTGATGGCATTAAGCTATACAGTAGGAGATTTGCTTCAGCTAATGGCTCGATATCGCAGTGCTTCACATCACCTGGAGACTGTATGTGCTGACGACCACACAACTCTATCTAGATGCAGAGAGGATCTCTCGACTTGGTTCAGTGCCACCGGGGAAGAGTTCCTGGAACTGGGCCACGGAAGTGAACAACGACATCCATCTGTTATTGTCTACACGAACTTTGTATATATGCAATACTAGTAAGTCCAATTGGTAATTTACCCAGAGACAACGAAGTTGACAACCCTCAAGTACAGCTAAATTGCTACTCCATCATCAAAAACTCATCGCTGATGTTGGCTTGTCTGATTTGATCGAGTTCCTTCCCTCTGCCCTCATCGATGAGGTTCGTTCTGCCACCTTTCGTTTTATCGACCATCTATCGGAGCCCGTCCGACTTGGACTTGCGAGGTTTCTACCCATCAGTGTGTAAGTACATTACCATTGGTGACCATGGAGCAGTAGTAATAATTTATTGCACCAGGGCTGCCTTTGCCGCTGTCCCCATGGCTATGCATGTGTTTGAGGCCAGACTCGGCGGTCAAGTCACAGAGAACGAGAGGCGGCTTCGCATACTAATTGAAATGTTGGAGGCACATCAGCCACGATTTGAAGGGATCGAACCACTGAGCCTTCTTGTTCGCCAAACTGTCACCTCCGTCGAGAGTGGTCTGGCGAGTCAGGGGAAGGACTGCCTACGAAGCTGGACAGACATTATAGCCTATCAGCCATACCAATATTTGAACTGCACATCAGTGTTGGAACGAGCTCTGTGCTCCTCACAAGAACTGAAAGGCTGTTCCATGCCGAGTAGTAGCTGGTCTGCTATGATGGAATACTGCCGTCCCACTGAGAGCGGGACCTCATCGAGTATTTCTGACGCTGTCGAAGGTCTTGAAAGCATTCATTGTCTTGGTTTTCTCGATTTAGTAACGGGGACGGACGGGCCTAGTACCCCTCTGTTGGATCAAGACGTATTTAATCTTTGTAACTTGGACTGGGACCCTTTTAGTAGCATGGAGCTTGAAGACGCAGGGCCGGACAGCAGTGAAGACGGAGTGGACCTCTTGGACGAGATATTAAATGACCTATAATAATAGCACTGGATAGTCAGCGTATGCCACTGATGCTTACAGCACGCGCCTCACACGTTGGTGACACCATGGTAATAAGGCACCCTTTCTTGCGGAGAGGACAGCAGCGATATCAGATTAAAAACCTTAATGTTTATGGAATAATCTTTCTAACTATGGGAGGATTGCGGCCTATAAGGTTAAGCTTTAGGCTGCGAATCTTTCAAATATGCATAAAGTTACCATGAACATTCAGAAATGACATCATTTTATCCCCAGCCTAGACTCAATCATGGAATGACTCTGTTCCACCTAACTGACCTCCACTGACCCTTCCGTAGTCTATGGGTTAGCCGGCTTACTCATGGTCAACTGACTCAGGATCATCAACTATCTGGGGAAGCGCAATGAAGGCTCACATGCCTTGCATAGTAAATTTACAGAAGTGGCTAATTACCTTGGCAGATCATGCGGGGTAATGATCTTGCCCCTGAGTCAAGATATCAGATGTCAGCGTACTGCATATAGTTAAATAGTCATAGTATAGGATAACTTTCAACTGATCAAGTGATAACAATAACACATAACTCTCTTTTGGCCACCAAGAACTAATCTTCACTATGATTGACCTTTCCAATGTTCAACTTGATAGCCTTTCTGCCCTTTGTTGTGTGGGTTTATGTGGCGTCGCTACGCACATAGCTATATTTCGGATTGGAGAGTGGGATGTTGCCGTTCATCGTATCATTGCTTCCTTTGGTCTTATCTATGCATCGCTCTTTAGCCTCTTGGCCTATCATGGTGACCTGGAGCGCCAGAGCCTTCTCGGTGCCTGGTACATTGCTTCTGAGCTCCTGGCAGCCTTCATAGCTGGGGTATACGGCAGCATGGTCGTCTACAGGCTTTTCTTTCATCCCTTGCGCCGTTTCCCTGGGCCAACGTTTGCTCCCCTGTCAGCGTTGTGCGCGATATCAATGTCAATGAAGAAGTTCCATATGTTTTTGGAAGTGCAGAAGCTACACAGAACATACGGCGATTTTATCAGACTGGGTACCACCTATCTACTCACTCTCCACTCCACATCGACCCAACACTAACTAAGCCTAAGGTCCATCCGAGATTTCAGTTGCATCACCGACTGCCGTGGCCACAATTTACCAAAATTCATCTCCTTGTCAAAAGGGTCCTTGGTATAATGTTTTTGTGCCTACTATATCTTTGCATGCTACAAGGGATAGGCAGGAGCATACAATTCGAAGAAAGGTATGGGACAGAGGTCTCAATGCAAAAGGTATAAACAAGTTCGCGGTTTGATTACTGTAAAGCAAGGCTAACTAGTCCAAAAGCCATGCGAGATTACGAACCAAGAATCGAGAAGTATACGGGCTTGTTAATGAGTCAGCTGCAACAGAGATGTGGTAAGCCGATCGATATTACTGACTGGTGCGGCTTCTACGGTTTCGACGTCATGGGCGACCTCGCATTTGGCAAGAGCTTCAATATGCTTAATGACGGAGTAAAGCATTACTACATGGAGCTGACGCAAATGTCTACCCTGTGGGGGAGCCCAATTGGTCGAGCTTCTTGGCTCTATCTACTTGTTAAGGATATACCCATCCTGAATCGCCAGATTGTACAATTTCTAAAATGGCTTCGAAAACATGTCGATCAGAGGAAAAAGGTAAGGCCATTGTCTGTTCTATCTGTCTTCTCGTCTAACTACATGGTAGAATGAGCCACACCTTCCCGACTTGTTCTCCTGGCTCCTGAATGCCTACAAAGAACAATCAGTCCACACGAAGCAAGACGATCTCAACCTATTGGGTGATGCACACCTCATTGTGGTTGCAGGGAGGTATACATGCAAAGTCAAATCAAAATATGATAATAGTTAACTGATTTATTTGCATAGCGACACTACTTCGACAACCATGACATGTGCACTGTTTGAGCTGGCACGCCATCCCCTTGTCTATCAGAAGCTACAGAAAGAGGTTGACGAGTTCTTGAAGCAAGGGGACTCTCCTCATAGCCACAGTGCTCTTGCCAAACTCAAGTACCTCCAAGCTATCATTGACGAGACGATGCGGCTGTACCCAGCTATCCCATCAGGCCTGCAGAGAATCACACCCCCGCAGGGCCTGGAAATTGACGGAACATTTATCCCAGGAAACACCATTATACAAACACCTACATATACATTAAACCGAGGTAAGTGGTGCCCCAAGCCCGCCTTGAGACACATCTGGATCTGACACAATTTGACTAGACGAAAGATGCTTTGCACGCCCCAACGATTTCATTCCTGAGCGATGGACAACACAGCCCGAACTTGTCCGCGATGATTCAGCATTTGCCCCTTTCTCCATTGGTGAGTCCCAAAATCAATCTAATCCAGAGGTGGATTCGCTGACATTGAGCACAGGCCGTTATTCCTGTGCTGGAAAGCAACTTGGGCTTCTTGAAGTTCGGCATGTTCTAACCCAGATTGTCTCCAAATTCGACATCCGCCTTGCTCCAACCCAAACAGTTGACGCATTCCAAGACGGGCTAGCAGATGGGTTTACACTTCTCTGCCCCAAGCTGGAGATGGTTTTCGAAACGCGAACCACCTGATTTGAAGGAGTAAGTAAAACTCCATCCGACTTTTATACTGTGGCATCTCCAGTCATTCAGTATCTGGTGAAAAAGAGAAAAGAGGGACCAAAAGAACACCTAGGTAGCTGTGGTAGTAAAAAGCAATTTACATAGCTAGAGGTTCCCCAAATCCCAGTTATACTCTCCAACAGCAGCATCGTAACTCCATCCTTGATCTTCCTCGCCTCCTTGGGAAGGGTCAGAAACTGTGCCCTCCGTGACCGTAAAAGTGTTGTGGTGATGTGAGGGAGTTCGGCTTCGAGATAGGTAACCCAATGAGTTGGTCTGAAGGGGCAAAGGGTGAACTGTGACAGGCAAACTGGTTTGCGGGGACTTGGGCACGTCATGGATAAGTGCAGGGAAATGATAAAAGAAATCCGAATGCATGGTCCAACAGCCAAGATTGGAGATCGTATCCCGGAATAAGGATGAAAGTCCATACCTGCCCAGCCCTACGTTGACGGAATACACATCGCGGAACTCATATGGCCAGGTGATACGAAGGTGCTCTTTGAACATGTGCCAAAACAAGTTACTACAGTATCGATGCGGGTAGCGTGAGAATTGCTGCCGAAAAGACGGCCTATTGATAAACATAAGCTCTTGAAGTTAGGTTTATGGAGGCTGATTTTATTCTTACCAGGCGAAGTAGTCTACAGCTGGATGACCAGAGACATCCTGTGATGACGTACTTGGGTAGGTTAGTTCCTCAAGGAGCATTTCAAGTTGAGAGAAACACCAAGACTCACGATTTCATATACCATCGCGGTAGAATGGTACTAATATTGGCCGATGTTGGGTCGGCGTAGGCGCGCATATAGCGGTGAACCATGTGAATCACGGCAAGACGCTCAACCTGGCCGCAAGCAGAAAAGCAAATCTCGTCGAGGTGCCGAATCCTCTTCCAAAGTGGTGTCATTCTCCCCGACTGCTCCAGATGCTCCCAGCCGTAGAGCACAACGCGCACTGGAACGTCTTCGCTAGCCTCGTCCTCCAGTTCCAGCATTGAGGTTGATAGGTGTCCTGGGGGCCCTTTTAAGACCTGGTTGCCCGCTTGCCATATATTACGGCTCACTACCGATCCGTCTGAGAGCCGTCTTGTCTCTGAAGAAGTGCAATCGCAGGGCGATGACGCTGCTGAAGTTCGGTCATTGATGGGGTGACCAGGCGATGCATTGTACATTGCAGATTTAAGATTCATACAGGTCTGACCGCCTTCTAATGCCGTGTCCCCCGGGAGGATCCCATTGAAGTCGGGTGAAAACAGACCAAGCTCATTGCCGGTCGGAGGTGTCTCCAGCAAGTCCGGTAGCAACGCCGGAGATTCCCTGTAGACAGAACCCGACACGCTTGGTTGCTGTTCTTGGGGTTGTTCTTGGGTTGCAGCCCTACTCTCCCACTTTTTAGCTTCAGAGAGACGCCTAGTAAAGGACAAAGACGTAGAATCTAGAAAGCGAATCAGGGAGTCACGCTGCTTCGTCACCTCAGACAGCTGAGCCATCAAGGATAGGGTTTTATCGTGATCATCCCCGCTGCTCAGCTTCTGAACAAGATCCTCGAGGTATGCAATGCGGCTCTTGGTTCTCTCGCGCGAGACGCGCTGAGCCTTGCGGTCAGACTCCCTCTTCTTGAGCCTCTGGGAGTCGGTAGTAGGCGACTGGGCTTGTCGACGCGTGGCAGGGGTGTTTGCGGGCATGACGGAATTTGAAATGCTTTGGGTTCCACTGGCTAGATGCTTAGGACATAGTTCCACGGAAGTCGGCCCATCTTTATGCCTCGGGTCTGAAAGTGGAGTAATGAGGGGCTGGCTCGCCGGCATTTCCTAATTAGTCATAGGCTAGCAGCGTCCAATAATTGTGAGCTTTACCTCTTTAGGTCTCCAGAATGCGGCAAAGCACCCAAAGCGTAATAATTAAAACACCAGGAATAGAGCACAGTGTAGCCAAAATGCAAGGCATTATATATACACGATTGATCAGATAAGAGGTACAAAGTCACAGATTGCAGAACCCTAAGACGCCTTAACAAGACCTCGATTAACACATCCCCACCTGATGAAATTACCCAAGAAGCCAGAAGATGGAGCAGATAGAGGTCTCATTTCTCATATCGTTGATGTAGTCGCGCAAACCAAATGTGTGACCCTGCAAAGACTGTTTTAGTCCATAACAATGTTAAGGATAAGAGTCTACGTACCGACTCATGGACTAGAATAGACCAGTTGCCCGTCTTGCTTCCAACAGTGTCCCAGCCATACTGACTGACATTGATACCCTCACCTGAAGCGGCACCCATGTTGAATTCACCCCAGCTGTTGTCGACAAGGAAGTACTGGTGGAACCGATTCTCGGCACCGCGCCAACAGCTAGAGTAGTCTCCGTCGGGGTGGAGATGTCGTGAACAACCAGGATCACAGGCAATGATTCCATCTTTGTCTTTGAACTCGGTGTAGACGTGGAAGTCATCACGATTTCCTATTAGCTGGCTGTCGTTTGCTATAGCCCACGCGATGATGTTGAACTTGACCTCTTTAAAGGAAAAGTTATCCCAGCCAGGAAGCCACTACTAATACTGTTTGACGGGCTGGATGGATACATCTTTTCTCGTCTCTTCATCAAGAACCGAATCTGAGTTCCATCTCATGCAAACATTAATCGTACTGGCATATGTCAGTCAGCGTCTTTATCATAATTACTCTTGCTTGTACCCATTCCCATCCATGATCTGGTCAATAGTCCAGTTGTGATACTTCGAAAGTCCAATATTATCTGGAAACATGGCACTCATTATGATTCCAGTATTATCCCATGCCATTGGCAGACACTGTTTCCATTGATCGGGAATGGGATCATTGGGCGAGTCCACAAAGGCGCAGGTAGCAAGACGAGACATGACTACCATTGAGAAAGTGGCGGTGCTGGTACGCGATAAGGTGAAAGCTGTGTGAGATGAAACCCTAAAAAAGGTTGGTCGATAGCAGCTTTCTTATAGTGAAAATCTAGCAATATTCCTTGCCGAATAATGGATGCCAAGGTGGACACTATTATCGTAGATAGTGTCCATTTATGCAACCTATGGTAAGGCAATTCTCCGAGATAGATATAAGCATTACCCAATACCAGTACTCGCCAAGGTCTACATAACCTTTCACTTACATACATACAGCCCTCAGGGATAGCAAATGTAAAATCGGTACTTCTTCCAGTAGCCAATCTGCTATATTTCCCTTGCTAATTACTCTAGTATTATCTCTATAGATATACTTAGCCTATCTGATCTTATTAGTGTATTTAATTCCGTTGTGGGAATATATACCTAAAAAATCGCGGAAATGCACATTTGCTATACCTACGGACTGTACCGCACCCATGCTCGTGATTTCACCAGCCTCGTTTTGGCTAAAGATCGCCGACGACTGGCATGGCCTCACTGTACGCCCATTAATGTATTTCAATTTGTAGATGCGTATCTTTGGACATACGGACGTCATTGGTAAAACGATGGTCACTTCGCAGGGGTTTTACTGGCCCTGGCTCAGAGACACACGGCTCGGGACTCAGCGTACTAACCAAATGTAGTATACATTGAGCTGTCCAATCAACATCGAGCAACCCTAAAACTAGCTGCATGAACAGGCTTAAACAAGTATTACAGTATTGTTAAATTATCTATTTAAGGACTCATATTTCTACCTGTTTGTCTTTATCTTGCTCATCAGTCTCATCTTTCCTTGCCATCACAATGTCCCCTACTCTCAATTTCCAGTCCGAGGCGCCTATGGCTCTGGGCGAAGAAGATCGTTATGTGGTAACCTTGGAGCAGTATGGTCTACAGCCACCCTCTGCAAAGCAAAAGCTCACGCCTTTGGACATGAATATGCCCAGGCTGTATGGTATCCGCTTGGTTCTATGTTTTCCAACAAATCCTGATATGGATAAGCGGCAGATGTGAGACTCATGTATGATGTTATGATACACAGAAGACTGATGGAAGTAGATATGAGAACCTGAAGAAGGGTTTGGCTCACACTGTCACTTCCATTCCTTGGGTATCTGGACAAATTGTAAGTATTGAATTGTCGATCTGGACTTACAATTGCTAATGTCACTGTCTGATCAGGGCCCGGAAGAAGGACAGGATCCCAAGACCCGAAGGGTCCAGATTCTTGACTCGCCATCTGGATTTAAGTTCCCGTACGTGTTATTTATTTAGAAGGCTCATCCAGAAATTCCCTAACAAAGGCCTTTTCAGGTACAAGGATCACACTGATACACTGCCATCTTATGCAGAATTACACGAGAGACACTTCCCCTTGGCAGAATTCACCACAGCTCAGGTCGGCCCTATCGATGTCATGCCACAGGGACCCAACCAGCCTGTATTTGCAGCTCAGGCTAATTTCGTCCAAGGTGGCCTTCTGCTGACTGTCGGAGTCCATCACTCGGCATGTGATGCTTCGGCCTTGGACGCTATCCTGAGCACGTGGTCACACAATACTGCCGTAGCTAGCGGTGGTTCTGGATCCTTTTCCGCATTTGATGCACCATCTAACGATCGCATGCCCTTGATGGAAGGGGATCCTGGCATCGTCGACGTGGCTGCTTTTCCTGAGTATGTGCTGATACCTACGCCTCACTCCATTGAGGGTGACCTGTCAAGCATGTCTGGATTCCAGATGCCTCCCCTCGCAAGTCACCTTTTCCACTTCTCGACGGAGTCTCTTACAAAGCTCAAAGAAAAGACAGGAGCATTCTCTTCCCATGATGCCCTCTGTGCTTTTGTATGGCAGCGCATGACTTTGGCACGAATGCACTCCGGGGTCTTCAGTGACCCCCCTACCGAGGACTCAACAACGCGCTTCTGCTTTGCTGTTAATATTCGCAGCCGAATGAGCCCTCCGCTGCCATCTTCTTATATGGGCAATGCTTCTATGGGATGCGTTACGGAGAAGATTGCTGTAGCTTCCATTTTATCGAACAATGGATTGAAGCAAGCTTCAGCCACGGTACGGAGGTCACTGAAGGGCTTTAGTAGCCCCGGAAGGATCACTTCAACTATTGGCCTATTGAAATCGCGACCTGACCCTACCGACTTCAAGCTGTCCTTCAATGGTTTCTTTGGACCAGATGTTGTTGAGTCTTCTTGGGCTGATCTTGGTGTTTATGGGCATAAATGGGGTGATGCTGTTGGCGCACTAGACGCTGTTCGTGTACCAGGTGAAGGCTCTGATGGCACTATGATGATATTGCCCAGGTTGAAGGGTGGTGGTCTGGATATTGTTATTGGGTTATCGTCGGGAGCGATGGAGAAGCTCCTCAGGGATGAAGAGTTCGCTTCTTTTACAAACTCTTAGATGATTGTGAATCAGCATATTTGTGTGCAGATGGTATCTATTAATCACAATTTCTCTGAATACACCTTTTAGATTTTACCAGTTCACCATTGGCTTCCCCTCTAAGCGTTGGCCGAGGCTTCATACGCAATCAAAGCGAAATAATTCAGGCCTACCCAGGAGTATCTGACTATCCGTATTGCAGACCTTCTCAGCAACCGGAACACCGGCTTGTGCAAGACCTTGAAGCTGTTTGCGTATCCAACCCTTTTGTCCTTGGGGTACTTCCGAGGCACTGCAAGCGACATATAAGGGCCATACGAGAGAGAACTTCCCAGTCTGTACATTCATCTCTCTTTGAATAGTAGATTGTGAGTTCAGCAAAGAGACTTCCTGCATCCTGTGGTTGGTGATAAACTGGAGGTTCATCTTGCAGAGATCGTTGCCCAGAAGATAAGGCACAGTTGCGCATATATCATCCACTAATGCAGCCATTCGCTTTCTGATCTTGCTGGTATCCAATGATGAAGGTAAGATAAAGGAGGCGCGAAGCTGGATTGAAAGTAGGATAAGCTTCGATATACGGTAGAAATTCCATACACGAGCCGTGTAGAAGTGAGCATAGCGGTGGACGCTTTGCGGAGCGTATTCTGAGTGTGAATCATTGTTAATATTCAGTGCAGTGGCGTAAGACCAAGCAGGTGGGAGTCTTTTTGCCCAAGTGGACAGGAGTAAATCCAACGCCTGAGCATCGTAGACTATTTTTTCTACAGCAATCGTCCCAAGTTGAGCAAGATCGATACTCTGGTATTGAAGCCACGGGATGCCCGCTGCTATCGAAAGGAGGCGGACCTCCGGGTCTTGACACGAGGGGGGTGGCCCCTGAGTGAAGATTTCATCAACAGGCTGACATATCTGCATCTGGCTCACAACCTGCCGACGTAAGTATGTAGCATCTAGTGCAAGGGTGGCACCGCTGTATCTTACCACGTTCTTCTGGACAAAAAAGTATATACTGCGGGAGAAGGGAGAGTCAACGTGAGTTGCCTGGAGCTTCAGCAGAGCCAGCGCCCCGTCTACATGAGTCCCCCATGCTGAAGGCATAGACAAATGGCCAGTGATAGTCTAAGACGTGTCAGTTCAAGACCCAGAGATTGGGGAACAATAAAGGCTCAGAATCCGACCTCATAGCCACAAAGGAGCAGGACACCATACAAAGCCTGGTAATCTGAACTCAGCTGCTCAGTTTGCATCGCTTTTCTCAAGGCTTGAACGGCTTTGAGGTATCGATTCAGGCCCAGTTGGGTAGCGTGCGGAATGATTTCCGTAGAAGCGACAAGCGACACTGCCTCCAATGCTAAGTGCAAAGCCGAATCCTGCCGAGATGAAGCATGAAGGCGCGGTAGCTGCTCCTGGAGGGAAAGCGTTGGATCATGGATCGATAAGTTCTTAACTGTAGAGTGATAAAAGTAACAAATCGCTATCTGTTCCTGAGAGGGGAGCAATGGAGGATGCGGGGTGCCGTACTTGATAAAAGATGTCTCCACAACTAAAGAATCCGCATTATTTAACCACTGGATTTCCCGGCAATGCTGCGATCTCTTGCGCTGCTGAGCCTTTTCTTTCGTTTTGGAAGTTTCGTCTCGAAATAACAGGCTTGATTGATCTCTATAACCAGAACAGATCTTGCCCAGATTCAGGCATCGCGAACATTGTGGATGCTTCTCATCGCACTTAGTGCTGTAAGTATCTGCTTGATTAGGCACTGCCGATGTTACCTGCCTTTTTATGTGCTTTCCTGTGTGAATCTCATTAAAACCAAGGAAGATTCAATCGTGGTCAAGCTTACCTGCAGTTTTCACAGGCTTTGCTTGGTATACCGTAGTAAACCATTGTAGTAGCAAACTTGACGCTGAATCCCGAGAGCCAAATACAACATAGGAAAGGAGTTGGTGCTAAAATTGGATTGAGGAGATAGGTCTCGTTCGGACTCAATGTGTGAAAAGGGGTAGTGGGTCCTTTCATCTTCATCTAATCTTATCTTATCTTCTTATCCATGAACCGAGGGCCATAACAGACACTACCCTACCGTCCTCTTCAATTTTATAACACTTTATTACAGAAGAGAGTAAGAAATTAATTACTATAGTAGTCCACTCGTTGCTACTTATAATAGATAAGCTAATTAACATAATCTTCTCACTGTGGATGCGTCCTCGCCAGCAACTTCCGATCTCCTTAGCCATTGATGCAGTGGTGCTCGTTGTTCAGACCTTTTCTGTTGGGTGCGTGGTCTGAAGCTCAGCTTGGTGTGAAGTTCTCGTCGACGCAAATTTCCAAGCAGGAACTCGTCGCTCAAATAGCTCATCCAACTCATGGTACGTTCGACCCTTGGTCTCAGGGAACATCAGGATACAAGGAATCAAATAAACCAAGGTGATACCGCCAAAGAAAAGGCCGATCTTTTGACCCCATCCAGCATTCTGATTCGACAGCATGAGAGGGACAGTATAGTTCTAGATCACGGTTAGAGGAACCATAGAACTACGATCGGGATGACTTACGAACAAGATGCCAGTGGCGTACTGGATTGTTACTGCAATTGATGTCGTCTTTGCACGCAGGCTCGGGCTCGATATCTCCACCAAGCTGATCCAGCCTTGAAAAGGTTAGTCACACGACGACACGAGCACTGAATTTCAACGTACCAATAGGCGCGAGCGTGTTTGCATACACAAAAGCCCAAAGAGAACACAAGGCGACCAATGCCATTCCTGAAGCGCTGGTCTGCTTCATGAAACCGAGCCCGCCAACAATGAGGCAAATAGTCGCCATTGCTGCACCACCACCGATGACGAGCGTCCGTCGGCCAACCTTGTCAACAGTGTAGAAGGAAATTATGATGCCTACTACAAGAACCATCTGCTTGACCATGTTGCCCAGAAACGGATCACTGACTCCAGCCAGTTGGAAGAAGTAAGTAGTGTAGCCGAACATCAAGGGAACTCCAACAACGTTTTGGAACGTGAAGGGAAGCGTTGAGATGACGGCTCTCTTCATGTTGATCTTGTTGGTGAATAGAGCTTTCCAGTCTGAGTTTTCGTTGCCGGATTTAGCGGTTGCTGAGGACTCGTCCATCTCATACTGGATAACCGAGTACTCGCGATCGATATCGTAGCCTTCGACATTGCCGACAAGTCGCTTCAAGGCCTTCTTGCCTTCATCATGTCTCCCTTTGGATGCATACCAAGCTAAATAAACAAACGTTAGCTATTAGTCTAGAAGGGTAAACGATCCGGGGACTTACAGGGTGTTTCGGGAAGATAAAGCATAGGGAACAGCCAAAGACCAGTGAAGACGAACTCCGAGTAAAAGATATGACGGAACGCCATTGGGTTTGTTTCCTCGAGGACCTTTAGAGCAATGGCAAGAAAGACTTGGCCTAAGGCGAAAGCAAGGGAGAAACTGCCCAGAAGAGCACCGCGGAACTGAGGGAGAGCGACCTCTGACATGTAGACCATGACTGATGTTCCCATCATACCGCCTGCACAGCCCGCCACAAGCCTAGCAATAAGAAGAGTCCACCAGTTGGGTGCAATGACCTGGATTACAATAGACTGATAGTTTTCTGTTAGTACTATGCCGCCGTGGTTGGACTTGAACAGACACCTACCAGAGTGAGAAAGAATGTCACTCCCCACATGTTAAACTTGCGACCGAACTTATCTGCAGTGACCGGGGCAATAGACTGGATCAGGATGGAGGTGACAAAGTAACATGCCGCCCAGAGCGAGATATGCTGCGAGTCGAGAGCTGGTTTGCCGGTTTGGGGATCTCTGACGGTAGCAAAGTACTCGATGAAGCCTTCGTTGGCAATGATACTTCCGATGACTGAGTTGGCATACCCAGCATACCTGTTGACCAGTGAATCAGTACTCCCAAAGTCAAAGTTGGTGGTTCAGAGACGGTACATACATTCCTGCCAAAGAGACACCTAGTCCGGTGATATAGAGTCGCCAGAACTTCCTGACGCACTGAGCACGCGTCAAGCCCGCAAACGCAGAGGTTGGTGCTACATCACCAGTCCCTCTTTTCTCGTCGTGCTCATGCTCAGCCTGAACGATATCGACATTCTCGAGGCTTTTCGCCATTGTTGATTCTTCTCTCTTGGCGTTATCCTTGAGGCAAAGGTGAATGGAGATCCACTGTCTTGGGGAGATGAAGTTAATAATCTGCAGAGACGCTCTTATTTATATCTACCAATGATCAAGACACCATCGGCGAGAATTCCGACCAGCATGATGCTGTACACATGATTTGCATCGACAATTCACCTGTTGAAAGCCGCTCGTACCCCGGATCCCCAACAGATTGGTAGCAAGAAACCGAGGAAGTGGTCGACTGTTGCAATGCGGGGATTATGGGTCTAACCCCAGAGTAGAGTAGTAGTGCGGAATTTGCAAGGCCACAAGCGTTGTAACAGGCCATCCATGACGGGCTTTTCGACAGTTGCGGTATTTCGGTCCTTTCATCGGCCGATGATTCCTCCTGTGGCGGCAAACTCATAACATGGCCTTACCATGATTGGCATGTTATGGTCAGCATTTACAAGGAACGCCTTGAATTTCAATATTAGCTAGTCCACGTTGACGGTTAACGGGCAAATATCGGAAAAAGCATGGAATATTGATAATCTAGACTAAAGTTCAGCAGGGAAAATGGGGTGATTGGCGAGGTTCAAGCAACGTCAGGAGGTCTGTAACCAATGGCCTAGATGTTCCGCGTACGGCCGCCACCGGACAGCTGTCCGCAGAATGGTGACTGAATGGCTGTGCTGTAGCTCAGTAGACAAAACGATTTGGCGTAAGGTTCAATAGAAAAGCCTGTCTTGTGAAGAACAATATCTATTCAATTCAGTGTCGTGCTCAAGGAGCTAATAGCATACTTTGGGATCTGCTTCTACATAATAGGAAAATCGCAATTAAAATGACTTCTAATTTAATAATGCTTGTGGAAAATCATGCTGATCCATCTAAAATATAGTTCTAATTGACAGCTGCCATCTCGGTCCACCTCTTCCTGAGCACCTGCACAGCACTCTTTGGTCTCCGATCCCGCGTAAATACACCTTTCTTGTTGCCATCCACCCTAAAAATGAAGCTAGACGGAGTCTGGAAATCTGCAAAATTCCATACTTGCTCTCCAACAACGCTCTCCACCCTATCGAATACTCGATGTGACATTTCTAGGACCCGACTCTGATATTCCTCACTCCAGGGAATGTCTCCAACCGTATGCAGCCCAGCCATGGTATCAGCGCCATACTCCGTCATGATGATTGGTTTGTCATATTTGCCCTCCCAGCTCCGCAAACATTCTTCCAGACCTTGCTCTGCTTCTTCGAGGTCGCCTGTATTGAGATACCAGCCGTAGTATCTGTTGAGGCATATTACATCGAAAAGATCTGCAATTAGATCAGTGTGGATGTTCGCTTGGTTCTCATTGGCAAAGCATATAGGCCTTGTCGGATCCAATTCACGGTTCAGTTTCACAAGTGGCTCCATGTACTCTCTCACACCAGGCTCACTGGCTGCAGGCTCATTTGCAATCGTCCACATCACAACACTAGGGTGATTCTTGTCGCGAGTAATCAGCTCACGTATGGCTTGAGCATGAGAAGCGCGTGTTTCGTCGTTCATCGTCTCTGGTGAAAAGGTCGGTATCGGCTTGTGCCCAAAGAGCCCAGCAACAATGGTGAGGTTGAGACCGACTGCAGCTGTCTCATTGATGACAACGATACCATGACGGTCCGCATACTCGAGAACTTCTTCTGCATATGGGTAATGAGAAGTTCGGAAAGAGTTGGCTCCCATCCACTGCATCAATTGGAAGTCGTGAATCATGTAGGCTGAATCATGACCTTTCCCTCGGATTGGTGTATCTTCGTGTTTACCAAATCCTGTAAAATAGAATGGCTTTCCATTGATAAGAAATTTATTTCCTGAGACCTTGACTGTTCTTATCCCCACTGGTAGTTCGTAAGTGTCTACTACCGTGCTCCCAGAGAATATTTCTGCACGAAGTTGGTAGAGATACGCTGCTCCTGGTTGCCATAGATGAACCAATTCAGCGATCAGAGAGCCATTCAACCCAGAACGGCGACTAACGGGACATTCATCTTCATCCAAAAGTGTCACTTTGATTGAGTGGTGGTCCAGAGGGATGCTTGTAGCAATATGGAAGTCCACAACACCAGTAGTCCCCTCTACCTTTGTGACAACTGTGATTTCATTGACAGAGATACTGGGAACTGTGAATAGCCACACAGATCTCGCAAGACCTGCATAGTTGAAGAAGTCATGCTGATAATGTTGCCTTCGCTTGCCATTCTTGAGTGTCTCTATCCTTCCTGGTGGAATAGTATGCCAGTCAAGTTCATTGTCAACCGCCACAGTAAGACGAACTTGCTTGCCAGGCTGAACAATGTCTGAGATGTTGATTTCGAATGGCGTGTAGCCCCCAATATGTTCAGCTACGAACTGATCGTCAAGGTACACACGCCCTCGATGCGTGGCAGCGTCAAAGCGCAGAAAGTAACGCTGTTGAGACCAGTTCAGTGGGATGGTGAAGCGCCTTTGGTAGTAGACCCATCCAACATGGTTGCGAATATTTGAATCAATGAAAATATCGTTGTAGCTGGCGGGAACAGGAACTTGGAGCTTTGGCGGTATGTTTCGTTCCCAGGCTCTTTCATCGTTGATGTCGACTGATTTAGCGAGGGCAAAGTTCCAAACGCCATCCAGTGAGACAAGCTCTCGAGAAGCGTTAGCCTGGGGTTTGAGCATAGTAAAAGTTTTCAATGGACAAGGTGATGCGGCTGAACTCGCGGTGATATTAAAATATGTTAAATGCTGATTGAGAAAACATGTCGCTAATAGAATCCTGAAAATGGACCTTTTTCTACCGAGTACGGATGGGATCCTTTGGAGTAAGTAGCCATCACTCGCACAGGTATCCGATCTCCAATTATCCTGTGGAACTGCAAACTGGCAATTTGATCTCTAAACCAGATCATAAGTTTCCTTGATTGGAGAGTCATGGCAGCAATAGGTCGCACAAGAATTACCCTGGAGAGCTTCGCGTATCCTCGGTTGAAGCATCGGCCGATGATTATGCGAGGGCCGTTCCCAATGTGCTCTAGCGCAAGAACTGCTCCCCTGCCACAGTCCTCGTGACAGCATTCCACTTTGACAACCGCCAATCATCGTCGCCAACAATGACTCGCGAGTCGGTTTGCGGGGCAATACAGCTAGCAAATGAATCGCAGCAAAGTCAAGTGGGGAATAAACAACACCAGACGCCCCTCCACTCAGATTGGAGCCAAGGCAGCTAGCCAGCCATGTTAGCGGCAAGTTCGCCGACCGTAAAAACGATTCGACCTCGTTCCAACTTTCATATCACTTCCGGACACGATGGATTTGTCGCACGATGACTCCCCCGAAGCCGAGCTTCCATTATGCAGTGGCTGCCGGAAACGGAAACTTAAGTGTTCCAGACAGAGACCAGCTTGCTCTAATTGTGAGCGATTGGGTAAGTTTACAACAAAGAGCAGGGCCGTAAGCCTTTTATTCACGTCATTTAGGTATACCTTATTATTACGAAAACCGTTAGATAAAGCCAGGCTTGAAAGGTAGTGCTGTTAAGAGTCTTAATTAGCAATTAGGTATATATTAAGTAAAGCATATAGCTATATAAAAAAGTATATTTATTAAAAATAATAAAAAAGGTTAAGAAAGTATTATTTAGTTTAGGCTATAATTAAAGTATATAAGAATTTAAAGGTATAAAGTATAATCTTTTTAGCAGTAAAATAAGTAACCTTAACTTAATGCCCCTAGAGGCAGTCCTTTTAATACTTACTAGTAAGTTATAGAAGCTAAATTAAAATATTAAGCCAACTTGTAAAAAACAGTATAAGTATAACCTATATAAAAAGGTTACTAAACTTTTTAAAAGATAAAGGTAAGATAAAGCTAAGGATTAGCCTAAATATAGTAATAAGAACTTTACTTAGTAATAAACTAGTTAAGATTTAATAGGCAGTCCGATCCGGGTTAGGGTTAGGTTAAACTTATATAGTCTTATAGGCAGGGCAGGTTAGGGTAATAAAAAGTAATTAAAAGTATATAGTAAGGGCAAAAGATATTAAATCTAAATATACTCTTTTAAAAGATAGTAAGTAAATAGTTAGGTAGCTAATAGTAATATAAAAATAGATTTTAAAGGTAAAGGGGTATTTAAAAATTAATTAAAAGGAAGAAAAAAGAGTTAAAAAGGGTTAAAGAAGGTAAAGTAAGCATAAGGACTAAGATAGTATAACTAATAAAAAAATTAAAAAGGGTATAATATTTATAAAATAAAGAGAAATAATAAATAAAAAAATTAGAAAAAGTGTAATATTTATAAGGCAGTAAGAATAGAAATAGTTTATAGTAAATATAAAAAATACTATTAAGGCTAATAGATAGAGTATAATAAAAAGTAAATTATAATAAAATAAAGTAAAATAAGATAAAATAGAATAAGATAAGGAAAAGAAATATAATATAATTAGGTAAAAAAGAAAAGGAAAAGGAAAAAGTAATAAGTATATAAAGTAGTAAAGAGGTAATAGCCCTAGCTAGCTAGTAAAAATAATAAGGTAAGGCTAAGGCTAAGGAAAGTAAAGATAAAAGTAAGGCTAGCTTATAATAAGTATAAGCTAAGCTAATTAGAAATAATTAATTAAACCTAGAATTTTAATAAAAACCTAATAGTAAGTAGCTAGCTATAGCTAAAGCTAAAATAAAATATTACTATCTTTAAATAAATATATATATATAATATATATATAAGTATCTTAAAAAGAAGCTAATAATATAGTAAATACCCTTACTAACTATAATTATATTACTAAGTAAAAAAAAAAAGGGAATTATTATATAGATAAGTATAGCTTTTAAAGAAAATACTAGCTAAGTTAAAAGGGTAAGGTCTATACTATATAATTTAATAAAAATAATATAAGCTAAGGAATAATATAAGCTATAGTAAAGTAAAACTACTAAGTTTATTAACTTATTTACTATAAAGCCTACTTATAATATAGTATTAAAATATATATAATAGCTAGAAAGCTATTAAGTTAAAAAGAAGCTAGGATTTAAGTATAAGTTAATAGTAGCTATAAAAGTATAGTAATAATTAGTATAAAACTAATAGAAAATTTAAAAAAAGTATAATAGTACTTTATAGTAGGCCTTACTAGCTAATAGGCCTTTTTACTATTTAATTAAATAGTAATAGCTTAAGGATATAGAAAAGGGAGTGCTATCTTACCTAAGATAGCTAGATTTATTTTATTTAAAAACTTACTTATAGCTTAAAGATCTAGAGAAAGGTAAAAGGCTATTATAAACTTAATTATATAGTATTATAAGCTATTAATTAATTTAATTTTTTACTTTATTACCTAAATATAAAATACCCTGGCTAGCTAGAAAGCTTTTATTACTATACTTATAATTATAAGTAGCTAAGAAAAAGAAGGTAAATAATAGGAATTATTAAAAGCTAAGCTAAACTAAATAAAAAGAAGCTACTATTAGTATTAGTAAGTTAGGGCTAAGTATAGAAATATATAATTACTTAGTACTAAAGCCTAAAAATACTAATATAAAACCTTAAGTAACTTAAATATTACTTTAAAATAATAAAAAAAATATATTTAGTTACTAAATATTACTAAGAATTAAAGCTAGCTATATTAAGTATAGCTAAAGCTTAAGTTTTTATAAAAAAAAGCTAAATACTTTTATATTTCTTAAAAATCTATCTTTTTACTTTATATTTCCCTTTTTTTATTTCTTAAGATAGTAAGGCTAATAAAAAGGAAAAAATAAAGGAATTAATAATAAATAGATAAGTAGCTAAGATTATAGGATTATAAGTAAAGTATTAATAACTAATTACTTACTAACTAATTAATTAGGTAGCTAGTTACTTAAAATAGATTATAGTATTTTTTAATAGCTTAGTAAACTATTCCTTAGGTCTAGCTTAATAAAGGCTAAATAATTAAGAAATAAAGTTAATAAAAAAAGTAGTAGTAGCTATTTAAATAGTAATAATAGCTTAAAAGTATAATATAGTCCTTAGTAGCTTTAAACCTATAGGCTTAGGTAAAATATATTAAAACCTTTCCTTATAGATAGTAATTATAAATTAATTTTAGCCTTTTTACCTCTAGCTATAGCCTTAAAAAGCAATTAGTAATAATAGCTAGGCAGGCTATATAAATTTCTTATTACTAGTTTATACTAAGGGCTTAAAAGGCCTTATAAATTTTTTATTATTATAAATACTAGTTAGTAATAAAGGTTTAAAAGGCTATATAAATCCTTAAGTACTAGTTAGTAGTAATAGTAATAGTAGTATTAGTAGTACTAGTAGTAAGGGCTAGTAAAGTAATATAAAAGGCTATATAAATTACTTATTACTAGTTTATACTAAGGGTTAAGAAGGCTATATAAATTACTTATTACTAATTTATACTAAGGGCTAGAAAGGCTATATAAATTACTTATTACTAATTTATACTAAAAGCTAAAAAGGCTATATAAATTACTTATTACTTAGGAACTTAAAATATAATAGTAAGATAATAGTATTATTAATAGGCAGGCTACTTTTATATTAGTAGCTACTTAATTAAATAGTAAAAGTAATATACTAATTAATAAAAATAGTAATAAAGCAGTCCTTAAAGGTAATATTATTTATATTAATATATTTCTTAAGCTAGTATTTAAAAACTATAACTAGACTTTATAACTTATACCTATTTATATAAGCCTAGGCCCTATATAGCTAACTAATTAAATAGCTACTTATAATACTTACTATAATAAACTAATTAATTTTATAGCCTTAAGGTTAATTTTACTAGCTATAAAAAAAAAGTATAAGTAAGGGCTAATTAACTATTTATTTTTACTACCTGCCCCTTAACCTTAAAAAAAGTAAGTAATAAAATATAAAAGCTTTATAGTTAATAGTAACTATAATAAAGTATATAATTTAATATACTTTAACTAAAAAAGCCTTTTAAATATTAATATTAATAGCTTAGCCTTATTACCTTTACTAAACTTATTACCTTTTACTTTAAAGTATAAGCTATTAAGTGCCTTTTTTATAGGCAGTCCAATTCAGGTCAGGGTTAGGTTAAACTTACATAGGTTTACAGGCAGGGCTAGTTAGGGTAATAAATAGCAGTTAAAAGCGTATAGTAAGGGTAAAAGATATTAAATCTAGATATACTTTTCTAAAATATAGTAAGTAAATAGTTAAGTAGTTAATAGTAATATAAAAATAGATTTTAAAAGCAAAGGGGTATTTAAAAATTAATTAAAAGGAAAGAAAAAGAGTTAAAAAGGGTTAAAAAAAGTAAAGTAAGTATAAAGACTAAGATAGTATAGCTAATTAAAAAATTAAAAAGAGTATAATATTTATAGGGTAGGGAGAGATAGTAAATAAAAAAATTAAAAAGAGTATAATATTTATAAAGTAGTAAGAATAGGAATAGTTAGTAGTAAATATAAAAAATATAGTTAAGGCTAATAAATAAAATATAATAAGATAAGGTAAGATAAGATAAGATAAAATAAGATAAGGGAAAGAAATATAATATAATTAAATAAGAAAAAAAAGGAAAAGGAAAAACTAATAAGTATATAAAGTAGTAAGGAAATAATAGCCCTAGCTAGCTAGTAAAAATAATAAGGTAAGGCTAAGGCTAAGGAAAGTAAAAATAAAAGTAAGGCTAGCTTATAATAAGTATAAGCTAAGCTAATTAAAAATAATTAATTAAACCTAGGATTTTAGTAAAAACCTAAAAGTAAGTAGCTAGCTATAGCTAAGGCTAAAATAGAATATTACTATCTATAAATAGATATATATATATAATATATATATAAGTATTATAAAAGAAGCTAGTAATATAGTAAATACCCTTACTAACTATAATTATATTACTAAGTAAAGAAAAAAAAGGAATTATTATATAGGTAAGTATAGCTTTTAAAGAAAATACTAGCTAGGTTAAAAAGGTAAAGTCTATACTATATAATTTAATAAAAATAATATAAGCTAAAGGATAATATAAGCTATAATAAAGTAAAATTACTAAGTTTATTAATCTATTTACTATAAAGCCTACTTATAATATAGTATTAAAATATATATAATAGCTAGGCAGCTATTAAGCTAAAGAGAAGCTAGGATCTAAATATAAGCTAATAATAGCTATAAAAGTACTATAATAATTAGTATAAAATTAATAAAAAATTTAAAAAGAGTATAATAGTACTTTATAGCAGGCCCTACTAGCTAACAAGCCTTTTTACTATTTAATTAAATAGTAATAACTTAAGGATATAAAGAAAGGAGTACTATCTTACTTAAAATAGCTAGATTTATTTTATTTAAAAACTTACTTATAGCTTAAAGATCTAGGAAAAGGTAAAAAGCTATTATAAACTTAATTATATAGTATTATAAGCTGCTAATTAATTTAATTCTTTACCTTATTACCTAAATATAAAATACCCTAGCTAGCTAGAAAGCCTTTATTACTATACTTATAGCTATAAGTAACTAAAAAAAAAAAAGTAAATAATAAGGATTACTAAAAGCTAAGCTAAACTAAATAAAAAGAAGCTATTACTAATACTAGTAAGTTAAGGCTAAGTATAAAGATATATAATTACCTAGTACTAAAGCTTAGAAATACTAATATAAAACCCTAAGTAACTTAAATACTACTTTAAAATAATAAAAAAAATATACTTAGTTACTAAATATTACTAAGAATTAAAGCTAGCTATACTAAGTATAGCTAAAGCTTAAGTTTTTATAAAAAAAAGCTAAATACCTTTATATTTCTTAAAAATCTATTCTTTTACCTTATATTTCCTTTCTTTTACTTTTTAAGATAGTAAGGCTAATAAAAAGGAAAAAATAAAGGAACTAATAATAGATAGATAAGTAGCTAAAATTATAGAATTATAAGTAAAGTACTAATAACTAATTACCTACTAACTAACTAATTAAGTAGCTAGTTACTTAAAATAAATTATAGTATCTTTTAGTAGCTTAGTAAACTATTCCTTAGGTCTAGCTTAATAGAAGCTAGATAATTAAAAAATAAAGCTAATAAAAAAAGTAATAGTAGCTATTTAGATAGTAATAGTAACCTAGAAGTATAATATAGTTCTTAGTAGCTTTAAACCTATAGGCCTAAGTAGAATATACTAAAACCTTTCCTTATAGATAGTAGCTATAAACTAATTCTAGCCTCCTTACCCCTAGCTATAGCCCTAGAAAGCAGTTAGTAGTAATAGCCAGGCAGGCTATATAAATCCCCTATTACTAGTCTATACTAAGGGCCTAGAAGGCCTTATAAATCCCCTGTTATTATAGATACTAGTTAGTAGTAAGGGCCTAAAAGGCTATATAAATCCCTAAGTACTAGTTAGTAGTAATAATAGTAATAGTAATAATAGTACTAGTAGTAAGGGCTAGTAAAGTAATATAAAAGGCTATATAAATTGCTTATTACTAGTCTGTGCTAAGGGCTAGGAAGGCTATATAAATTGCCTATTACTAGTTTATACTAAGGGCTAGGAAGGCTATATAAATTACTTATTACTAGTTTATACTAAGGGCTAGGAAAGCTATATAAATTGCTTATTACTAGTCTATACTAAGGGCTAGAAAGGCTATATAAATTACCTATTACCTAAAGACTTAAAATATAATAGTAAGATAATAGTATTATTAATAAGCAGGCTACCTTTATACTAGTAGCTACTTAATTAAATAGTAAAAGTAATATACTAGCTAATAGGGATAGTAATAAAGTAGTTCTTAAAGGTAATATTATTTATATTAGTATATCCCTTAAGCTAGTATTTAAAAACTATAACCAGGCTCTATAACCTATACCTATTTATACAGGCCCAGGCCCTATATAGCTAACTAATTAAATAGTTACTTATAATGCCTACTATAGTAAACTAACTAATCTTATAGCCCTAAGGTTAACCCTACTAGCTATAAAAAAGGAATATAAGCAGGGGCTAATTAACTATCTATCCTTACTACCTGCCCCTTAACCTTAAGAAAAGTAAGTAGTAAAGTATAGGAGCCTTATAGTTAATAGTAACTATAATAAAGTATATAATCCAGTACCCCTTAACTAAAAGAGCCTCCTAAATACTAATATTAGTAGCTTAGCCTTACTACCTTTACTAAACCTACTACCCTTTACTTTAAAGCATAGGCTATTAAGTATTTCTAGTAATACTAATAACCTTAGCACTGCCTTACTAAATAATTTCCTAAGCTTAAAAAAGCTAGTTAAATACTTCTATATAGTATTTAGTACTGGCTAAAGTAGCTAGTTAATCTCTAAGACTTAGTAATAAAGCTTATATATATTATCTACCTTTCCTTATATACTAATAACCTATAATAACTAAAACTATATACTTTTTACCTTTATAGCCTTATATAAGGCTAGTAACTAAACCTTAATAGGTAAGCAAGCTATATACTATAGCCAAGTCCTAAAAAGCTTTTTTATATTTAAAAGCTAAGGTAAGGAAGTTAAAGAAAATAAAGTAGCTATTTCCCTTTAGTCTAGCTACTTATATACTTACTAATATATTACCTATTAAGGACTAACTAATTATATAGGGGCTAACCTACTTTATACTAAGACCCTAAATACTAATTTCCTTACTTACTTTATCTAAAAGTAAGCCTACTACCTTACTAGTATACTACTGCCTTTCCTATTAATATTAATACTAAGCCTAGCCCTTAGACCTAAAAGCTAAGTACTATTACTAAGTAAAAGGCCCCTAGCTAATCTCTTTTTTACTAAGACTAAAGCTAAGCTACTAGCTAATAAAGCTATTACTATCTTATAATAATAAAATATTAATAGTATTTAGCTTAGTATTAATAGCTTAAATACTATATAGCCTAGCTATAAACTCTTTTCTCTATCTTTCTTACTATTACCTAAGCTTAATATATTAAATAAATAAATAGTTTAGCTATATAGTATTAACCTAGCTAAAATAAAATATATATACCTTAGGTTATTTTATACTGCCTATATATACTTTACTATTTTTCTTTTCTTTTTTAATATAACTATTAGTAATATAGTAGCTAGCCTTAGTGCTATTTTAATTACTTTCTTAAATAATTAATAGTAAAAACTATATAATTAAATTATTATCCTAGTAGCTAGGTAAACTAGCTAAGCCCCTGCCCTTTAAAAACTACTAATATTATTTACTATAGCTAAGCATAAGGCTTACTACTACTAAAAAAAGCTAGTAACTAATTACTAGTATACTAATAATAGTAACTATACTAGCTACTTATAGTATCTATTTTTAATAAAAAACCTTATAGCCTTTAGCTAACTATTAGTTAAAAAAGCTAATAATATTTTAATTTACTCTTAATATACTAACTTTAACTTTTCTTACTTTACTAGCCCTAAGCTTATTTTATAGTTATATAATCTAAAGAATACCTTTTAAAGTACTACCCTTAAGGAAATAATTAATTAACTAGGTTTCTAGGTACTTAGCTACTTTATGCCTTATAAGCTTAACCTAAACTTATTTTAGCTTAATATTAGCTACTAAGACTACTTAGTATTCTCCCTATATCCTACCTAGCTACTTACCCTTATATAAAAAGCACTAAAGTATAAAAGGCACTACTAAGACCTAATTTATATTATATAGGCAGCTAGTAGTTAACCCTAGTCCCTTAACCTTACCTACTTTTAGTCCTTTTTACTTAACTAATCTAAAACCTATATATTAAAGGCATTACTATTACTAGTAACTAGTAACCCTATAAACTATAATAAGTAGCTTTATATTCTGTAGGCAAAGGCCTATAACTATAATAAGAAACTTTTTTTTATTATATATAGTAACTATTAGCTTTTTAGTAATATAAGCCTTTTTTTACTAACACTGCCTTAGGACTTAATTAATTAGTTATATTAAGCAAGCTAGAAAGAAAACAGGCTAGCTAATAATTACTAAAAACGTAGCTAGATCCTTAATACTTAAAATACCTATAAAAGTTATCTTAATATAGTTTAATTAAGTATATAGGCTTCTTACTATAGTATATACTATAAAGTAATATTTTAACTTAATAGTATTTTATTCCTATAAAAATACTAAGCCTTTAGGCTAAAAAACCCTTAGAAAATTAACTATAAACTTATTATAAAGATATTTTACCTTAATAGCCTAGCTAATAACTAATTACTATTTTAAGTTTTACTAATAAGGTATATAAACTAGCTAATTATAATAAATACTACTTATTTTATTTAACCCCTTAACTATATCTTTTATAAAGTAATAAGGAACCTAAAAGTAATACTCTTACTATAACCCCTAGTAAGTTAAAAAGCAGTATAGCTAACTAAAGTATTTAATTAAATATAACTAAATAATAATAGTATATTAGTACCCTATCCTTCTATAGTACCTAAAGACCTTAGCTATAATACCTTTTTGCTTATTACTCTTTATATAGTAATACTTTTTATATACCTCCTTATCCTTAGCCTTATAAGTAAGGCTAGGTATTTATTTAATAAGTAAATTTAAAAAGCTTAGTAGTATACCTAGGCTAGTGCTTTAAAAAAAAATAGTAAAAGTAAACTTACTATATAAAGTATAGCTTATTAAGGATAAAGGCATCTTTAGAGTAGCTATAACTAGTAGCTATTTAATTAGGTATAGGGAGGTTAATAATACTAGGCTACCTAGGCCTAAACTATTATTTACTATAAGCTAGGACTTTTTACTTAAATAAAAAAAGATAATATAGTATAGCTTATACTAAACTATATTAACTAAATTACTAGCTAGCTTACCCTTAAGGTCCTTTTATATATATATATTTAATAATACTTACTATAAGCTAAGCTAGCATTACCCTTTATAGTTACCTTACTAGCCTTAGGGGCTATTACTACTAAGTAATATATATATTAGTAGCTTATATTTATATTATAACTAGGCTTTTATACTAGTACTTAAGCTAATAATACTACTATACTAAAGTATACCCTTAACTTTAATATTAACTTTAAAAGAAGCCTGCCTAGTAATACTATTTAGGCTAGGATTATTTAATTACTTACCTTTATATTTTAGGAAATTACCTATACTTATAATTTCTATTTTCTTATTAAGCTTAAGTTATAATAAACTTTACTATAAAAAAGTACCTAGTTCCCTAGAGCTACCCTATCCCTACTATAAATTAAAAGTCTAAATAGGCTAATTAAGCAGGTAAAAGTACTTAAAAGCTATATCCTAATAGCTTATAATATTAAATAGGTCTTTATTAAAGTATATTAGCTTTATTACTTAAAATTTAAAAAAAAAAAGAAATAAGGAAATAGCTAAAGTAATATAGCTAAAAGTACTAGGTAATACCTAACTATAGTTAGCCCTAGTAATAACTTTTAATACTATTTACTATACTTACTATAGCTACTACTTCCTTACTAAATAATATTTTATTAAAATAAGCTTTTAATAAATAATTCCTAAAGCCTTTTTATTTTTAACTAGCTTTTTAAGCTATCCTAAGATATTAATAAAAATACCTTACTTTTATAAAATAACCTAAACTATTTTATATTATACTAATAGTATAAGATACTATTTTAAAGTACTTTAAATAGCTATAATATTAATTTTAACTAAAAAATAAGCTAGTATATTAAGTACTATATCTTTATCTTATTTAAAGCTAACCTAACTAAGCTAGTTATATATTTAAAAGTATCTAGCTATACTAACCTTTTTTAATTTTTTTAAATTAAAATATTTATACTATATTTTCTTAACCTAGCTTAAAAAAAAAAAATAAACCTTTTATAAAAGTATAAATTAAAAGTTATACTTTTCTTTATACTATAAAATAGTAAAATAAAAAAGCTAATAATACTAATACTTAAGGTCCTTTATACTATTATTATTAGCCTTCTTTAGCCCTATTTATAGTAACTTAAATTTAAATATAAGTAGCTTTAAAACTAATAGTTAGCCTTATACTAGTAATATAGGTAGTTACTAGTAAGTAATTAAAGTAAAGCTATAAAAAAAGTATAGTAATAGGCAGTTTAATCTAGGTTAGGGTTAGGTTAAACTTATACAGGTTTATAGGCAGGGCTAGTTAGGATAATAAATAGTAGTTAAAAGTATATAGTAAAGGTAAAAAATATTAAATCTAAATATACTTTTTTAAAATATAATAAGTAAATAGTTAGGTAGCTAATAGTAATATAAAGATAGATTTTAAAGGTAAAGAAGTATTTAAAAATTAATTAAAAAAAAGGAAAAAGAGTTAAAAAGGGTTAGAAAAGGTAAAGTAAGTATAAGGACTAAGATAGTATAGCTAATTAGAAAATTAAAAAGAGTATAATATTTATAAAATAGGGAAAGATAGTAAATAAAAAAATTAAAAAAAGTATAATATTTATAAGGTAGTAAGAATAGAAATAGTTAGTAATAAATATAAAAGATATAGTTAAGGCTAATAAATAGGATATAATAAAATAAGGTAAAATAAGATAAGATAGAATAAGATAAGAGAAAGAAATATAATATAATTAAGTAAAAAAGAAAAGGAAAAGGAAAAAGTAATAAGTATATAAAGTAGTAAGGAAGTAATAGCCCTAGCTAGCTAGTAAGAATAATAAGGTAAGGCTAAGGCTAAGGAAAGTAAAAATAGAAGTAAGGCTAGCTTATAATAAGTATAAGCTAAGCTAATTAAAAATAATTAATTAAACCTAGGATTTTAGTAAAAACTTAAAAGTAAGTAGCTAGCTATAGCTAAGGCTAAAATAAAATATTACTATTTATAAATAGATATATATATATAATATATATATAAGTATTATAAAAAAAGCTAGTAATATAGTAAATACCCTTACTAACTATAATTATATTACTAAGTAAAAAAAGAAAAGGAATTATTATATAAGTAGGTATAGCTTTTAAAAAAAATACTAGCTAGGTTAAAGAGGTAAGGTCTATACTATATAATTTAATAGAAATAATATAAGCTAAAGGATAATATAAGCTATAGTAAAGTAAAATTACTAAGTCTATTAACCTATTTACTATAAAGCCTACTTATAATATAGTATTAAAATATATATAATAGCTAGGTAGTTATTAAGCTAAAAAGAAGCTAGGATCTAGGTATAAGCTAATAGTAGCTATAAAAGTACTATAATAGTTAGTATAAAACTAATAGAAAATTTAAAAAGAGTATAATAGTACTTTATAGCAGGCCCTACTAGCTAACAGGCCTCTTTACTATTTAATTAGATAGTAATAGCCTAAGGATATAAAGAAAGGAATACTATTTTACTTAAGATAGCTAGATTTATTTTATTTAGAAACTTACTTATAGCTTAAAGATCTAGGGAAAGGTAAAAGGCTATTATAAACTTAGTTATATAGTATTATAAGCTACTAATTAATTTAATTCTTTACTTTATTACCTAAATATAAAATGCCCTAGTTAGCTAAAAAGCCTTTATTACTATACTTATAGCTATAAGTAGCTAAAAAGAAAAAGGTAAATAATAAAAATTACTAAAAACTAAGCTAAACTAAATAAAGAGAAGCTATTACTATTACTAGTAGGTTAGGGCTAAGTATAAAGATATATAATTACCTAGTACTAAAGCCTAGAAATATTAATATAAAACCCTAAGTAACCTAAATACTACTTTAAGATAATAAAAAAAATATATTTAGTTACTAAATATTATTAAGAATTAAAGCTAGCTATACTAAGTATAGCTAAAGCTTAAGTTTCTAGAAAAAGAAGCTAAATACTTTTATATTTCTTAAAAATCTATCCTTTTACTTTATATTTCCCTTTTTTTACTTCTTAAAATAGTAAAGCTAATAAAGGGAAAAAATAAAAAAACTAATAATAAATAGATAAATAGCTAAGATTATAAGATTATAAGTAAAGTACTAATAACTAATTACTTACTAACTAACTAATTAAGTAGCTAGTTACTTAAAATAGACTATAGTATTTTTTAGTAGTTTAATAAACTATCCTTTAGGTTTAGCTTAATAAAGGCTAGATAATTAAAAAATAAAGCTAATAAAAAAAGTAATAATAGCTAATTAAATAGTAATAGTAGCCTAGGAATATAATATAGTTTTTAGTAGCTTTAAACTTATAGGCCTAGGTAAAATATATTAAAACCTTTCTTTATAGATAGTAGCTATAAACTAATTCTAGCCTTTTTACTTTTAGCTATAGCCTTAAAAAGTAATTAGTAGTAATAGCTAGGCAGGCTATATAAATCCCTTATTACTAGTTTATACTAAGGGCCTAAAAGGCCTTATAAATCCCTTATTATTATAAATACTAGTTAGTAATAAGGGCCTAAAAGGCTATATAAATCTCTAAGTACTAATTAGTAATAATAGTAATAATAGTAATAATAGTAATAGTAGTAATAGTAATAGTAAGGGCTAGTAAAGTAATATAAAAAGCTATATAAATTACTTATTACTAGTTTATACTAAGGGCTAGGAAGGCTATATAAATTACTTATTACTAGTTTATATTAAGGGCTAGGAAGGCTATATAAATTACCTATTACTAGTTTATATTAAAAGCTAGGAAAGCTATATAAATTACCTATTACCTAGAAACTTAAAATATAATAATAAGATAATAGTATTATTAATAGGCAGGCTACCTTTATCTTTTTTTACTTTTATATTAAGGATAGAGAAAATGTAAGTCTTAAAGAAAAAAAAAAATTTTTAAAAAAAGTTTTTAAATTAAAATTAATAAATTTAAAAAAAATCCTATTTATATAAACTTTTTTTTAATTTAAAGACTTTAATTTAATTTAACTTATTTATTTTTATATTATAATTTTACTTTTTTATTTAACTAGTTATTTTAATTAAAAAGCTTTTTAATAAAAATAATTTCCTTAGCCTTTAACCTTTACCTTTAAAAGATTAGCTTACTTTCTTTAGTATATTCTTTTCTTTATCTAATCACAGTATAGCACTAACTACATAATCTATATCAGTACTATACTATCTATATAGTCTTACCTTACCTACTTAATTATAGTATAGTACTAACTATATAATCTATATTAGTATTACGCTATCTATATAGTCCTACCTTACCTACTTAATTATAGTATAGTACTAACTATGTAATTTATATTAGTACTATACTATTTATATAGTCTTACCTTACCTACTTAATTATAGTATAGTACTAACTATATAATTTATATTAATACTATACTATTTATATAGTCTTACCTTACTTACTTAATTATAGTATAGTACTAACTATATAATTTATATTAGTACTATACTATCTATATAGTCCTACCTTACTTACTTAATTATAGTATAGTACTAACTATATAATCTATATTAGTACTATACTATCTATATAGTCTTACCTTACTTACTTAATTATAATATAGTATTAACTATATAATCTATATTAGTACTATACTATTTATATAGTTTTACCTTACCTACTTAATTATAGTATAGTACTAACTATATAATCTATATTAGTACTATACTATCTATATAGTCCTACCTTACCTACTTAATTACAGTATAGTACTAACTATATAATCTATATTAGTACTAAACTCTTTATAAAACCTTACTTTTTATTTAACTATTTACCTTTTTCTCTCTTTTTCTTTTTTATCTTTCTTTTTTTATTACTATTTACTTTACTTAAATTATAATATCTTTAATTAAAGCTTAAAAAGAAAAAGAATACTAGTCTTAACTCTATAAATAGTAATAAGAAGCTATCTTATAATCTTAAGAAGATGGCATTTAGGTTCTTTCTTAACCTAATTTATAACCTACTTAGCTATTAAGCTCCTTATTACCCTATAGTCTAAATTTTTCTAATAAATATTAAAGAATAATTAGTAAACTATTTTAACTACTAATACTATCTAAAAAATAATAACCTTAAGTATTAATATTATTAACTTAACTAAATTTAATATTAAACTAAGCTACTTTACTAGCCTTAATATTAGCCTTAGCACTAGCCTCTATACTATCTATCTAGCCTAACCTCTTATAAAAACAGGCTACTTTACTAGCCTTAGCATTAGCCTTAGTACTAGCCTTTATACTATCTATCTAGCCTAACCTCTTATAAAAACAGGCTACTTTACTAGCCTTAGCATTAGCCTTAGTACTAGCCTTTATACTATCTATCTAGCCTAACCTTTTATAGAAATAGGCTACTTTACTAGCCTTAGTATTAGCCTTAATACTAGCCTTTATACTATCTATCTAGCCTAACCTCTTATAAAAACAGGCTACTTTACTAGCCTTAGTATTAGCCTTAGTACTAGCCTCTATACTATCTATCTAGCCTAACCTACTATAAAACCAAGACTCTATACTAGCCTTATCTTTAAATTCTAAATAATCTTTACCTTAATCCTTTATTTCCCTAACCCTTCCTATTTTACTAGCCTTATCTTTATTTACTTATAATTAAACTCCTTAATAATTATAAAAATTATATATATTAATATTATAACTTAATACTATACCTTTCTTTACCCCCTAAACTTTAACTAACTTAATTAAGTAATTCCTTTCTTTTATTATAATAGAAAATTCTACTATATAAGGATTCTAAATATAGTAATCTTAACTTTACTTCTAGCTTATATTATAATTTTTCTTAGTATAATATATATATACCTCTTTATTTACTTAATAACCTAGCTATACCTCTATTACCCTTACCTAATAACTATAATAATTTAAATTATATTTTCTTTCCTTAGTATATTACTTTTCTAATTTATTTAACCTTAATTTCTTTAAGTTTAGTAAGTAATAGCTTGCTAAATAACTAATATAATAATAAATACTTTCTCTATCTAAAACTAAATACATTTAATAAATACTACTTACTATATTAATTAGCCCTATTATAAGAACTTAGGATATTAATAGTATATAGCTTGGAGCTAAAAGCCTTACTGCAATTTAAAGCTTTAGTATTTTCTATCTATTATTTATTTTACCTTATAGCTATAATTTACATAATAATTAAATTATTTGCCCTTACAGTCTTATCCTTATAAAAACCTACTATATTCTTCTTAATACATTTTAAATATTAATAGTATACTTTTTAGTTTTTATCTTTTTTCTAAAACCTAATAATTAAGCTTAATTAATAAGCTATAAGCTACTATTTATAAAATATAATAGCCTTTCCTATAAACATTAATAAGAGCTATTTAATAAGATTATTCTTTTTACAGCTTATAAAACACTTTCTATATACTATTTATAAGAAATGCCTTATAGCTTTAATTTAGCTTATATAAAAACATTTTTATAAAAGGAAAACCCCTTAGGCTAATAACTATAAGGAAATAATACTACTTATATACTATAGCTTTAATATTTAATTTCTAGTATATATTTCTATTCCTTTTAAGAAAGTATTATATACTATACTAATTTATATTTTATTTTAATAACTTCTTTAGAACTATTCTTTTACTTTAAAAACCTAAAGCTTCTCTTTTAAGTATATAATCTAAAAAATATTATTAATAGTAATTCTATTTATATAATAATAATATAACTTATAACCTCTGTCTTATTTATATTAAATCCCAAGTTTCTTAATTTACCTTTATATTAGGTTAACCTTAGTAACTGTAAGTGCTTAATAATATTAGTAAATCCCTAATAATAATAAATACTACTATAAAAAATAAAATACCTTAAGTATCTCTATACTAATATTAGCTATTTTATTAATACTTAGTTCCTTTTTAGTTTATTTTATTAATCTTTTCTCTTTTATAAAGCTAGTACCTATATAGTAAAGGCCTTATCTACGTAATAATAAAATTACCTAGAAGACCTAAATACCTAAAACCCTGGAATTATTTACATTAAGGCCTATAATTATAATAAAGACTTATTCTTAACTATATTTAGTAACTATAGCCTATTTACCTTAAATTAGCTTTTATTACTTACTATCTATAATAGTCTTAAGGCTAACCTTGCTTTTAAAACTAAAAAGAAGTAATATTTATCTTTATAAGATACTATTTATTTTATTTAGTAAGTATATAAGAATTACCTTTATACTATATTTATTACTTATTACCTCTTAAGCTATAGTATTTATAAGGAATTTACTTTTTGCCTTAATATCCTTCTTTTTATATAGTATAATAGTAAGCTAAAGGAACTACCTTTTAGCTTTTCCTACTAATTATTACTAACTATTTACCTTTCTTATCTTATAATCTTTACTTATCTTTTTAACTTTTTTCTTATATTATAATCCTTATAGTTTATTATCTTACTTAACTTTTTTTTTTATAAGACTTTAATTATATTAATAAGTTACTTTAAACTAAAAGAACCTTTACCTACTTAGTAACTCCTTACTTTCTATTTTATATAGTTTTTTTAAAAACTTTTTATTTACTCCTTAATTAGTAAGAAAACTAATCTTTTATAAAATAAATAGATATAGGAAAAGGAGTAGTTTACCTATAATTAATATACTATATATACTTAATTTTTATACTAAGGCCTTAATCTCTAAGCTATTATTTAATAGTATAGTATATTATAGCTACTAAATAATTTATTTAACTAGAATTCTAGGCTTTTTTATATATAAGCTATTTAGTATATTTATATATCTTTATTACTATTTTAATACTATATACTTTTTATATAAAGCACTACTAGCCTTACTACTAAAGCATTTAGCTAAGATTATTAGTTTTTTATATTTTTACTTTAAGCTACTTTTATACTACTAAGCTTAAATAAAGACTTATAATAAAAAGCCTTTAAGTTTACTGCTTAAGTAATTTTATATAAATATTAAAAGTTTATTTTATTAACTTTAATAATACTCTGTATAAACTAGAGAATTTTATTACTAACTAGACTTTAGTATATAAAAGTAAACCTTAATACTAAAGTAAAAAGTATTATTAATATATAGATTTTATATAAGATCCTAAATAAGGCTTAGGTTTTTTACTACCTTTTACCTGCTTTTATCTTTAACCCTGCCTTTATAGGTTACTATAAAATAATTTAGTTATAGTATAAGTTTATTATTTTTAAGCTCTTTAGCTTTAATGCAAAACCTAGTATTAAAAAGACCCTTTAAGAAAAGCTTTTTATTAAACTTTTTACTATATTTAAAACTAACTAAAAAGATTATTATCTTACTAAGTTATTCTAAGACTAACTTTAGCCCTATCTTAGTACTTATATCTAAGCTTTATTTAAGAGTAAACCTACTAAGCCTATTTTATTTATTTAAAAAAAGAATAAAGATATACTTAAAGTCTTTTATATTAAAATCTATATACTAATTTTCCTTTTACTAGTAAATATAATATTTAGTACCCTTAAGCTAATTCTTTCTTTTTATAAGGAATTACTAAAGGCATTTAACTAAAAAATATATACTAAAGGCTACTATAGTTATTTTATTAAGAGTATAATTATAGCTTTACAGGAAATCTAATATTAAATAATAGCTAAAATGGAATTTACTACTAATATAAAAAAAATAGCTAAGACTATTTATCTTATAATTTTAATACTATATAGTAAAGTTTTTAGTTTACTATATAATACTAACTATTAATACTTTTAGTATTTTATAAACTTTTAGCCTCTTAATATTAATCTTATTATAAATTATATTTATAATAAAAATTCTATTCTTTAAGTTATTAAAGACTTATCTTACCTAAATAAGTACTAGTTATTTTTACCTATAAGATAACTTTTACTTTTATTTATAGAACTACTATATTATAGCCCCCTAGATAATTTATAGTTATTTTAACTAGTAAGGGAATTATTAGTCTTTTTCTTTAAGGCTATTTTAATAAAAAAGAATTTTAAGTTTAGATTTCTATTTAAACTTAAAGGTAATAAGAAGATCTCTAGTAATCTATATACTTTAGAAAATAGATAGCTTTTATAGTATTTTAAGCAGTAGCCTAACTAAGGAATTAAGATAGAAAATACTTAGGCTAGTAATTATAGTTCTAACTCTAAGTCTATAAATCCATTAAGTTCTAAAGAAAAGGACCTAAAGTTTAGTAATTTAAAGGAATAATAATTCTTAATCCTTTACTTTAATTAAGTTTTTTTAATTATATTACTTCTTAAACCTAGGTCTAAGTTTAGATTTGCCTAATATTCTCTTTATTATTAGTAAAGTTATCTAGCTAGCTAAGAAGGCTAGTAGTATATATATCTTTTAATCTATAACTAATTAGTTAAGTTATACCTTACTTATATACTTACTAAGGATATTTTAATAAGCTATATACCAGAACTGCCTTATAGGCTACTTTTTATTTTCTATAAAATTTATTTATATAAGAAAATAAAAAAATCAACTTATAGCTACTAAACTATAAAACTATTTTATATACTTTTTTTAAAAAGTTACTAGACTAACTATTCTAAATAAAGTAAATTAAATAGTAGTATTTTTATTAGTATATAATGCCTATAGTAGCTATAAAATATAATTAAAGTTAACTATAAGGTAAGTAACTTATACTTATAATATAATTCTATATTAAGTATACCTTAACTATAATAAATTATAAGTAGGTATAATTCTAAATATGTTTTTATTAGGTATGCCTTAACTATAATAAATTATAAGTAGGTATAATTCTAGATATATTCCTATTAGGTATACCTTAACTATAATAAATTATAAGTAAGTATAATTCTAAATATATTCCTGTTAGGTATGCCCTAACTAAGATAAATTATAGGTTAGCTTAGGGTTTTTATAAGTCTATATATAGGTTCCTTTCCTTTAGGGCTTCTATTTATTAAATAACTATATAATACTACTCTGCATAGCTTCTTTTCCTTTAGCGCTTCTATATATTAAATAACTACATAATACTACTCTATATAGCTTCTTTTCCTTTAAGGCTTTTATTTATTAAATAATACTGCTCTGCATAGCTTCTTTTCCTTTAGTGCTTCTATATATTAAATAACTACATAATACTGCTCTGTATAGCTTCTTTTCCTTTAAGGCTTCTATTTATTAAATAATACTACTCTATATAGTTTCTTTTCCTTTAGCACTTCTATATATTAAATAACTATATAATGCTACTCTATATAGCTTCTTTTCCTTTAGGGCTTCTATTTATTAAATAATACTACTTTATATAGCTTCTTTTCCTTTAGCGCTTCTATATATTAAATAACTATATAATACTACTTTACGTAGCTTTTTTTCCTTTAGGGCTTTTATATATTAAATAACTACGTAATGCTGCTCTGTATAGCTTCTTTTCCTTTAGGGCTTCTATATATTAAATAACTATATAATACTACTTTATGTAGCTTCTTTTCCTTTAGAGCTTTTATATATTAAATAATACTGCTTTATATAGCTTCTTTAATTACCCTATACCTTTTAACTTTAATATAAGTTATTAAGTTAAATCTATATATTAGTTAAGGCTTTAGATAGATATATAGTTAGTTACTTTTTTATATAAAAAGGTTTATATATAAGCTATAATATTAAATAAATATAAAGTTAATAGTTTATAATTAGTAATATCTTTAATTAAGCTATAATATTAAGTTAGCTATTTTTCTTTAATTATATTTACTTACCTATTATATATTAGTTACCTTATATATAACTTATAGCTTAAAATAATAAATTAATCTTAAGTAAATATATATTAGCTATCTTAAACTTCCTTTTACTTCCCCTTTACTAGACTTTATATTAAATAGAAATATAACTAAAAGAATATCTTAAGTAAGTTACTTAAAAAAGTTAGTACTTTTTTAAACTTATTTATTTAAAGTTTTATTAAACTTTTATAATCTTTTTTTTTTAAAATAAGATTTTTCCTTACTTAACTTTTTTAAATTAAGTAACCCAGGCAGGGGTTAATATTAATAGAGGTAAATTTATAATATAATAATTTTTAAGAAGGTATACTATAATATAGATCCTTAAAAAGATCTATAAGTAGGGAAAATAAAAACCCTTTTTTTAAAGTAAAATACTAAAGTATTTATATACCTTAGTATATTCTATACCTATATAATAACTTACCTCTATATATATTACTATATATAGATAATTAAATATAAGTACCTAAGGAGTATAAAAAAAGTTCTTAAAAAGAAAATCCTAAGCCTATATAAAAATATACTATTAAGAAAATAAGGTTAAAAGGGAGTATAACCTTTATAGTTATACTAAAGTACTAATATAAAGGTTATAAATAGTAGTAAGGTTTATAAGTAATAAGAAAGAGGGTTTAACCTATTAGCTATTACCTTATCTTTAAGGCTATAATATATAAAAAGGTATAATACCTTAATTTAGTAACTTGCCCCTAATATACCTTTTAATTAAAAAGTATATTAATAACTTTAAATAATACTAGTAAATACTCTTAGTTACTTAAGAGTATTTTTAGTAAAAGTTAAAATAATATAGATTAAAAAGAGAATATATATTACCTTGCCTAGGTTAAAGGAAAATCTAATACTACTTTATATTTACTACTATATATAAAGCTACTATAGCTTTTTATAATACTAGTACTTAAAAAGGTTAAGTAAAAGGGTACTGCCTTTATAAAATCTAGTTTAGACTAAAGGCCCTAAGATACTTAATACTAAAGCTAGTATTATAAAATACCTAACTATAATACTAGTATCTAGGAGGGTTAAGTAAAAACCAGGCTTATATAGCTAGCTAAAGCTAGTATTATAAAATACCTAACTATAATACTAGTACCTAGAAGGGTTAAGCAGAAACCAGGCTTATATAGCTAGCTAAAGCTAGTATTATAAAATACCTAATTATAATACCAGTACCTAAAAGGGTTAAGTAGAAACCAGGCTTATATAGCTAGCTAAAGCTAGTATTATATAATATATCCTTTATAAATATATTTTTAGCTAGCTAGGCTATATAAATAAGTCCTTAGCCTTTTAGCTTAAAGAAAAATAGAAATCTTAATACCCTTTAAGGCTAGTAAATTAAGCTAGAAATTATACTACTTCTATAAACTTAGGCAAAGATTAACTAGGTAACTATAATACGCCAGGGTTAGCTACTAGTACTATAAGGCGCTAAAGAGATAAGTTACTAGGTAATAATAGTAAAGTTATACCTTTTATAGTAAGGTTAGTAGGGCTAATAATACTACTAAGGAATTTTACTTCCTTCCTTTAGATTCTTTATATTAAGTACTATAAAAAAAGGGCACTATATACTATTTTTACTATTATAGTATTTATAGTAAAAGGCTAATTTCCTATTACTTAAGTTATATATCTAGCTAGTAGCTAGTTATTTACAAAGCCTATTTACTAGTAGCCTAGGTAACCCTAAACTAAATAAATATAAGTATCCCTAGTATACTATTATACCTAAGTAAGCAGTTTTATAGAGGTTAATAACTACTATAAACCCTTTACTATTAAGGTCAGAGCCTTTTAAGTTATATAGAAAGATATATAATAAAAGTCTATAAAATTAGGTACTAAGTAGTTACTTATCTAGTTAATCCTTACCCTTATAGGCTTAGCTAGACTTATTCTTTTTTATATACCCTTTAAGACTATTTTAGTAAGCTATATACTAGAACTGCCTTATAGGCTACTTTTTATTTTCTATAATATTTATTTATATAAAAAAATAAAAAAATTAACTTATAGCTACTAAACTATAAAATTATTTTATATACTTTTTTTAGAGAGTTACTAAACTAACTATTTTAAATAAGGTAAATTAAATAGTAATACTTTTATTAGTATATAATACCTATAGTAGCTATAAGATATAATTAAAGTTAACTATAAGGTAGGTAACTTTAAATATAAAACTTACTTACCTTAAACTAAACTTTAAATACTTTTTATACCTTTTATAGATATTATATAAGGATATAACTATTACTATTAAACTTGCCTTAGTTAAAATAATTAATCTAATAACTTTCTTAAAAAAGTATATAAAATAGTTTTATAGTTTAGTAGCTATAAGTTAATTTTTTTATTTACTTATATAAATAAATATTATAGAAAATAAAAAGTAGCCTATAAGCTAGTTTTAGTATATAGCTTATTAAAATACTATTAAAAGGTATATAAAAGGGCAGTAGATCTAGCTAGGCCTGTAAAGGCATGGGTTAATTAAATAAGCTAAACCCTTAAGTACCTAATTTAAAATTATATTATATATAAAAGTAGCTTTAGTTAAATACCTAGGCTGTAGTGGATTTTGCCCTATAGCTATTAAGGCTATTTACTACTTAAATATACTATATCTATATAACCTTATAAGCTCTGGCCTTAGTAGTAAGGTAGTATAGTAAGTATTTTTCTTAAAAGCCTATACTTTAGTATAAGGTTATATAAATTATACCTGCTATTATAACTAGACCTAGCAGACCTTTTAGAGTTATATAAATAGGTAGATAGGCCTGTATAAATGTATATTTATAGGGTAATAAGGAGGTAATATACTATAAAGGATTTAACTATAATAGTTTTTAATACTATAATACCTTTTTTAAATAAGCTAGTAGTACTTAGGCTTTAATATTATTAGTAAAGAGGGCTTCTTAAGGTATATTAAGTAGCTAAGTTAGCTTAAAGCTGCCTTTAGTTTTATATAGATATTTTTATATTATATTAAAGGCAGTAAAGATAGTATCTAGGAGGCTAGTTTAGTAGCTATGCCTACTTTATATTACTTTAAGTTTTATATAGTTTTACTTATACTATACTTAAGGTAGCTATGGCCTGTTCTTTTTACTTACTACTACTACTTAAACTACTAGCTAGGTTAGGTAAATAATCTAGGGAAAATAATTATAATTCTATACCTTTATAACTTATAAAAGGAATAGAGAATTTAAAAAAAAACTAAAAAAGAAAATAATACTTATTCCTTTTATATTAATACCTTAGCCTACTTAATAAGTATTAAAAAGAGGCTTTAAAGTAAATATAATAAAAAAACCTTAGTAAGTTTTTTATTATATAGGGTAATTCCTATACTAGGTAAAGCAATAGAGTATAGGATATATAAGGAGTTAATAGCTATATACTTTATATAAATAGTTACTTCCTTTCTTATTGCCTTAAGGTATAGAGAGAGATTAAGGGTTTACCTAAGTAGGGACTTATATTATAGTCTTAAGCTAGTATTAGTAATAAAAAATAGGTTAGTTAGCTCCTTCTATAAAGGAAACTAAAGTAAGGGGTAAGTATTAACTATACTACTTACCTTATTACTAGAAAAAAGAAAGATTAACTATTAGGGCTTTAATATAGCCTATAGGTTTCTTAGGCCTTTTATTATATTTATTTTATTTATACTATTCCCTTTATATACTTATAATTAAGTAGTTATAAGTAGAAAATCCTTTTATATTTCCCTTTTAATTTACCTTTTATCTTAGTATTTATAGTTAGTATAGTAAATAAAATACTATTTTTTTCTATTTATTAATAATACCTTTTTCTTTATTTTATAGTATTAAGAAAGAAGTTAGGGTTAATATATTATTATAGTTTATTCTAGGGGCTTACTTTTTACTTATTCTTTATATAAGTTAAATAGCTATAAGCTGGCTAGGTAACTTATACTCCTTTTACCTAAATAGTATAGTAAGTTATTAGTATAAATCTATACCTAGGCTAATCCTAGGTCTTAACTTCTAGGTAGCTATTAGGTTAGTAATACTATACTATATAGTACTGCTTATTTTTTAGTCCTTACTAAAGGATTTAGGTTTATATACTACCTAGTTTATAGTTTAATTAACCTAGTAGCTAGCCCTATAGGCTAGCTTAATATATATCTCTTAGTTATAAATACTAATATAATTACTAGTAAAGTAAGTTAAAAGTATTATATATAACTAGTTTATCTTTTATAAATTAGCTATCTTTTTAGCTAGATTTTAAATTCTAAATAAGAAAGTAAAAGGTTAAATCCTCCCTTTAACCCATAGCTACTATCCCTTATACTTTTAAGGTTATAAGTTTTATATAGTTTTTATAGAAGTATAAGGTAGGTAAGTTTAAATAAAGAAATTCTAATTTATAAAGGTATAGGGTAGTTAGGTAAAGGGATATAGGGTAGTTAAGTTTAAATAGAGAAATTCTAATTTATAAAGGTATAGGGTAGTTAGGTAAAGGGATATAGGGTAATTAAGTTTAGATAAAAAAATTTTAATTTATAAAAGTATAAAGTAGTTAGGTAAAGGGGTATAGGGTAATTAAGTTTAAATAAAAAAATTTAAAAAATTTTAATATATAAAGGTATAGGGTAGTTAAGTTTAAATAGAGAAATTTTAATTTATAAAGGTATAAAGTAGTTAGGTAAAGGGGTATAGGGTAGTTAAGTTTAAATAAAGAAATTTTAATTTATAAAGGTATAGGGTAATTAGGTAAAGGGGTATAGGGTAGTTAAGTTTAAATAAAGAAATTTTAATTTATAAAAGTATAAAGTAGTTAGGTAAAGGGGTATAGGGTAGTTAAGTTTAGATAAAGAAATTCTAATTTATAAAGGTATAAGGTAATTAAATAAAGAGGTATAAGGTAGTTAAGTTTAAATAAAGAAATTTAAGAAATTTTAATATATAAAAGTATAAGGTAGTTAAGTTTAAATAAAGAAATTTTAATTTATAAAGGTATAGGGTAGTTAGGTAAAGGGGTATAAAGTAGTTAAGTTTAAATAAAGAAATTTTAATTTATAAAGGTATAGGGTAGTTAGGTAAAGGGGTATAGGGTAGTTAAGTTTAGATAGAGAAATTTTAATTTATAAAAGTATAAGGTAGTTAAGTAAAGGGATATAAGGTAGTTAAGTTTAAATAAAGAAATTTTAATTTATAAAAGTATAAGGTAGTTAGGTAAAGGGGTATAAGGTAGTTAAGTTTAAATAAAGAAATTCTAATATATAAGGTATAGGGTAGTTAAGTTTAAATAAAGAAATTCTAATTTATAAAGGTATAGGGTAATTAGGTAAAAGGGTATAGGGTAGTTAAGTTTAAATAAAGAAATTTTAATTTATAAAAGTATAAGGTAGTTAGGTAAAGGGGTATAGGGGAGTTAAGTTTAAATAAAGAAATTCTAATATATAGGGTATAAGGTAGTTAAGTTTAAATAGAGAAATTTAAGAAATTTTAATATAAAAAGGTATAAGGTAGTTAAGTTTAAATAGAAAAATTTTAATTTATAAAAGTATAAGGTAATTAGATAAAAGGATATAAAGTAATTAAATTTAAATAAAAAAATTTTAATTTATAATAAGGTATAAAGTAATTAAGTTTAAATAAAAAAATATAAGTTTATAAAGAAATATAAAGTAATTAAAGTTAAATAAAAAAATAAAAAAAAATTATTTTATAAAATTATAAAGCTAT
>JACWFA010000065.1:0-104900 GCA_017579625.1 Fusarium sororula
ACTAAAACCTTTATTTCCTAATTTACCTTTTTTCCCCTCTTTTCTCCCTTACTTCCTTTCCTTTATACTATAATTACCTTTAATTCCTATAATATAATATTTATACTATTAATTTAAGTACTATAACTATATATTTTAACTCTATAAATTACTATTAATATAGCCTATTATTACTATTTAATTTAATACCTATAATAAAAGCCTATTATTACTTTAATAAGTATTAACTTTATTTTATATAATTTATAAGGTTTTTTAATACTTTTATTTAATTTATAATAAAGTTAATAAGGTTTATATTTTAATTAATACTAAGTAGCTATATATAGTAGCTAAAGATTACTAAATAGACTTATTATATTATTAATAGTTTATTAATATATAGTAAGTATTTTTTTATAATTTTATAATACCTTAAAAATAATTAAAGGATTAAAATATTATTAAATAAAAAGCTATAAATATCTATTAAAGGCCTAATTATATAGTTATTAATTATATTAGCTATATAGCTATTATTAATATTAATTATATAATAGTATATTTTATAATAATTTTAAAGGTTTTTAGGTTATTTAAAATTAAGCCTTTAATATTAAAGCCTTAGTATTAATTACTTATTTAAGGTAATAATAAAAAGGATATATAGCTTACTAAGGCTAGGGAAAATATCTTTTTTATACTTATAGATTAAGGCTACTTATTTAATTAGATTATAAGGTTTAAGGTAATAACTATATAATCTTAAGACTTAATATTAAAGTTATTATATTTTTTAGTATAGTATATAATACTATATATTATAATATACTAAAAAATAAGTATTATATTATATTATTTTTATATTATAAAACCTTATTAGCTATACCTTATATCTTAGCTATAAAAATATTTAACTTTTTAATATATTTTTATATATTAGTTTAGTAAGGTAAGTTAATATACTTATAGCTTAATATACTTAATAATTTAAAAAGGTTTAATAAATCTTAAAGTTAGCTTTTTTTTCTTTTTTTTAAGTTTTAAGTTTTTAATTAAAAATATAACTAGTTATTTTTATTTAAATTTTATTTCTTAATACTTTATATTAAAGTATTTTATTTATCTTTTTATAGTATTTTATTAATATATTATAAGCTTATTTTTTAACTTTTATAGTTTTTTTATTTTATATTAAACTTTTAAGACTTTTTCTTTAAAGCTAATATTTTTAATAATAATATAAAATTCTAAGTTAAAACCTATTAAAGCTTTATTTAAAGTAATTATTATTATTATATTAATCTTTAAGTTATAAGTAAATTAGGCTATTTATAGAAATTTTAACTAAATATTTTAGTTATTTTTAATAAAGTATTATAAATAATAATTAAGTATTTAATTTATCTTTTTTATTTACTTATTAATTTAAAAATAAAATACTATTAATAACCTTTACTTAATCTTAAAATAATAATATAATTTTAATTAAAAAGTACTTATAAAAATAAATTTCTTATTAAAAATAATACCTTTAAGTACTTTAAACTATAGTTTAATTTTTTTATAAAAAAGCTTAGTAAATTTAAAAGTAATAATCTTAGTAAAAATAAGTAAAAATTATATAAATTTTATAAACTTATTAATTATTACTAAGATTATATTAACTAGCTAGTTTTTAAAAAGTACTAGTAATAGCCTTATTATAAAGTTTATAAAAATTTCTTTAAAATAATATAATAAAATTAATAAGCTTTTAAGCTATTTATAAAATTAATATTTTTTAAATATTACCTTTTAGTAAGTTTTATATATAAAAATATATTATTTTATATTAATTTTTAAGCCTTTTTAATAAAACTTTCTTTAAATTAACTTTTAAGTTATTTTAGTATTAAAATAGCTTATTAAAAGATTATTATAATATAGCTTTAGTATTTTTATTTTTAAATTAAAGTTTAGTAATATATAAAGTTAATTTTTAAAGTAAAAAAAATTATTTTTAATTTTTTACTTTTAAAAGCCTTTTTTATAGTTTACTTAAAATATTTTATTTTTTTAGCTAAGTATTAACTTATTTCTTAACTATATAAGCTAAATTAGTTTAATTAATAGCTTAAATACTTTATTTTTTAATAAGCTTTTTTAATATAAAAATTAAATTACTATTTTATTAAAAATTACTATAAATAACTTTAATATTTTTTAAAACTATATATTTAAATTAAGTTTTTAACTTATAATATTTATATTACTTAATAATAAAGCTAGGTTATTTTTAATACTTAAAAATATTTTATTTATTTTTAATTTACTTAAAGTTTAAAATAAAATCTTTTTTTTTATAAGTATTTTACTTAATCTTTTTCTTAGCTTTTAACTTTTTATTATAGCTTATATTTTTACTATTTTATTTTTTAAAGATTTAATTAAGTTTAGCTTATAGTATTTTTTTTTTTAATTTTTAAAGATTTTAAAGAAATATTAATAAAATTTATTAATCTTTTTTTATATTTAATTATAAAGTTATAAATTATTAAATATAAGTATTATTATATTTACTTTTTATTTAATTTAATATTTTTTATAAATAATTAAAAGTTTTAGTAATTACTTAAAACCTTTACTTATTTTAAAGTACTTTTAAAATAATATTATTAATACTTAAATAACTTTATAATAATTATTATTTTTTAATTAAAAATATTATATTATCTTTTAAAGTTATTAAACTTTTAAAACTAAAATATAATAAAGTAATATTTTTTTTTATTATTTAATTAAAAAAAAAATACTTATTATAATATAATTTAATATATTTATTTTAATATAAATATATTTTTTAAACTTAAAATACTTTAAAATTAAAAAGTTTTTAAACTTAGTAATAAAAGCTTAAAATATTTACTTTTTTTAGTTATTTAACTTTATAATTTTTAATTTTTTTTTATTTTAATTTTTTTTTAAAAAAGCTATAAAAAATACTATAATTTTTAAGTAATTATAAATAAATTATTTATAAAAGTTATAAAACCTTAAAAAAACTTATATTTTTTTATAAGTAATAAATTTAAGTTACTTAGTAATAATTTAAATTTTTACTAAGTTTATTTTAATACTTTTAATAATTAAAATAAATTTTAAAAACTTAACTTAGTTTTAATAAAAAATATATTTAAAAAGTTTTATATATAATTTAATTACTTTTATTTTTTTAAAGATTTAATTTAAATATTAAATATATTTTTATTTTATTTTTAAAAAAACTAAAATATTATTTAAATAAACTATATAAGTTATATTTATAAAACCTTAAAAAGCTTAGTAAATATAATATTAAAATATAATAAGTATATTAATTAATTTAAATAGTATTACTATATATTTAAAATAGCTATAATAAGTTTAAAAAGTAGTTTTTTACTTATTATTTTTATAAATATAAATTTAATAATATATATTTTTAATATTAATTTTAAAAAAGTACTTAATATTTTAAATTTTATTTATAATTTTTAATATTAAAAGTAAAAAGTATTAATTTTTAATTATAATAATATTTAACTTTTAATAATTTATATAAAAATATAAGCTTTTATTTCTTTTAAAAATAAAAAAATTAGTAATTTAGCTAAACTTTTAAAAAAGTAAATTTAATTAATTTTTAAGTTTTTTTAAATATATTTTTAAAGTTTTTTAAGTTTTACTTAAAATAAAAAGTAAATTAAACTATAAAATAGCTTTTTTTTTTTTAAGGTTAATTATATAGTTAGTTTTTTTAAAGTTAAGTATTTTACTTACTTTATTATAGCTAAAAACCTTAATATAGGCCTTAAGTTTAAAAAAAATACTTTTAAATTAATTTAATTTTTAAGGTTTTTTATTAAAAAGTAAATAAAGCTTATTAATAATAGTAATAATAAAGATCTTTATTTAATTATAAATCTTTTTTAAAAATTACTAAGATTTTAAAAGTTTAAGTTTTTTATAATAATTTTTAAATTATTATTTCTTTATTTTAAAGTTAGCTATAATTTAAAGGTTTTTTAAAGTAATAATAAAAAAAAGTATTAATTCTTTTTAATTCTTTCTATTAATACTTATTAAACTTTAAGTAATTTTATATATTTATTTTTAGTAATTAGTTATAATTAAAAGTACTTTTTAATATTTTATTATCTTAAGTTAGTTATTATTAACTTTTTAAAAAGAAATATTAATATTTTTTAAATTTTTAAAATCCTTAGAATTTTATAAAGGTTTTACTAATAGTATTTATTTTTATATTATAATTAATATAAGCCTAAATTAATATACCTTTATAACCTTAAACCTTAATTATAATTAAAATCTTTTTTTTAAACTTAATTTAAAGTATATTTAAGTTATATTTAGTATTTATTATAAAGATATTAATTAAAAATTAATTTATATTTTTAATTAAATTTAGTTTTTTAATTTTCTTATTTAATTAGTTTTTTTTAATATAAAGTAATTTTAAAAATAATACTTAGTTTTATAATAATTATAGTATTTTACTAAGCTTAGGTTTTTATTTTTATTTTTATTTTTATTTTTTAAGGTTTAAATAAAAGTTTAATTTAAATTACTTTTTTAAGGATATTAATAAAAAAATATTTTTATTAATTTTTATAGTTAATATAGTTTTTTTTTAATTAATAAGGTATTAAGTATAGTTATAATATATTTTTTTATTATTAAATATATCTTATAGTTATTATATTAATTAAATTAATTTTTTTTATATTTTAAAGAATTTAACTTTTTTTTAAAATACTATAGTATTTTTAAGTATTAATAGTAATTTTATATAGTATTAGTAAATATAAGCTATTAGCTTTAACTTATATAAAAAGTAATTTTTAATAAATATAAAGTATTTATAAAAGTTTTAAAAAAACTAGTTAAGTTATTAGTAAGTATACTTAAGTTAAGTTATAATAAAAATTTAGTAATTATTTTTATTTTTTATAAAAATTAAAAATTATTTTTTAAAAGCTTTTTAATTCTTTTTAAAAATATTCTTTTTCTTTTTAAGTTATTTATTTAAATAACTAATTTTTTTTTTTTTTAAGTTTATAAGTCTACCTTAAAAGGTATATTTAAGTATTTTTAAAGTCTAGTATAATTTAAATATTAATTACCTCTTAGGAGGTAAAGCTTTATTAAGTTAATAGCCTTATTTATAGCCTAAACCTTATTATAAATAGGCCAGCTTATAAGCCTTACTCTTTAGCTAGCTTAAATCTTTTTTCTATAACTTACTTTAAAAGGTATTATATTAACCCCTATAGCTATGCTTTAATTATCTAACACGCTTTAACCTCCAGGTTAGCTAAAGCCTAAGCACTAAATACCTAACTATAAACTTATTAATAAGTTATTTAACCTAACTTCCTTTTTAATTATAGCTACTAATAACCTTATAGCTATATTATTATAATACTTTTTATTAAAAGAAGCTTATAAAGGCCTGGTCCTAGCTATCCCTATTTAATAAAAAGAAGTCTTAATATAATTAGAAATAAAATAATTAACTAAGCCCTTTATAAAAATAACTATAATAAGCTATATAATAAGGCCCTGGAAATTATAAGTAATTAGTTTTATATATATAATATTACTAATATTTAGTAAGTATTTTTTAGTTATAAAATCCTTAAGCTTATATAGCCTTAATATAAGCTAGTTAATAAAGGCTTTCTTAGGTATAAAATTAAGGCACTTAATAAGCTTAAAGAAAAGTTACTTAAAGAGATAAATTTTAAGTTTAAAGAAATAAAATTTATTATAGCTATTTATAGCAGCTTATATAATAAGTAGTTTAAGGCTATTAAGTAATAAGCTAAGAAAGTATTATTAAAGCTTAATTAGCTATAGTAGTAATAAAAGGAAAATATATTAAGTTTTATATAGATTTAAAAGCTTAAAGTTAAAAACTATTAGTATAATTAGTAAAAAAGGCTAATTAATTATATAATAAGGCATATAACTATTATACCTAAAATATTAATATACTATTAATATAAATAAGAAAAATAATTAAATTATATTAATTTAATATTTAAAATTATATTATTATAAATAAAAATTTTTTTATTTTTATTAATATAATATTATTTTTATATCTTTTTAAAGTTTTAATTTATATTATTAAGCTATTTATTTTTTTTTTTTAAAAGTAATTAAGTATTTAAAAGTAATAATATCTTTTACCTTAACTTTACTTTTTAAAAAAAAAAAAAAATAAACTAGCTTTAATTTAATAATAACTTAATAAAATATTATTTAAGTTATAGTTTAAACTTATAATACTTAAAATATTTTTTTAAAGGTTTAAGTTATTTTTTTTTTAATTATTAAAAAAGGTTTAAAATTAACTTTTTTAAATAAATTACTTTAATTTTTTTATTATTATTAAAAAGTAAGTTTTACTTTAAGTTATTTAATTCTTTTTTTTAAAGTAATAATATAAGTAATATTAATAAAAGTTTAAATTATTTTATATATTATAATTTAAAATAACTTTTATTTAGTTATTTAAGTAAAATTAGTAATAACTTTTTAAGGTTTTAATATTAATTTATTTAATTTAGTATTAAAAGTAATAGTTTATTATAAATTAATTATTATAACTAAATAACTTAAAGTAAAAGCTTTAAAATTATTATAGTATTTTAGTAATAAAAGCTAAGTAAATATAATAGTATTTTTATTAATTAAAGCTTAAGGAAGTAAGAATTTAATATAAAGGATTTTCCTAATAAAGTTAAAAGGGTTTTAAGGTTATATATTAAATATATAAAGCTAGTTAGCCTTATTTTTAAGTAGTTATTATAGCTATAAATTTAATTTATAATTTTTAATATTTTTAAGTAATAATTAATAATATTAATATTACTTAGTAAAAAATAATAAAAAGTAAATATATTTATTTTAAAGTTTTTTTTTACTATTTCCTTACTTTTAAAGCTAGTAAAAAAAATATATAAAAGTATTTATTAATAATTAGTAAAATAACTATAATTATAATTATTTAAAGCTTAGTAACTATATAAGCTATAATTTTTATAGTTATATTTACTTATAGAAATTATATTAATATAATTTTTAATTTAATATTATAAAAATAGTTAATTTATATTTACTAAGTAGCTTTATTTAAACTATACTATTTATATTTAATAGTTAAGAAGTTTTTAAATTATTATATTATAAAATAAGTTATAAGCTTAGTATTTATATATTATTAAATATTATATTTTATATTATAATTTTAATATATTATAAAAGTATTATTTACTTTAATATAATAGCTACTTAAAGATAAGGCTAACTAGCCTTATATATTTAATATATAAACCTAAAACCCTTTTAACTTTATTAAAAAAATCCCTTATATTAAATTCTTATTTTCTTAAGCTTTAATTAATATAATATTATTATACTTAGTTAGCTTTTATTATTAAAATATTATAATAATTTTAAAGCTTTTACTTTAAGCTATTTAGTTATAATAATTAACTTATAATAAACTATTACTTTTAATATTAAATTAAATAAATTAATATTAAAATCTTAAAAAGTTATTATTAAGTTTACTTAAATAATTAAAAAAAAGTTATTTTAAATTATAATATATAAAATAACTTAAACTTTTATTAATATTACTTATATTATTACTTTAAAAAAAAAAATTAAATAATTTAAAATAAAACTTACTTTTTAATAATAAAAAAAAAATTAAAATAATTTATTTAAAAAAACTAACTTTAAACCTTTTTTAATAATTAAAAAAAAAATAATTTAAATTTTTAAAAAAATATTTTAAGTACTAAAAGTTTAAATTATAATTTAAATAATACTTTATTAAATTACTATTAAGCTAAAACTAGCTTATTTTCTTTTTTTTAAAAAAGTAAAGTTAAGGTAAAAAATATTATTACTTTTAAATATTTAATTACTTTTTAAAAAAAAAAAAAATAATTTAATAATATAAATTAAAGCTTTAAAAAAATATAAAAATAATATTATATTAATAAAAGTAAAATTCTTTTTACTTATAATAATATAACTTTAAATATTAAATTAATATAATTTAATTATTTAAATAAATAACTTAAAAAAAAAAGAAAATTATTAAAAAAAATTAAAAAGCTTTTAAAAAATAATTTTTAATTTTTATAAAAAATAAAAAAAATTATTAAATTTTTATTATAAATTAACTTAAATATATTTATTAATAATTTAATTAATATCTTTAAGATTTTTATAAATACTTTATATTTATTAAAAATTACTTTTTATATAAATTAAAGCTAATAACTTATATTTATTAATACTATATAAAATTACTATTAATACTTAAAAATACTATAATATTTTAAAAAAAAATTAAACTTTTTAAAATATAAAAGAAATTAATTTAATTAATATAATAATTATAAAATATATTTAATAAAAAAAAAATATATTATAATTATACTTAATACTTTACTAATTAAAAAAAAACTATATTAACTTTAAAAATAAATAGAAATATTTTTTTATTAATACTTTTAAAAAAGTAATTTAAACTACTTATAGATTTAACTAAAAGGGAGCCTTACTTAAAAAGTAGGCAGTAAAATCGTAGGATAAGGGCAAAATCGTAGGACAGCCAATTTGGCAGGGAAATTACACTAAAAAGGAAAATCATTTACTATAATACTAGATTTCTCTATTAAATAGCTACCTAAAATTACTAAGCTATATACCTTTATATAGCTTAAAAAAAGGGCTATTTAATAGTACTATTCTTATTAAAATAAGATTTTTATTTAATTTGTAATTTCTAAAAAACTAACTTTTTTTTAGTTAATTTTTTTTAAAAAAATTTCCTTTTTCTTAAGAATTTAAAAATCTAAAAAAATACTTACTAAAATAGCTAGTAATATAATATTTTTATTGTAAGTATATAGGCTTATAAATATTATAAATCTTCTTTTCTTTTTTTATTAACTATTTTATAAGATTTAATATAAATACTTAAATATATAGAAAAATATATAAAAATAGTACTTTTTAATATTTAAAGATTTATTTATAATTTATATATAAGTATTATAAAAATTAAAATATTTTTTCTAGATATATTAAGCCCTAATATATATAATATTACTTTTTATTATAATTACTTACTAAAATCTAATTAATAAAGAATTTTTTAAAAAATTTTATACTTTTAAAAATTTATTTCTTAACTATTTAAGCTAGAAAGTAAAAATAAAATATTTTTATTATATTTTTTATAAATTATATTATATAAATTAAAAATCCCTATTAAATTAGCTATTTTATTCGATTTATTATAATTATATAAAGCTAGCTACCCTTATCCTACGATTTTGCCCTTATTTTATAATTTTACTGCCCACTCTTTGAGTAGGGCTCCCTTTTAGTTAGATCCACGAGTAAACTTTTATTTAAATTTTAAAAAGTAAAAATAAAAATAAAAATAAAAACCTAAGTTTAATAAAATATTATAATTATTATAAAACTAAATATTATTTTTAAAACTACTTTATATTAAAAAAAACTAATTAAATAAAAAAGTTAAAAAACTAAACTTAACTAAAAATATAAATTAATTTTTAATTAATACTTTTATAATAAATACTAAATATAACTTAAATATACTTTAAATTAAATTTAAAAAAAAAATCTTAATTATAATTAAGATTTAAGGTTATAAAAGTATATTAACTTAAGCTTATATTAATTATAATATAAAAATAAATACTATTAATAAAACTTTTATAAGATTTTAAGAATTTAAATAATTAAAAAATACTAATATTTTTTTTTAAAAAGCTAATAATAGCTAACTTAAAATAATAAAATATTAAAAAGTACTTTTAATTATAACTAATTATTAAAAATAAATATATAAAACTACTTAAAGTTTAATAAGTATTAATAAAAAAAATTAAAAAAAATTAATATTTTTTTTATTATTACTTTAAAAAACCTTTAAATTATAATTAACTTTAAAATAAAAAAATAGTAATTTAAAAATTATTATAAAAAACTTAAACTCTTAAAACCTTAATAATTTTTAAAAAAAACTTATAACTAAGCTAAGATTTTTATTATTATTATTATTAATAAGCTTTACTTATTTTTTAATAAAAAACCTTAAAAATTAAATTAACTTAAAAGTATTTTATTTAAACTTAAGGCTTATATTAAGGTTTTTAGCTATAATAAAGTAATTAAAATACTTAATTTTAAAAAAACTAATTATATAATTAACCTTAAAAAAAGAAAAAAGCTATTTTATAGTTTAATTTACCTTTTACTTTAAATAAAACTTAAAGAATTTTATAAGTATATTTAAAAAAACTTAAAAACTAGCTAAATCTGCCTTTTTAAAAGCTTAGTTAAATTACCTATTTTTTTTATTTTTAAAAAGGATAAAGGCTTATATTTTTATATAAATTACTAAAGGTTAAATACTATTATAATTAAGAATTATTACCTTTTACTTTTAATATTAAAAATTATAAATAGAATTTAAGAAATAAAGTACTTTTTTAATATTAATATTAAGAATATATATTACTAAATTTATATTTATAAAGAAAATAAGTAAAAAACTACTTTTTAAACTTATTATAGCTATTTTAAACTTTATTAAAACTACTATTAAAACTATTATTTATTACTTTTATATTAATTATTATTTTATAAAGTAAATATACTTAGTTAAATAAATTCTATTTAATTAATTATAGCTTCCTTTTACTTATTAAAAAACTTTTTAACTTTTAAATAAAAACTCTTTTTTATATATAGAATTTTTTATCTTTTATAATTAACTTTAATAGAATTTTCTAGGTAATTTTATTATATATAAACTTTAAATAGCTTACTTATAGGTTATTATAAATATTTACTATAAATATAATAATACTTTAAATCTAAAGGCTTTACCTAGCCCTTAGTATATTAAAATATAAGTTTTCTAAACCTAAGGTACTTAATAGCTATACTTCTTTATTAAGCTACCTTTTATAATAAAAGCTTTTAGTTAAGTAGTAAAAAAGCTTATACTTAAAAATAATAAGTTTAAGTAATAAGTTATTTATTTAATAATTATAACTAGTTATTATTACTTACTTAACTTTTATTTAAACCCTGGATTTAGCTTTATAAGTTATATTTCTTTTAAAAGTTATAATATATTTACTATAAATATATTAAGGCTAGTTAAGGTTATTTAGAATATACTATAGGTATTATTAATAAATACTTACTAGTTATATATTAAGTAAGTTTAATATTTTAATTATAATTAAAGTTAGTATTTATTAATTTAATAAAATAGTTAAGTAAAGAACTTATAAATAACCTAGGCTTAATTAGTTATTAATAATTTTATAATTATTAATATAAGTATTTTTAAGGGATAAATAGATTAGAAAAAGTTAAAGTTATAAAAAAGTTATAAACTTTATAATTAGGCTTTTTATAGCTTTTTAGCTAGTTAGGTAATATATTTATTATAATTAAAGTTACTTAAAATACTATAATTTAAAAGTAATTTTATTTATTAAGTTTATTAAAACTTTAATTTAACTAAAGACTTTATAGTTAATACTTTTATAGCTATTATTAAAATACTTAAATTTTATTTATTAATTATTACTTAATTAAAATACTATATAATAGCTATTTTAAATATATAATAATACTATTTAAACTAGCTAATATACTTATTATATTTTAATATTATATTTATTAAGTACTTTAAGGTTTTATAAATATAATTTATATAGTTTATTTAAATAATATCTTAATTTTTTTAAAAATAAAAAAAAAATATACTTAATACCTAGGTTAAATCCTTAAAAAGATAAAGATAGCTAAGTTATATATAAAACCCTTTAAATTTACCTTTTATTAAAATTAAATTAAGTTTTTAAAATTTATTTTAATTACTAAAAGTATTAAAATAAACTTAATAAGAATTTAAATTATTACTAAGTAACTTAAACTTATTACTTATAAAAAAATATAAATTTTATTAAGGTTTTATAACTTTTATAAATAGTTTATTTATAGTTACTTAAAGGTTATAATACCTTTTATAGCTTTTTTAAAAAAAAGCTAAAATAAAAAAAAATTAAAAAGTATAAAGTTAAATAATTAAAAAAAGTAAGTATTTTAAGCTTTTATTATTAAGTTTAAAAAGGCTTTAATTTTAAAATATTTTAATTTTAAAAAATATATTTATATTAAAATAAATATATTAAATTATACTATAATTAGTATTTTTTTTTAATTAAATAATAAAAAAAGATATTACTTTATTATATTTTAATTTTAAAAGTTTAATAACCTTAAAAAATAATATAATACTTTTAATTAAAAAATAATAGCTATTATAAAGTTATTTAAATATTAATAATATTACTTTAAAAATACTTTAAAATAAATAAAAGTCCTAAGTAATTATTAAAACTTTTAATTATTTATAAAAAATATAAAATTAAATAAAAAATAAGTATAATAATATTTATATTTAATAACTTATAACTTTATAATTAAGTATAAAAAAAAATTAATAAATTTTATTAATACTTTTTTAAAATTTTTAAAAGTTAAAAAAAAGAAATATTATAAGTTAAATTTAATTAAATTCTTAAGAAATAATATAATAAAAATAAGTTATAATAAAAAGTTAAAAGCTAAAAAAAGATTAAATAAAATACTTATAAAAAAAAAGATTTTATTTTAAACTTTAAATAAGTTAAAGGTAAATAAAATATTTTTAAGTATTAAAAATAACTTAATTTTATTACTAAATAATATAAATATTATAAGCTAAATATTTAATTTAAATATATAATTTTAAGAAATATTAAGGTTATTTATAGTAATTTTTAATAAAATAATAACTTAATTTTTATATTAAAAAAGCTTATTAAAAAATAAAGTATTAAAGCTATTAATTAAACTAATTTAACTTATATAATTAAAAAATAAATTCATACTTAGCTAAAAAGATAAAATATTTAAAGTAAATTATAAAAAAAGCTTTTAAAAGTAAAAAATTAAAAATAACTTTTTTTATTTTAAAAATAGACTTTATATATTACTAAAACTTAATTTAAAAAAAAAATACTAAAGCTATATTATAATAATCCCTTAATAAGCTATTTTAAAGCTAAAAAAACTTAAAAGCTAATTTAAAAAAAGCTTTATTAAAAAGGCTTAAAAGCTAATATAAAATAGTATATTTTTATATATAGTACTTACTAAAAGATATTATTTAAAAGATATTAATTTTATAAATAGCTTAAAAGTCTATTAATTTTATTATATTTTTTTAAAAAGGTTTTTATAAACTTTATAATAAGGCTATTACTAGTACTTTTTAAAGGCTAATTAGTTAATATAATTTTAATAATAATTAATAAGTTTATAAAATTTATAAAATTTTTATTTATTTTTATTAAAATTATTACTTTTAAACTTATTAAGCTTTTTTATAAAAAATTTAAATTATAATATATAGTACTTAAATATATTATTTTTAATAAAAAATCTATTTTTATAAGTACTTTTTAATTAAAATTATATTATTACTTTAAAATTAAGTAAAAGCTATTAATAGTATTTTACTTTTAAATTAATAAATAAATAAAAAAAATAAATTAAATACTTAATTATTATTTATAATATTTTATTAAAAATAACTAAAATACTTAGCTAAAACTTTTATAAATAGCTTAATTTATTTATAACTTAAAAGTTAATATAATAATAAAAATTACTTTAAATAAAGCTTTAATAAGTTTTAACTTAAAATTTTATATTATTATTAAAAATATTAATTTTAAAAAAAAAGTCTTAAAAGTTTAATATAAAATAAAAAAACTATAAAAGCTAAGAAATAAGCTTATAATATATTAATAAAATACTATAAAAAAATAAATAAAATACTTTAATATAAAGTATTAAAAAATAAAATTTAAGTAAAAATAATTAATTATATTTTTAATTAAAAACTTAAGGTTTAAAAAAAATAAAAAAAAACTTACTTTAAAATTTATTAAACTTTTTTAAATTACTAAGTATATTAAGCTATAAGTATATTAATTAGCCTTACTAAACTAATATATAAAAATATATAATATTTTTTATATTAATTTCCTTAAAGTATATTAAGTAAAAAATTATAAAAAGTATAATTTTTTATTAATATTAAACTTTAAAAAAAAAATAACTAATAAAAAGTTAAATAAATTAAGAAAAAAAAGGAAATTTATAAAAAATTATATTACCTTATAAAATAAAAAAAATAGCTAGTAAAATATAATTAATAAATTATTACTATAAATATAAAAAATATATTATAAATTATAATAATATAAGTTAAGTTTTAAATTAAATTAAAAAGTAAAAAATTAAAATTATAAATTAAAGTAACTTTATAAAAATAAAAATAATTAAAAAAAAGTATTAATTAAATTTAAAAATATTAGCTATAAAAATACTAAATATAAATAAAAGTAATTATAAAAACTATAAGTAAATTTTTTTTTATTTTAACTTAAAAATTATTAAAATTAATTATAATAATAACTATAAAAAATTAAGTTATTATAATATTAATTAAGTACTTAAGCTAATTTATTATAATTCTTTATAATTTAAATTTAAAAGTAATTAAAAATATATTTAATAAAGCTTTATATATTAAAAAAATTTTTTTTATATTTTTTAAAAATAATAAAATTTAAACTTATAATAAAAAGTAAAATAGTTATTAATATTATTAAAAGATTTATTATTTTAGCCTTTATAGTTAAAAAAAAAAATAATAAGTTAAAATAAAATTAAATTATTAAATACTAAGCTTTAGCTATAAATAATATTTTTTAAGTAAACTAAGCTAAAAACCTTTAAGTAATAAAAAGAAATTAATTAAAAAGTAAGTAATATATAAAAAGTAATTATAAAATAAAACCTTAAAGATTTTTAATACTTATAATAATAGCTTAAAAGTAAATTATAATATTAATAAGTATTAAAATAAAATAAAAGGTTAATATAATACCTTTATAAAGGTTAATAATTAATATAAAGCTAAACTTAAAAAACTTAATATAAAATTTAAAGATTTTAATAAAGTTATTATTTAAGCTTTTAATTATATAAAAATAAAAAGTAAAAGTAATAACTTACTAAGCTATATACTTAATATTTATTATTTTTAAAAATAAAATTTAAAAAATATAAAAATACTTTTAAGTTTTAAAAGACTTATTATTATAAAAGTAAAGGTATATATTAATATAAATATAGTAATAAACTATAATAATTTAAGTATATAAAAAAAAAGCTTTTTATATTAAAATATATTAATATTAATATAAAAAATAAATAAGCTAATTTATAAAAATAGTTTTAATATTAAATAAAAAAAAAGTAATATTATAAGTAATATATAAAGCTATAAAGGCTATTATTAATTAATAAAAGGTATAAGTAAGTTTTTTATAAGTATTACTATAAAGTTAAGGCTAATTATTAATAATAATAGTAATTATTACTAAAAATATAAATTTATATATAATTATAATATTTTTTTAATTACTTTTAAAAATCTTAAAAAGCCTAGCTAATATTAATAAGTAATAGTATTATAAAAAAAAAAAAACTTATAAATAATAATAACTTTTATTAATAATATATTTATTATATTTAAAAGTAATTAAATTACTATAAGTATAATTAATACTAATAAAGTAATATAAATTACTTAATTTCTTAAAATTTAAAAAAATAGTCTTAAGACTTTTTTAAAAGTAATAAATATAAAAAGAATATATATAAAAAAAATAAATATAGCTAAAAGGTTTAAAAAGGACTTTAAGCTTACCTAGGACTTTAATACTAACTATAAGCTTATTAAATTTATTATTAAATATAATAATAAAAAAAAAATAAGTAAAAAAAAATAATAATAAAAAGGTTAATTAAATTAAAACTAAAAATAAAAAGTAAAGATTAAGGAAAATATAAGTTAAAAAGGTTATATAAAAAAAAAAAAAAAATTAAAAAAAATTAAATAAGTACTATAAAGTACTTTAATAAAATAAAAACTTAAATAAATTATATTAAAATTAGTAGTAATACTATTTTAGCTAAAAATAGCTAAATTAAAAAAAATAATAATTATAATAGCTATTTAAAGATAAGGCTAACTAGCTTTATATATTTAATATATAATTTTAAAACCTTTTTAACTTTATTAAGAAAATCCTTTATATTAAATTCTTACCTCCTTAAGCTTTAATTAATATAATACTATTATACTTATTTAGCCTTTATTACTAAAATACTATAATATTTAAATTTTATAAAAAAAAATCTATATATAATAATTTACTTAATATTATTTTAATTATATTATTAAAATTAACTTACTTTATAAATCCTAGCTTACTTTTTTAAAGTTATTAATTCTTTAAAATAAAAAGAAAATTATAAGTTTTTATTTAATATAATAAAACTAAAATATTAATAACTATATAGTTTTACTTACTTATTATATTATAATATAGCTAAAGAAAAAAAGCTTAAAGTTTTAATTTTAAGTAATAAAAAAATTAAAATAACTTTATATAAACTTTATAATATCTTTACTTTACTTAAGATATCTTTTTTTAAGTTTAGTTTTAGTATTTTCTTACTCCCTAAGGCATAGGTATACTATAGTAAAGGCTAGTAAGGATCTAAAACTAACCTTACCCACTCTAGTTAGTAGTAAAACCAAAGCTCCTAGGATCTTATATTAGTATTTATTTTTAATTCAGTACCTGTTATTATTAGCTTTCCTTATAAAGCGAATAAGCTAAAACGATTGCCTTTAACATATAACTAACAGAGAGACAACTCTATTCTTAGGCTGTACCATTGCCCTTTATCTTTATATTTAATCGGGTCTCTGATAGTACGTACATCTGCTTGACTGCCAGGAGTTATCATCCCAAGCAGGCGTTGGTAGCACCCTCGACACGTTCAGCCTCATTCTGCTACTAATACAGCGACTAAGTCTTTACGATCTGATTAGGAACTGATAGCTCCTCTTATCTTGTACCGTTACGCATACAGGATTGGCTGATGGCCTTTGACTTTCCATCCGATTTCGAGCATAAGGCCGTTCTGATTTTTAACCCTTCGACATCAATACAAGCTTCGCCATATGTGCCGCCCCATGCAAACCCCCCCCGCGAATGGATGAACCCCATCCCATTGCATGCCATCCAATCCCGAGCGGCGATAATGGTCCATCCGCAGCTCCGTGCCGAGATAGAACTTGGGTTGTTGTTCTGTAGTAACTTCTGGGACGATGGAATCTTGTGTCGGGTTGAGACCACTTCTTCTTAGGCCGTGATCACATCCAGGCAAGTACTGACGGAGCACATTCACTGCCGTCGTCGTGGAATTACAAGGGATCATCAGAGCCCCGCTTGACCTTCGGCCTCGGCTATTATGGCTTCCCAATGCTCCGGTACAAGCCAGCGTTGGCAAGGAGGACATCAAAGATCGCGTTCACGAAGAGCTTCATAGAAGACAGCGACAAGACTCGACCGTGGCCATGCCTGGGGAGACCGCGGGTTCTTGATCATCTTTCTTAGAAAACAAAATAGCCGCCACGCCGATACTTGTACAGCTGTGCGAGGCTGAAGATGTCCGACTCTTTGTGTTCAAAACCTTTGTGGCTCAATGAAGCTTTATTTAACTGAAAACCTAGTCCTGAATACGACCGAATCTCCAACACCATTGGGATACTAACTTTTCAGCCAAAACCAAGATCCTAGGTAACAGTAAGGGCAATAAGTATCTTGCCTGTATATGTTTATTGGTGTTCTTTACCTTTCTGCGCTGGGGGCTAAAGCCTCTATTAACTACCGATAACCTTATCGCAGAAGATGTCCGACTTAAGAAACAATTGCGCCATGATGCAACCAACAAGCACCGAAGATGTCCAATGACCATGTCATCCTCGCATTTTTCAGTGGCGCCTTTCCAGAAGCGCTTAGAGGAGGTTTAGAGGCCTGAGGTATTGAAGAAATAAGAGAAACCTGCTGGGTTGTCGTCGGGGAGCGGCGGCCTGACGTGTATCCTTGAAATGGCCCCTTTCTCCAATCGCTACACCTGCGTACTGTAAGCCCAGGCAATGTTGTACGGGAGTAAAGCCACACTCTTGATAGGTAGCCGGATCTTTCTTGTTTACTAATACTAGCGGCTTGTCGATCAAAATGTCTTGGGCGTGAGGCACGTTGATAGTCTGTGTCGCTTGGGAATTACACCCTTGATAAAATACGAAAAGGTACTCGGATGCTGCTTAAAGAGGTGAGGGCGCTCGCCACAGTCTCATCCCTCTGCCTGTTCCGGGCGGTGACTAGTACTCGACTTTCCGCTATCTCTGATTCTGTTCATAGAGTATGATACTAGTACCCATAATCCTTCAATACCATGCGCGTAGCGCTTGTATGCTGAAACGGTAGATTCCCTTAGTTATACGGTGTTTCCAAGTCTGACTCCTACAATACAATAAATATAGTTCCTGTGCACTTCGGTTTAACCGCCAAGGTGTAGCTCTACAGTAGCGCTCAGAAGAGAAAACTTAGGTGCTTTCTGGTGAGTTAAACATAGAACGAGAGAGGTGTAAATAAGGAATCCCAAGGTGAAGTACTATTTGTATTTAGTAGAGTATTCTTTAGTCTTAGCAAGAACCCGGGCTGAGCTCTGTGCGACACCCACATGCTACCATGTTGCCTTGAGATTATCAGGAATTATCATTTCAAGCTTACATATCTTATTCATACACGGTCCAGTAGCATCGCATCTCTATTAGTAGCTATCAAGGTCATCCGGCCTCCTTGGTGTCTTGTTCTGGCTCTGCATATTGTAGAGAGCTTGGAGGTAGTGTCCTTTGCGCGAAGTATATCTGTGATGGCATACGAGCGTCACTTGTACTTATCTAGCCTTGTAAGGAGACTGCTATATTCATCCCGGAACCTGGTTGTCTTGTTAATGTTTAATGATACCACCTTGGAGGTGGCACTGTGCTAGAGGTGAACAGCTGCATACTCAGGTATGGAGGATTGAACAGCTGAGATATCGAGGTCGAGAACCGTGGACAGTGAGCCCTTGTCTCTGATGTGTATCAGTTGCACCGTATGTGAGCTGCGAACGAGCTTAGTCAAACCCTTCCATTGTTTGGTTGGTTTCATCGCTATAGTCAGGTCCAGCTTCGCCTCCGGGTTCATTCATCTTGATGCCTTTGGGACGAGTCATGAAGCCATGACCGGGCATTTAAATAGCCACTGCTGCGGGAGGGGTCCAAGATAGAACCCTCCCTGCAACTTCATGGAACAAAGAACTCCAGTAATCTCGATTCTGATAAGTAATTGGATGTCAACAGCATTACCTGGTCCAGTCCTTCCCCGTCTCCGGCGAAACTGGAGATATAGCTGTATGTGCCTGTCTTGTGATCCATCAAAAAACTTGGCATACTTCTACTCAACAGCTGAAAATTGTCTTGGACTTACACTATTCAGTGCCAGAAGTTCTTCAAACGTAATGGACTGATTGATGTTTCATTTGCCACCACCTTGCAAAAGCTGTGAACGGTTGATATGTATTAGCTAACGGTTGTTCTCTTGCTTGGTAATCTCAGTTGATAATCGTCGTAGATGTGTCTCAACCTGTCCGACTGTAGGCTCCTCCGGTGTCACAGCTCGTAGTAGGCTTTGCGCGTTCCACACCTAAATCTTCAGGGTTACTATGTATAGTCCTACCTTTCTCCGGTAATTTCTGAAACGGTCAAAGATTTCACCACTGCTACTACGGTTATAGCCATCTGGGTCTGTGTTAATAGGACCCATGCTGGCAGTACTGCGTCTCGTACAACTACACAGGCTGATCGGGGTGTAACTGCATTTAGCTAACGAGGAAATTGCGGAACGTCGTCGATCATCCCTCATCCACGTCTTGCCTATGTCTTCTGGCTGGTAGCCAAATTACACCTCGCCGGATGAAAGCAAGCCCTTGCCAGCTTCTCCTTCTATGAAGGATCAACGTTCAAGCGTAAGCCACTCACTTTCCGAACAGGCTGAGAATAGCACACTCCGTTCGGAAACCAAGAACCCCTATGTGACCTCTACCAACGGCCCTATGAAAATGCCTCAGTCCTCCGAGAAGTCATTGGCTATCGCACCTTATATAAGGATAAGTGACGCGAGTACTTGGTTCACTGGGCCGGGTATCCATTTAATCAATTCCCCGGGGTCTCGAAACATAAGCTTAAATCTATCAGCCAGGACCAAGTGAATAAGTTCAAACGCAGACCTCAGTTATCATGTCACAGAGGGCCGAAGGGCGAGATGTTTACTAGTAAGAATGCACCAGTCTCTTGCGCCCCAGGCGACGAGGAGGGTTGTATCGGCTGCTCTCGACGTGGGAGTGGGTGCCATTGAGTTCCGGCCCTGTAACGGATTTTATTGAGAATATGCCGGTTGGTATTGGAGATATTGTAACCGGGGCTGAGTAGCTACGACTTTCTTGGAGCCTCAAGTGTATTTACATTTCAGCATTTCACCAATTCTCACTTTAGTAATCACCTTAACACTCAATCTCAAGCTACCATTCTAAAATTAATTGGACTTAAAGCCGGCCAGCTATCCAATTCATTCCGTAGAACTGTGTACGGATACCTCGGAGATATTGCTCATACTAACTGGTTCTGATACGTAGCAGGCCAGGTGTGAACCACAGAAGTATCTTTGTACGCAGGTAGGTTCTGAGCTTCTTTCCAGTTCTTTGCGGATAGGGCGCAGTGTATGGAGAGAAGGCGACGCGTAAGCGTGATGAAGGCCAGGAAGATCAAAAGATTGCGCGATCGTCTGTTTGTTTGCTTTCTTCCAGGCACTGGCTTGCGGCAGCATCTGCACGCACCTCGGTCTCCCGCATGGTAATGCCTTTGATTGGATCCAGAATTGTTAGTCGCGTGAAAAGCTGTCTGTCTGGTGGTGCACCATACAAACAAGTCGGTGGAACATGTAAAGTCAGTTGAAAGCTCTGAGATTTGCCTTTCTAGTGACAAAAAATGCACATGCGGGCGACGAGTCAATCTAATTCTGTCCCATGGTAAAGCAGATCCTGCAAGGTTAAGGAATTATATACAGGAAACTGCCAGACATGTCAGAGGATGATCACAAACAAATAGAATTGAGATCTAGCCGGTACACCTATCTGTGAAGTCACATATTTAGTTTCGTCGCGAAATAGGTTATTGTCTCTTAAACTCGAACGCCATTATCACCATGAGCCGCTGGCGGATCGATTAAGTCAATCTGGCGATCACTAAATGAAGACAGTAGGCCAAGATAATGATGTAGAAGACGTAAGCAATGTCACAAGATCGCTGACTTCTTGTGATTATCGATCGATGTAACGGTATGTTGAGGGTAACGGAGTAACAATCCAGCACAAGAACTTTAGTAGCTTTGCTCAAGCCCTTTTCCCAAACGCTTTCTGGCGCTGCAATTACAGGGCAGCAATCGTACAGATATGCGGGCGATACCAGAAAATGATGCCATTCATGAATCATGATTGACATCTCTCCGGTGCATCACAAGGCTTGATTGAAAGACAGTGCAGCCGGTCCAGCCAAAGGGGATGCAGCATTGAGATACACCTCTAGCAGTAGAACACTGGCGCGCCTTTGAAGTCGGTCGATCAGCGACTTTGTTGTTTGAAGGCATTAAGGTGCGACAAGTTGATGTTGATTCTGGTTTGACAACCTTGTCCCGAATAGATGCTTCCCGGAGCAGTCAAACTCTTCTTGATAATGGATCCGAGCACAACGCAAATGAGTGAGTAATAGTCAAAAAATAGCGTCTATACGCGAGTGTGATATAGCATCTCGGAGAGCTTGTTTCCCTACAGAGTAGTGAGGTCTAATTCCGCATGGTCTTAGTATACCACTGGTGACAAAGATGACAGCGTATCCTCGTTAGCTCGTAAGATAAGTGGTCCATGATTTGCAGTTGAGGCTCTTCACTGAGAGCATAAATCAGGAGAAAGAACTTAGGGTCCACGATTCGATGAAGATAGTGTTGATGTGTTCTCTCTGATGCTTCTTGATAATTGTAGTGAAAGCAGAGCACGAAAGATGTCTCATGTGGATAACAAAAGCTGTTTAGTTATTTCTATTAGACACATACCTATAAAGAATTTGCATAAAATGCTAAGGTATGCTGATGCTATGTTATTGGCTTAATGTGTGGGGTTAAAGCTAACTATATAGGAAACCTGCTGTCTTACTTATCACTACCTGACTACTGCTAATAAAAGGGTACATTGTATCGTTTCAACATTGGATTGTGCCTCCAGCCCCCTGCCTGAAATGGACACTCTAGCATTTATTTGACAAAACCCTCACAAATACCTCCACATTAGCAGTCGAAATTGCACTGAATAGCATCAACAGCCATAGTTCCGCTTGTACCACCAGTGTTGAAGCAGTTACCCTGGTTGTAGCTCTTCCCGCGATATTGGTATCTAACACCGCCAATATTGCGAAGACCGATTGTGTTCGCGCCAAAGTATAGATGAGGCCCATAGGTAGTAGTGAAATCGGCGCTGAAACCAGGGCTATCGCGCTTCAGTTTGCCATCTGCAATGATGTTGTCACAGCTGCCTCCAACAACCTTTACTCCAGATCCGCCTGTAGTACTCCCCGGGATGCCAAATGATGCGAGGCTAGCCCAGACGATGACAGCACACTGATGCGCGCCAGGCGATCTGCATGTATTGACGTCACGCTGATTAAATTGCTTAGTACATATCCTCTAGTATTTAGGGAGAAGAAGCGTACAGGAAGTATCGTCGAGTCTGCTCCTGCATCGGTGGGTGCGGCTTGGATTGTGCTTGCAAGTGCACAAGCACTCAAGACGTTGCTGAGCTTCATAATGACAGGAGATACGATAATTTCGTGGAAGTTGGTTCCAAGAATATCCTTTAGTTAGGATGCCCGATGGAATGTTTGAGGTGGTATGACTTCTTTAAGGGTTTCTTCAGCCGCCTTTTATATCTAAGGGGACATACTGTAGTTACGGCATCTCAAGAAGCTGCTGCCTAGTGATCTTGCAAGTTCCGGTGCTTCCAATAATAGCTTCACCCAAATACACGTCCGCAAGTCTATGTCCCACTCTCCCAAGCTGGAAACCCTTTGCTTGCTTCGTATAGTGTCTACTGGACCCTTGTTCCTTGTTCATCCTCCGTTAACAGGCACCAGCCTACCATAGCGTTGTCGCTGTTTCCAAACTCCGCTCCAGAACCATCGAACGACTTTGAGAGTGCAAATTAGGCAGGTACGAGTTTAAAGTTATGTCCCGTTAGATTGGTGGTTTGAGAATGGACTCCGCTTTCTTTCATTTCAATAATCCGTCCTATACTAGAGATACGTGCAAAACGAGAATGTGACAAGCTGTTTAAGATCTGCCTTTTCCACACTTCTCACTGCGGATTTCTTCCCCGCCAAGGCACTCGGCATTGTTCGTGCAACGGTTAAGATCTCTCTGAAAAACCAGATTGTTTCTATCTCGACGAAAGATTATTACGTAAAAGCCACAAGAATAACAACTGGCTGGTAAAGTTCGTCGTTTCAACGTCAAGGACAACGCCGATCAGTATTGTAATTGGACTGGATACCGTGGTATCCCAGTATGTTCTCATAGAGTTCCTCCCATAAGACCGCAGGTAAGTATATGTGTAAATACCGTAGACAGTAGTGCCGGACTTTCGAAATCCCGTATTAGTTTTTCATGCGATATTTACAAAATTTAGGTTTATAATTTAGCTAAGTTTCACTACTTATATAATTACCAGGATACCCCTGTTTAAACCCGCAATTCCGGAGTTAGCACAAAGATGTCACTATAACATTTACAGGCTACACATCTTCAGGAATCTTGCTTGGGCAATCCGCATTGCTGTTAGAGAGAAAATGCTATACTAGTACCTCTGAGATCTGGATCATTCGCCTGTTAATGTTAAATAGACACTTGATCATATTCGAAGAAAAGGCTTCATCCCACCAAACATACTACGCGATCCAGCATAAACCGTTAACTATAACATGAATAAAAACGTAGAACAATTTAGGCAATAAAGGGCATTTACTAACAAAAGCCGAGGTGTTTCCAGTATCCAGAACCCATTTAAACAACCACAAGGCTTTGTTGCTCATGAACGCTGTGTTACAAGTAAACTAACCTCGTCCCCAAACTATACCGAGCCTCGATATGAACCCATCCTTGGTCTCGCCATAAAATCCCCTGCATGTCCATCTAGCATTGCCGCCAAAATTCGGAGCCCGCTCCACAACTTGACCAACGTCCACCGTAACTCTCACATTTCCCTCTCCCAGGTAGCGTAGCGTCGAGACGTCAAGGGGCCATACCGCCTGCTCGCCCTTCTTACTAGCAGGCTCAGCGCGAATGAACTCAACGGCATCCAAAAATCCTGGGCCACCCTCCGATGTCCGCCCAGCAGTCAGTTTGGCGACAATCAGGGGCGACGCGACATCGCACTTCCATACCTCGCGGCTAAAGTTGCCGTGAATCACTTCCTGTCCGTTGGTGTACGTCGTCTTTAGCCCAGTAAGCTTTCCCCCATTCGAGGCAAAAGCAATGGTTTTGACGACCCAGTCAATATCTATCCCATCGAGTGCGTTGAAGGGCTCGGATATATCGTCAACCGATGCGGCCCCGCCGGCGTCACTTTTGGAAGTGGCGGCGGCGGTAGCTCCAAAGATAAAGTGAAAAGGAAAGGGTGCGAAGTTCTTCAGATGTTTGAAGCGCTTCACGTTAGCCTGGAGCTTTTTTCCCAGGCTCAGGTACGATTTACAGATTGGCACGGATAACGGGGCGGCGGGAAGAGGGACGAAGGTATCCTTAGACCAGATGATGCCCAAGGTACAGGGAGTGCCAGCGGGATGCTCGGTGGAGATATTTGTAGAGAAGCTGAAGAAGCCTCGAAGAGACCACTGGGCCCCCTCGGGGCGGAGGAAAGTCGTCACCTTGAAATCAGGACCCACGGTTAATGTCGATGGTGGCGAACTCCCCTGAGGAACGGCGGTGTCAAAGACATTACAATATGATGTGACAAAGGTGATAGATGTTATGACCGTCTCTGCGCTCCTCTTTTCCTCCCGAACCACGACTTCGACGATGATCTCAGAGCCATCCGAGGCCAAATCCCACTGATGAGTCGCTGGCCCTTCACAACTGCCGTGCGACTTTTCCACTCCCTTAGCGTACTTGAGGCGGATACCGCGCACAGTTTGGTCTTTTGACCACACCATAATTTTGTCGGGGCGAAACGTGGCATCGATGGTTTCTAGATCGTTGACCAAGGTTGCACTAGAATGCACGGCCCTTTCTCCAACAAGACCGGCACATCCATGCATCAGGTAATCCTCAGCCTTCCAAGAGCAGCGCTGAACCGAGTTCTGCAGCCGTAAGTCTTGTTGACCCAATGACTCTTTGAAGAGGTAGACCGGGGGTAGCGCATCGTCGTCCTGAGAGGGGGCTACGTAGCCAAGCAGTAAGGCCGCATTGGGGTCCTTTAAGCGAAGCCTGGCGCTCTCTGGAGATAGCGAGCGAACGACGGGGAGTAGTTGCTCGAAAACTAGTGGATTGAGGAAGAACGAGTCACGCCTGGTGTCTGTCGCAAGCTTGGGATTCTTAGCCACTAGGTCTACCTCATTGACAATCTTGGCCATTTCAAAGCGGCAGACCTTGCGCGCGTGTATCAGCCCTGCAAACGCCGGGTTGAAGACCGGGAACTGAATACTGTTCTCTTTCCCATCTTCATCCTCTTTGTTAACGTAGTTGCTCTGTCGAGTTACTAGAGCCTGCTGCTGCGTCGTCTCTTGAGAGGTGGCTTCGGTGGAGGCTCTTTTAAGGTTGAAGGACTTGGCTTCTGCTTCGGCGGCGGGCAGGGCTTTAATCTTAGCAAGGGCGTGAATATCCTCTCCAGGACGACCAGTCTCTATAGTTGCTCGATTTCCCTTGAGCTCGTAGGTGGCATGTGAGATCTGCTTCCACATGGCCTTATAGTCCATGTAGTGGTCGAGGAGGGCATTTGTGTAGATCCCTGCACTTTCGTAGTCAAGCGGCGAGAAATCGTCCTTCTTGATCTGGAAGTCGGCCAAGGACGTGTACTTGGTCAGGATAGCGTACGTCCGCTGGGGAGTAACGGCGACAAGATCAGGGAATGCCGCGGCTGCCTTCTTGAGAGAGTCTATGCCCCAGTCCACAGTTGGATCTTTAATGGAGCCTCCACCGCTCCAGTTTACGCTGATGGTTGTCTCGGTGCTTTTGCTGAGGTTATTCTTCTCCATGCCGAAATCAGCCTCGATCTTGCCGCTGATAGTAGGGGTAGACATTTCAGCCTCAAGCCCAGCCTTGATCTCAAAGATCTTAGACTTGTCGTGCACCTTGATCGAGATAACGGCATTAAGCTCTCCGCCTTCTTCCCACCCAGAGAGGAAGCAATCCTGCGACAAGTTAGCTGGGCTATTAATTCTATTGGATTCGTCAGGACACAACTTACGCCATACACTTCGGAGAACTCCTCCTTCTTTACCTTGCTGATCTTGTTGAAGATGCAGTACTCAGGCGGCTCATGGATTTGGTTGGTCACCTTGACCTGGAGGTGGAAATTGATATCACTAGACTTGAACTTATCGCTGTCGACGTAGGAGCCGTTGGCCTTGCCGCCGATGGTGGCTGTCTTGATGGAAAGAGACCCGGAAATGTTCATGGCGTCAGTCACATCACTGATCTTGTCCACGAAGCGTGATGAATACGTCACGATTTGCGGCTTGGCCTAGCATGCATGTTAGATATCTTTCAACTGGAACTCGACCTCTTACAGAACGCGGAACTGACCCATGGCATCGTTTGGGGAGGCGCAGGTGGCCCATTGCCCTGTGGTTGAGGCCGATAGTCGGCTGGCGTGAGGTCGCTCGCCCCGGCATCGACTTCATCTGTCCGGGGTATAGACTGTGGACTGTATTTTGCCAGCGAAAGGACTGCTCTGTCAAGGCACACCTGTTGTGTATAGCTGTTGAACCCTTGGCCCAACCGCATAGAGTTGTTGTAGGGAGCGAGTAACTGCGACATTCTGATTGTTGTGTGCCGGTGCAGACGACGGGCTCAAGTGAATGCGTGCTTGTCAACCTGATGCTTTATGGTCTTGGAATATGGAAGATGCATGAGAGGTCGCAATACCTGCTGGCAGATTTGGGTACATTGCGACACGCATACCAGGATCCCATTATATTAAACCCAAAGTGTATTTTCTAACCTTATAATTAACTTATAAACTTAACTCTGCTACTACCTTCCGATTACCCTAAACCTTCTTTTAGTCTAACCTTTTTCCCTAATTATATTAATATATATATTATTATAAAACTTTTTTTAGGTTAAGCTTTTCTTATATATTAGTATTTTTTACTAAATTTAATAGCTATATACTATACCTAGATATTAAATATACTTTATTTACTAAGCCTTCTATAAGTTAACTTATATAACTAAGGTCTTTTTTATATTTATAATATTAAAGACTTTATAAGTTAATTATAAGCTATAGGTTAATTAGTAATTAAATCTAAGCTATATTTTCTTTTATAAGCTTGATTTTTTTTTTCCTTTTCTTATCTTTTTTAAGGTTTATATTAAAGGCTTTTTATACTTTTCTTTCTTACTAAATAACTTTAATAACCTTTAAAGGGATACTTAAGGCTATTATTATATAAATAAAGCTATAAGTATTAAGGATAGTAAGCTAAATTAAAATATTATTACTTATCTTATTATATTTCTTATTAATACTATATTTAGTAACTTTAGTTTATATACTTTAAAGATTATTAAAGCTTTTTACTATATAAAGCTTATAGCTTTTATTATTAATTTCCTATAGCTTAATAAGAAATTAGTTACTATATTTATAGGTATTATATATATAGGGTAAATTTATACTAATAACTATTTTTATTAAAATTACTATTTTAAAGATTTAAGGTTTTATAGTATTAAGCTAACCTTTTTTAGCTAATAAATTAAAGTATTTTATATACCTTTAAGGCTAGCTAAAGAATTATAATTTAGGTTTTCCTTTTATTAGCCTTTAGCTATAGTAATTAGTTAGTTATTATAGTATAATATTTAAGTTATTAGCTAGATATATTATTTATAGTTACGGCTTGTGGCTAAGAACTTAAATTAGTAGACAGAACTTAGCATACCAGGATTATAGATAGGACCATTGGCGGTCACACCGAAAGGTATGGATTTGTCTAGACTAATAATTGTCTTACATTCAGCTCCGACCTGAGGTATACGCGATCAATAAAGAGAATTTACAAGCTGGAAATGACCACATTGGGATAAATCTGTCAACATACGCGCCGAATTCGATCAGAAACACAAGTGTCTCATATTCAGCTGGGTGGGGAACTGGTAGTGTCGGCCGCACTACCGTAAGATCTTATAATATTTATTACGGCTAGCGTTAACGCCAGCTATTATAGGTTAGGTAAGTTATTTAATTAGATATAAATAGATAAATAGGAATAATTAGAAGAAAGAAATTCCATTATAGGCTATTTTTACCTCTTAAAGATTAGACCTTGGAACAGAATGGTATCCTGTTAAGGCTTGCAGTAGCTCCTAAAAAGTCAAGCTAGCCGTGATGAATATTGCGAGATATTACGGTATTGAAGGCATAGTGCAGTGCCAAGACCCTATCATTCCATGCCACTGGCACGCATCCAAGGACGCCTGGTCGGGGTGATTGGCCACGGGATCGCGGGACGGGACAAACCGCCAAAAGCGGCCGCCGATTAGGGGTGTAGATAGAGCTCTGCTCACAGAGAGACCACTGTTGGGCTTCGCATGGACAGCTTTCTGCTGGGCCGGACTCCAGCAAAGTTAGCGCTGGCCAGGTAGTTTTGGCGAGGCGACGTTGGTCTGAATGCTTGTAGAGTTTAGTTACGTTACAGCGTTGGCAGTGCAGCCCCAGAGAAGAAATGGAAAGCTCCCTCAAACATTAACCATGACGCAGGCAGCCCTGCAGAAAGCTTACGAAGAGGAGCTGGAATTTTACGATCTCGACCTCGACTCTGATCCCACTGAACCATCCCTCGAAGACACTGCGAAAGCTGGCCATCCATTCTCAGTATCTTGGAGTCGTGAGGTCCGGCCGATCCTGGCTGGTCTTGACTCCGATCGACTCAGAGACCCAGAAGGTCCATGGGTGCTGGAGACCCCGTTTGACACCAGATCAGCACAGCTCCACACCATCATAGCAGATTCTATTAGAGAAAGGACTGCTGGCTTGTCGACGACGGGAAGCTATCACGATGGTCTGAGCACTAGTTCCGAGTCTAGCAAGGAACATCTCAGCGCGGCTTTGGGGCTTACTGTTGGGTACCCTTTCCTTAACGCCAGCGTCTCAGCAAAGTACGACCGCCGTATCGCTGAAGACAAAAATGTGCGTTCGAACGCCCCCCCCTCATGAAACAGCGAGCATAGCATTGATCCTAGCAGGGTATCAAAGCCTCCAGAAACTCATGCTGCCGAGCTGGCCGTGTGATTCTAGATCGAACTCCAGTCTTCTCACCAGCAGCTTTAGCCCTTCTCAAGTCCGGTCACAATGCAAAGAAGCGCTTTAGAGAACGATATGGCGACTTCTACATCTGTGGCTTCGTCCTAGGCGCGGATGCTGGAGCTTGTATGTCCGCGTCCAACGAGTCCAAGTCAACAAAGGAGACATTGGAGATCACGGTCAAGGTGAAGCTTTTGTTCTTCACAGCAAGCACTACCCACACAGAGACTTCTGAGAGCCAGAGTCAGTCATCTAGCATATGTTTGAGTGGTTACTCATCCCTGGATACTGGCGAGCCATGTGCCATGAACTTGTCAAGCGACACGGCGGGGCTGTCGTCGGACCAAATGGTCTTACAGCAAAAGGCAAAAGAGTACCTCGACAAAATCAAGGGACTTCCGCAGCTTGTACAAGAAAGAATCAAGACAGCGGGTCTGACTAATGGTGGAAAACTGCCGTTGGCGGATTGCTCGAGGCTATGTAGATCCGGCTTAGTAGTGGAGTTACTGTTGGCACCCTTTGCACGATTAAATGAGTATGTCGAGTCCATCGGTCTGTGACCGTAACAGAGAAGATCTCAGTTTGATTCAAATTGTATTTTATCACTTCACTGGACCTAAGCAAACAAATACAAATGTATTTTCGAACCGGCACTAGTCTTGTTGTGACCTATATCACTAGCTGATTCCCAGTTTCTGGCTTAACATAGTTTCCGTCTATTTGAGTATAATGTGCCAGATCTGGCCATCGGCCTCAGTCTTGCCGACCTGGGTTATTGCTTTCCTATTCGTACATCATGTTTAGCGATAATTGAGTTTATAAGGAATATTGATCACTTACTCGTTCTTGATCTCTCCTGGGTTCTCCATGGTCAAGTAAGATTTGGGGCGGCTCTCAAATCTGCGAAGGTTTCTGTTATTAGTAGTTTTCAGACGGGGAAAGAGACAAGATAGAAATACATGTAGCCAGTCTTTGCAGTGTTGAGACCGATCCACCACTCTTGGTACTGCGCCGCGTCACCGACTAAGCGTCCTGACTGGGACTCGACCTTGCTGTTGCTTGAATTGACTCCCAAATATCTGTCGGTGGCGTAGGTGCTGGATACCGTCCAAGTTGATGTCTGAGAAGTACCATCGCCCGGATATGTAGACGTTCGCCTGAGCCGGAAGCCCTGCCAGGCAAAGTTACGGTTATACTCCCAGCCATGTGCAGCAGTGCCATTACCTACAACACATAGTAAGTTCATCTTCCTACTAAACTACAACATGTCGTCGCGTTTGGTACCTACTTGCCCCAAAGTCAAGTGCTGTGTAAGGAGGACATGCCAAAATGATGAAGACTTCCTTCTCATGATATGAGTGGTCCAGGTTCCATCTAGCCTCGGGCTGATTGAGTCGTATCTTCATCAGATTGTAATCTTGCAGGAACTGAGTAAGCTGATGTTTTAATATGTCAATCTCGCGCTGATATTTCGTGGCTGCCTCTGCTTTCAAAGTTTCGGCCGCCCGCTTTTCTGTTCGCAAAATTGCTTTTTCAGCCTCCAGAGACTTAACCCTTTCCTTCTGAGCGAGTTCCTTCTGCCTAAGCAAGTCAGCATTCGACTTTAGCATTGCTGCCTTCTCTTCTGCCAGACGGGGAGCCGCAGTTCGAAACTGTTGTAGCTCAGCGGCCTCATCGTCGAGCTTGGCCTTCCTAGCCCTCTCTCGGGCCTCAATCTCGGCAAGTTTCTCGATTGAGTTCTTGCTGTTGAGGTCATTGGGGAAGATGGACGGATGGTTGGGCCTCCCACCGAAAATATCCTCCTGCCTAGATGCCGCCGTCATGATCGATATGGGGCTAATGTGATCGTTGAAAATAATCAGAAATGGTTGGCGATGAGGACTGAAAAATCTCGAAAACGTGGGGGTTCAGAAATGGTAGCAGGAAGCATGCGGACAGACGGTGCAGATGGAGGCATCCCAGGCTGGGGTCATTTAATAACCGCAAGCAGGATGCAGAGTTTCTGCCTGGAGCGGGATTGTGCCACGACGGATTTGTAATTATCCTCGACAAGCGGACTGGATGGGAGTGAACGTATTATTTGGGGGGGGGTTGACCCGCATACAACCCAATACCTATACTTATTAGCTAACGATAGTGATCAGCTAGCCACAATCCGTGAGAGGCCTGCCTGGGCGCCGTCTGAGACATCGATAATCAATCAACATGACGCCACAACTGAACTATTGCATTCCAGGATACATAACAGTATGGAGGAGGTATCGCATGTGATCAATACAAGGTATTTGGATAGGTGCGACATGCAGGCGGGTCAGCTTCTGAATCCAGGCCCCAAGGCCCAGACTATTCCGAAAGCCGGAGAAAAGGAAACAACACGCATCACGCATCGCACTGTTATGTTGATTTACTCTCTTCATATTCAACCGAGATATATCGCCTGAGAATCTCGGTTGTTGGCGGCATATCTCCTTCACATCTAGGTCTATCCATTATCATCTTCCAATTTTATCTCCATCTCCCACGCCATACCGATTCCTAACGTTTCAGCATGGAAAGGAGGAGTCTGGACAGGGTTCCAAGTGTTGACATTTGGAAGCGAGATTACGACGTTTGTAGCGGGTGTGATGAGACGGCCGATATCTACAGATTTCTCTCCGAGAGGGACGCGGAATCATCAGCCATGAAACTTACATTGGATAAGGTTAAGTCGATAATCGAAAATGAGGGAGAGGATAATCCTCTCGCTTCGTTACAGTCAGATGCACACTATGTTCACATCGAAGCCCGGAGTAACGGAGGTGGTTTTGTTCTCGCAGAATCTGCACTACACGCCAAGGCGGGAGGCCCATCCGCTGAAATCTTTGATGGTCTTGTCCCCGTTGCTTTCCTGATTGCCTTCGCAGAGGACGTGGTAGACTGGCAGAACATTGAAGAGTGAGTCTTACGAACGTCATATTCTTCCCAAATTCTTTAACATAGGACTCGACTGATTTTCAACCTTCAAGATGGAAGAAAAGAACAGACAAAAGGGCCAGGGCCGAAGCCGAGCACCAACCTTCCGACATGACGCAGGCAATTTATAACGACCAACAACAAACAGCTTCTACAGCTCCTGTAAGCCGCAAGATAACCGAGAGGCATTTCATTCAGAACTGGAGACACTTTTGGTCTGAATTAGATGATACCACATTCACGGTATCCCAAGCAGGATGTTGGATCCCCACTCGAGATTTTAATAGTCGGCTAAGGTTTCGTACAGTAGGGCCTCTCGGCAGCAATCAAGCGTATGCAGGTTTGAATGTCGCTGTCAAGTTTAGAAACGACTGGCGTAACCTTTTGGAGGAAACTTGGTAAAAGAGAACGCTTCCGACTCAGTCCCAACCGCCACGATGGGCACGCATTCCGTTAAAGGACGGCCTCAAAATTGTCTACAACAAAGATCACATAAATAAATACCACAAAGAACTTAGCGATGACTTTCTTAAGCAGTGTGCTGACAAGGTGATCAAAGAGCGGGAAAAGGACACCAATCTACTGAACAAACAGCTCGAGAAAACAAACGCCACTCTGAACAAAGGAGGACACGACAATGGCACCAAGTCCAACCTTGTAAGGATTGCTAATATACTGAAGAAAAAGATAACGGACAATAAAGGTTGGAATATTCATGTTGATGACAAAAAACCAGTGCCCAAACAGAACAGTCAACTATGTACCGACAAAAACGAGAAGGATTGGTACAAGGTAAGCAGGCATCTACTATGCGGCAACAGCAGGAGCTGAGTTAATCTAGCTATCGAGCAACCCCTTCGATCTATACGACTCTTACGTGTCTAAAGATGACTGGAATCGTTACATGAACAGCCTTGCAGCCGATACGAACTTTGAGGCTGCGCTAGTCCCTCGCCCACATTGCCCTCCTCTAGGCTTTCTTACAAATCCAAGCCAAGAGGTGGTAGCGGTCCAGGATGCCTACAAAGCCTTTCTAACAGCTACGAGGACCCCAAAGTCTGCAAATACAGAAGCCAGGGTTAATTACGGGGAGCAGCTCGCTGGGAACCCCAAGTTGAAGTCTTGGCATAAGCACTCTCATGTCACGGATTTAAATGATGAAACGATTTTCAAGCAGTGTGCAAGAGGTGTCAGATTCCAGAGCAGTCTCAACTACCGCAAGATCGAAGTAGCGGCGGGTGAAAGAGACACCGAGTACGATCAAAAGGCCATTATGGGTAACCAATCTGCATCCAAGGTACTTATATTTTGAATTGCTTGTAAACACTTACTGGTATGATCGGGAACTAACCAGGTCGCATTTTCGCTCGGGTGGGAACATAACAACGATCCGAACTTTACGAATGTACATCACCGCTACGATAACCAATTGGAAAGCGGCTTTTACACTGCAGAGGTTTGTCATGCCCTTCGCTATGAACCTAATATTAGAGAAACTTACTAGCGTGGCATCTAGTGGCTGCATCTTCGTGCCTATTCCTGGGGAGGCCACCTTGATTTAGAAGAATATCAAGGTGTCACGAGTCAAAACCCACTGAATCTCGTTCTGGGAACGTCAGAGGCAAACTCGTTGATGGTCCGGTTAGTCATGTACCGTCATTTTCCATGCTTTTTGATGAAGACTAACCGAGGTTTGTGTGAGGATAAGCTATGAGAAAGCATGGCAGAATCTGTTTATTTTCGAGCATGAGTTGAACAGCCTACTGGAGGGACATAATCCTCCAACCGGCCAGCTGTGGATTCGAACCAACTGCCCTACAGCCACTGATCCAGATACATCCGAAATCCTAGAGAATCAGGCATCAGGCAGTTGGGATAGCCTCGACGTCGTCGAAAAAGAACAGTGCCAAACGAACTCGAAAAACACAACTACGCAACCTGGCGAATTTGCCCGGACATCTGTGACTATTGACAACAATATGCACAAGCTCAGAGCAGAGTACCCATGGATTGCTCATTCGATCGCCTATCGCCTCAGCATGGACACCCACTCATATGTCCTGAATCGTTCAGGGGCTACCAAGGGTATTAGGTTCTATCCTTTTGGGCGACCGTTCTACCACCGGGCCGAGAGCCTCCTTGATAGTATTCTATTCGCTGAGCTCAAGAACCTTGCACGATCCAGAGCTGCGAAGACCCTGGGCGATAGTCAACTTGACAAAAAGAAGAAGGAGAAGATCTTTGGAAAGCGCAAGATGCCACCAGATGGGAACTCAGGCACCAATGGGTCAGGAGCCAATCAGAGTGGAGATCTACTGCCAGGGGGGAGTACCAAGAACCAAAACAAATCTAGAAACGATCGACGCAATAAGGACAGTGATGACATGGCGGAGTACGGGAACCCAGAAACCATATATACCATGCCTATCGCAATGGACGACTACACAACAGGAAGCGGGGCCAAAAAGGCGACAAACTACAAGCCGCTGTATGGGAGCAAGCCAAAACCACGCGATACCACCGGTAATGATAATACGACAACAGGCCTAGGTAGAGGCGAATCCAAGCTGCGGCGTAAGGAATTGAATGTCGAACTCAGGTCGATACGTAATGCAGAGCTAGAAAGGCAGCAGAGCTATTCTGTACTCAAGTGGAACTATGAGGCGTTGCAGGCCAATGCAAAGTCATCCAGAAGCCAGGAAGTCAAGCCCAAGCTTCCAGATGGTAAGCGAGCGTCTCCATCAGGGATGGGAAAAAATCGGTTCATCCGTCAGCTTGAAGTACACCCAGACTACATCCCTAACGATGGCATCACCATGTCCATGGCCGCAGTCACAGTGCAACAGCAGAGAGAGATGCAGGACAGTTACAAAAGCCACATATCTGGATTTGCAGCAGGCAAGCAGAACTTCTTGGATGACTCAGTGAAAGTCATCCAGACTCATCAGAAGAACGCGTGTACTTCGCAAAACGAGTCACAGGGTGGGGGTAGCGAAGGCAACCTTGGAAACTACCCTTTTAAGCTTTCTGGGAACAACGGGTTAAACGATATGATAAATAAAGAGTTTGAGTAAATCAAGAGAAAGAATGGATAGTATAATTAAGAAGTAGGATATTTTCTTACTTGTTAGGCGAGATAAACGTGAGATAATTATGCTATTAGTTAAGATGCTAGTTTGTATAAGTTAGTCTAAATGTACTAGTTTTTCAGGCCGATCTTAAAATGTGTGAATCTTCAGTTATTTGTTTTATCCACCATCAACTATACTCCTCAACATACTAAGATCACGCGAGCCGTTAGGTATTGACCACTCTAATACTGTCCAACTTAACACTAAGCGATCGGATACTGTACATTCTGGTAGTGCTACCAGTCTCGCGACTGGAGCACTGTAGCCCTTCCGGCAGTTGGGTACTTACTGTGATAAGGTTGTGGGAGGTTAAAAGAGGCTCCAGCCCCCAGCGCACAAAGGTCAGGAAAAGAACTGCCATCAACTCATGAAGCTCTTGGATGAAGTCCATGAGTAGGTGACTCGCACTATAGCGGATTGATCTGTGGCGATGTCTTACCTTAGCGGTAATCCAACAACTAATGTGTTTGGTACAAAGGCTAGATCTGACAATCTCGCAGCCTATCATATCATCCCGGACTAAGCTGTCGACGAGCAAAATGATCGACTCTATCCTGTTGATGCCAGCTCTTGTTATTACACTTTTTATGTTGCTGTTCATTGTTGGTCGGCGAGGTTATGTCTGCCAAAGCTGGCTCTTTCTGTGTCTATTGCCTACGACCAGGCACGTCTTACTCACTACATCTCTTCACTCCCAACGCACGCGGTCCCGAGGCGAATTGGCACAAAATGCTGATGTGTACCAGGTTGCTATGTCATCGGCGTTGATTTGTAACTGTGCCTCATTGGAGTTGTAGCAGATGATGCAGCACAAATCTGGCCTGCGAGACATAAGCCACAGGTGACTGTGACACGACGTTCCACGATCTTTTGAGATACGCTTTTCTGACGCCGAAAGCAACCAGATGCGTGGCCTCGTGACTCTACGCTCAATGGTGTTCAGACTGTTACAACTAGCAGTCACTTCAAACAGTCGCAATGATGACCGCGGTCACTAAAAACCTACTCACAACTTGGCTCTTCAATGTTGATCCACTGCGCTTACTTCTGAAAGGGCCAGTTGCAGGTGAGGCCAGTGACCAAATAGCGGCAGATGTCCTGTACTTTAACCTTGAACCACAGTCAGATTTGGCCCAAGATGTTTCTGCGGGAACACAATGACTGAATCATCGCTCTTCAGCTGATATCCGGTACCAGGGCGGCCGGCCACATCGAAGAAAGAAAAGGAGGACTGGTGCACTGGGCCTCAGGGTGGGCATGACAGTAGCATTATGGAACAGCCAAATGTCCAATCATCACGTATGTAGTGGTTTGGTTGTATTGGCAGTGAGATTGGCCGACTCGCCGTGGCCGGAATCATTGTCATGGCACTCAGATGCCTCGAGCCATGGATAAAGAAAAGTAATAGAGCAATGACTTATCATGTTTTGGCACACGGCTGCCCTGTGATAGTTCATTATGTGTTGACTTCGGGTCTGTAGCAGGCCGTTATGATCTCAGAGGCAGAGACTCCCGATGATATATACTCCAGCTGGTTAGAAATCGACTGCCCTCTGGTAATTGTTCACTTAGTCAACTCATCCTCAACCATTCTACTTCTGCATTTCTCGACTAATCAACTCTGTCTTCTAGTATTGTAAGGGGTGAAACTTTATATCGACTAATTAAATCCTCATCAACGCTTCTATTACTCTTCAATGCTCTGTCTTCTTTTCGCAGTAGCTAACATGTTCATTTGTGATGTCTACCCCAAGTAGGGTGAGTTATAAACTATACTTCCACCATCACATTACCGCTGTCTGCAAAATCCTGCCCCAAGCCTTCCATCACTACACCCGTGTCCCGATTCATGACTTCAAGGTCCGCCAGGTCAACCTTGTACTGACAAACCAACACTTCCAGCCTCGCCCTGCACGCTGCACCATGATCTGCACGCGTCTGAAGAACTCTCAACTGCTTTTTCAACACAGACTCGGCCACAGGCTTAACCCATCTTAAGGGTCGCACATTCTTAAGAGAAGTGGTCAGCTTTTCCAGCTCCTGGTCGAGCGTGGTGTCTTGGTTCAAGGCCAGGGACTCTAGCACAGTCACAATCTCAGTGATCAGCATCTGATGAGAAGGGCACCGGGATAAAAAGTCTGCAAGGCTTTTGACAGTTAACATCATATGGATTACGAGTCGTTGTCTCTCCTTGCTTACCCAGTCGAGATACTCGGAGGCGTGAAGACTTGTTGGACGAGGCTCTACAGTGCCTATATCGATAATGGGTTCCTAAGCCAGCTCAGGAGGCACTAGACTCAGGTTGCTGTCAAGCTCATCTTGATCGATCAGCATTGCGGCCAAGACACGGCGCCAGATGCCATAATCGCAGCTAGTAGTCGGAGACAGAGCTCGTGAAGCTAGGATGTAGAGGCCGTTGACGATCACAGCAACGCCGCAATCATCCGTGTTGACTTGGCGAGGGCAGAATAGCGTACCGGCGGACACAGCGGCACCAATATCGTAGTCGAGTCCACGGATGAGACCTTGGCAAACTTGGTTAATCCGCTCGAGCAGGCTAGGCATGCCGTGTCCAGGCATTGAATTGTAGTAGAGAACTGATTTGTCGGTTGCCCGCAGTACAACCAACATCCAGTGCGCGTTGCATCGAATAGGAACAAGGACCAACAAGTTAGATCCTGAGGCCGAAAGAAGATGGGTTACAGCGTTGTTGACGGGAGCTCTATTAGTGAGCAACGGATCGATGGATTTAGCATGGAGTGGGCGCAGGGAAGAGAAGAGTTCCAAGAGTTTGGCGATGGCAGCGCCGTTGAGCCAAGCGCGATCCGTAATGCGATCGATAGTGTCGGCGTTGAGTTCCGATTCCATTTTGCTGAAGTCGAGGTCATCAACGGCGATAGCTGTGTGGCCATCGCTGCTAACCGGGACCATTTCGGGCAATGCATCGTCGTAGTTGATCTCCTGAAGAGTCCTGGCGCCGATGTCCAATTCATGAGCGGGTTCATGGGTAGAGCTTAGGTGATGGCCACGAGGCAGCTCAATGTTACCGAAAGACGAGCTGCGAGCTGGAGATGGAGATGGAGATGAAGCGGGACCGAAATTTGGACCGAGAAATGGAGACTGAGACTGAAGTAAAGTCGGGTCTATTCAGAAGGTCAGGGTTTCCAGATTTCATGTACCATAATCTCGAGGACATTTTTGTTGTGTTGAGAGGACAGATTAGTGCATTAGGCCATAGTTGTAACTCGCTTTCGTTGTAGGTCCAGAGCATAACCCTCTCAGGGAGCCACGAATGGCGGAGCTGCAGGAGTCCTTTAACATTAGTATGAACTGGATTAAACAGAGACCCTTGGACGAGCAAATGGAGCTCATTCTAGGTCCTAATGACATATGTTCTTCGTGGTTACTTCCCTTATATCGGAGATGGCTGAAAAAGGTAAGACTGGTGGAACCTCTTACATTCCCTAAACGTCGCCTGAAGCAATAGCAGGCCACATGCTGGGATACTTGAAGGACAGGAAGCCGACAAAGATTGGCCATCGGAACGACCAGCCAGCGTCAAGATTACCTCAGCTGAAATTGCAGGGAGAAAGAAGGAAATGAGCTCGTATACGTGCCCGCTGGTGCGAGAAATACAAAATAGGCATTGACTGAATTGACGAAATTGAGTGATAGTATGGTCTTGGAGAACGCGGCTGGGTTTCAGCGCACCGCACAGAGGTTTAGCGTCTTTCGACGATCGATTTAGTATCAAGTATTCAACCATTATCACACGTATATATATCATAGTTATCCCTGGCCGTTGTACCACTATCTTCTACCCTCTCTTGTTAGATTGGTCCAAAGGAGCCGCTACCTCAGACTCTTCCTCTATAGCTCTTTGGTGAAACGTGGAGTGCGCGCGAATGCGTGGGCCAAAGCGGTAAAAGACAAAAGGCAAAGGTGCCAGAGCCACTGAAATAAAGCCCAAGACAGAGGTCGCCCAGGCAGCACCCAGTTTGTTGAACATTTGATGAGAAAAGAGGGGAAACCCTGCTCCGAACAGAGACCTGAGAATCGCATTGGCGGCGAGTGCACTGGCAGCGTACTTTCCGTAGCAGTCAATGAGATAGGATGTTATACCCAATGACAGAACCACGAAGCCTATACCGAAAGGAATACCCGAAATGATACAGCTCGCCCAGTGGATGGACGGGTCGGCTGTCCACGCAAACCAGAATAATCCTAGCGGGACCAGCCATGACAGTAAGATCAAATGCGGCAGCCGAGCTTCGGGCCTAGGCCCGCCTAGCTTTTTGACATAAATCGCATAAACGCGGTTGATGTATGGTGATGCTGCTGTGGCAATAGCCATTCCAGCTCCAATACCTAGAGTCAAATTCTTAGAAGGGCTCCTTTATGCAGACGAACGAACCAAACAAATTGCATCTTTACCTAGAAAGCTAAGACCCGAGATACCGGTGTCCCAATGCCTAGTTTGCTGAAAGACAAATGGGTACGCGGTGAAGTCAAGGTACAATATGCCGTAAATAAAAGCCATGTAGAGCGATAACAGGAACAAAATAGGCTCGGTTAGAAACATGACGGTTGGTCTAGAAATGTTAGTCCAGAGCATGACGATTAATTCCTGGTGTGACTCTTGAATGCCATGTTTTCGTGCTTTCGTTTGCAGCAGCCTTGGCGCATAAGTTTCAGGGAGAAACACGACCATGGTGATATACACGAGGCCGCTCAGAATAGATACTAGCCAGAAGTTCCTGGAGAACATGTCAGTATAGATGAATATATATATATAGGCAGCAAAGGCGCATAGCTCAGTGCAGTGCAGGCCTACCATCTCCACTTGTAAAGGTCACATTAGTCACATTTAGCCCAGCCAGCCCCGAGTGTCGCATTCAGGGTCACTCACAGATGCGTATTCAGTCAAGAACCCACCAACAATGGGCGCAACGACTGGGCCTAGGAAACTCGCTGCAGTAAACAAGGCGAGAGGAACAGACCGATGACTTGGTGGCCACAAGTCGGTCAAAGAGCCACCCGAGTTGGTTACTGTTCGTCCCATATCTCCCATTAGCACGCGACATCCATGGATTGTCAACAAAATTAGCAGCAGCAGCAGTAGCTAGCTTGCTTGCTTACCAGTAGGTGAACCGAAGAAGCCACTCAAGAGGCGAAAGACTAGGAGGGCGGCGACATTGGGAGACAGGGCACAGCCAATATTGAACAACACAAAGAGTAATAATGTGCCTCGATACACGGGATTCCGACCGTAAGTTTCCGACATCGGTGCAAAGATAAGGGGACCTGTGCCGAAGCCAAGCAGGAATGTGGTGACACCCAGGGTTGCGACAATATTAGAGCAGTGCAAGTCCTGAGATATCGCTGGGATGGCGGCCGTATAGATAGATGAACAAAAGGCAATGGTGGCAGTCATGAATACCACTATAAGAAATCATCAACTCGATTGACTGTTATTGCTGTCTTGGTGTACTGACCAATGACGGTGCAGGTCCATCTGCGTGCGGGAGAGAAGTTCAAAGGATTCTCATCGTGGTCTAAAGCGATGGTTTCTGTCGTTGTTTGCCCATTGCTCTGGTCTGACGACATAATGAATGGATGCTCTTCAGCCCTAGGGATCAATTTCTAAAAGGAAGTGAGTGGCGAGTGGGACGATTGTAATGTTACAAAACGGACGATGGTCTAGACACCAGCTGGGAAGGCTTTTCCCGATGATATGATATGCTGTATTTGTACGGCGTCTGTTCTGCGATGAAATTAATTAGTTGAAAGTGTTGGGGGGAGACTGAGATTCTGTCTGGGACCCCTAAGACTTGTGGGTCCCAATGACGTGACAGCCAACGAGTATCCGTATATCTGCTTGTATTAGCTGACCGGTTCTATTTGCGGCCTGTTATTGGTCTAGCGCTGGACCCACAACCCTTCGGGCGCTCAAAGAGATATGTGGAAAGAGTAAAGGGAAGGGGGATGTACCTGTTGGCTCGAGTCGGGGGAGGGGAGAACGGGTAGCATATCCGTACATGCCTCCTGGATGCATAAGAGACCCACTCTATTAAATGACAAGGTGTCATTCCTTGCCGTCTCGGCCCGAAGTTAGGTCCCCGAAGCATGGAAACGCGAGGCCTACAGACGGTTGCGTTACTGACCCCCGGTAATTATCCTCAGGTATGTGTTGTTTTGGTAGACAGGGTTTACATGCTTTTTCCCTGTCAGGCAAAGATCTGACCAACGTTCCCCAGTAACTCGAGTCAGCTTATTCATTCCAAGCTTGACCCCCCGGCTTACAGGTCAGGAAAAGGCCATAAGTTTCGAATGATACCATTGTGCCAAACAGAAGGTGCATTTACATTAAGGCAGTATCTCAGGATTAACCTCTTTACACTTAGTTAAGTTTACGAAGGTCCCTAATTAAAAGTCCATAAGTTAGCTAGTAAAGCTAACAATATACAAGTTTCTTTTATTTCTTACTTCAAGGAATTTCTTAAGACCTAGCCCTGCAATGCACCCTTACTTCAGTAAGCTAGGCTAAGGATTTACAAGTCGACTTATTTAGTTTAAATCCAGTCGGTTAAATTGTAGCTACTTATTGGGAACGTTGCATGTTACTGCAGAGTGTCTATTGCGAACCCCTGCTTGCTCTTCTACCAAAGCCTTGACTCACGCCCCACTACAATATTGCGTGATATCCCCACATAAGCTCAAAAGATGTCGACGTACTGCACGTTCAAATGCTTGGGAATAACACAAGCCTTGAACCTTCGGGAGCTAATGTCAGTCCTTTTTCCGATCCGCTTCTGATCTGCACTAAAGTATTCACGGCCGAGAGCAACTAATCCCGGTTGGCCACTAGCCATATCCCCTGTCTCTTCCCGGACTGGATACCCTAGCAACTCGGCCGTCGTTCGCCATGCCGACTCAACGGCCCCGGCAATCTGCGAAAGGAAGGTCAATTGGATGGGCTTACAGTAGGCCCGACAGCAGTCTAGTACTTACCCAAGTGTGATGTCTGGACAAGTGCTCCCCTACGAAGAAAATTTGTCCCTCGCGTGCTTTGGCAACATCGTGGAAACGAGAGAACTGACCAGGGAGGAACATGGCATCCCCCCCGCACCATTCCCCTGTCCACATGATGTCAAAGGCTTCAATGTACTGCTCGTATACATCAATGTCGGGGTCATCCGCGTAGTAAATGCTCAGATCATGCAGGCAAATCTTGATGCGCTCAGCCTGCGAAAGTCCGCTCCACTTGGCCGCATCTGACATCCAGCTGTACAGCAGCAACACACCGCTCCCGTTGCTGCCCAGGTCATTCGATGGAAACACAATCCACCGGAAACGCAGATCTGTCGTGCTCTGGCCCCCAAAGCACGGGTTTCTGTCAGTTCGCTCCCAGAACCGGCTGCGAAAATGCATTCCCATCTTGTAGAGCGGCTCGTAGTGCGCACCCCGGATGGCCTGCTCCTTCATGAAGGACCACCGAGGCCGGTCCACTATACTGTGGACGGCCGCAGGGGGTATAGCAAGGACCACAGCGTCAAATGCCCTGGTAGTTGTTTGATGCAGGCCCTTGGCTGACAACTCGACTCGCCCATCGTCCAAATTGGTGATCCGATCTACTCGCGTATTGAGGCGGATGTTCTCAAAGCCAACAAGGCAAGCTGCAGACTGAGTCATGCGTGACATGCCATCGCGAACTGTCACCCACTGGTTGAATAGTTAGTTGGCCTTGCCGCTGATGTCAGCTCCATGGTGGCCGAGACTCACATCTTTAGTGTCAAAGTCGAGGTTCTGCATGATGATTTCGGTAAAGCTAAGATCGTACTGGTTCGTCTGCGAACAGAAAAGCTCGACGAATTCAATTACTTCATGAGGCCATCCAGCAACAGAGCGTAAATAGGCACGAAAAGAGTACTCATCGTATTGCAGCAATTTTGCAAACCCGTCGTCGAAGTTCTGACGGAGTAACGTCAGCCATGGGATGACCACGCTGCCAAGGAGTTGCTGGGGGGTCTTGTTACGGAAACCTGCGGGAAGATCCGCGGCGGCCGACCAGCGAGGATCTTGCAGTAGTCCCTTTTGACCCCTGAAAAACGACTTGTTATTGTCGTGTTCCAGGATATAGGGAATCAACTCGATCCGGCTCTCGGCGGGACCGTGCGTGTTCAAATAGCGTATCAGGTCAAAGACCATGGCATGGAGGCTGGATCGGGGGATTCTCATCGCTCCAGCCTCGAAGTATACATCTTGCGATTTAGCTTGGGGAGTGAAACGATGAGTGTAGATACGGCCCCCTACACGGTCTGCTGCTTCGAATATAGTCACTCTGTGACCTTCTCGACGTAGCAGGAGCCCGGTATAAAGGCCAGATATACCTGCACCTACAATACCGACGTGCATGATTGATGGATAAATCTTTGTTAAAGAGGGGTAATAGAAGGAAGGGGATGACGTTTCAAAGTTGTCTCTTTGCTGTTCTGTAGAAGGATTAGACTCAGTACACGCCGCTCATCGAAAAGCCGAGGACTTGGAGCTTGATATACCTGAACATGTTGCGGCCAAGCACGGTGGCGGTTATCTGTCTTCAGCACCATTCCTGTGGCCATTTCAAACTGCCCGCATCGTCTCATTCCAAATATAGTCGAATTAAACTTTGAGAAGGCAATCACTCAATGATCCACATATCTTACGAAAGGACGCCGCATCCTTGTCCCGGACCCCCCTCCCTGGTTCATGTAAATGCAGTAAAATCCTACTCTTCATGGTCAGCAAGCACGAAAAGAACTGCATTTTTCCAGGCATTAAATCCAAACACAAGGCAGAAACGGGCCACGTACGTGGCAAAACACTTGTTACTGGGCCGGAGAAGTTGGGGTCCGGCATATCACAGCCGGCTAGATGCGTTCTATGTTGCTGTCTGACTCAGATGAGCAAGTTCGACTCGGACCGTCAAGGAAGAGAAGTTGGCTGACTCAAGCCTGCATTTCGGAAGGGTTACATTTCGTGATAGTTACCAATGAGCTCAGTAAGCAGCATTATCACCACCTTGACGATCAAGGGCAATGACGCGTCCTCAGTTTCCATCCAAGACAAAGCCTCATGAAGAATTCCTTGACAGGGTCTCTGCTGAGTGTGACTGCTGGAAACTATAAATATGTGGAAGACTTATCCCTATAGCTACGATGTCTGGGACAAGAACCAAAACGAAACAGCAATCTCAACAACTCATCTACACAGCTTCTTACCACACAATACCTCTATTTAAATAAGCCAAAATGCCTTCCACTAAGACTCCTCCCGTCATTGACTTCTCTGACTACCTGTCTGGGGACCAGAAGCGGATGGAGCACTGTGCGGCCCAGATCAGAGAGGCTTGCCTTACCCAGGGCTTCTTTCAGATCGTCAACCACGATATCCCTCTCAGTTTGCAGAAGGAGATGTTCAAAATCTCCAAGGAATTCTTCGACCTCCCTTTGGAGGAGAAGATGAAACTGGATAAATCCCTGGTAAGTAGCTATTTCACTTAGCAGCCGTGACTCTCTATGACGTGCTTTGTCTAAAATCAAAACTAGAACTCGTACAACCGTGGCTATGAGGTCATGCACGGGCAGATGATCGAAGCCAACACTAAGCCGGACCTGAAAGAAGGCTACTACGTGTCGCGCGACCTGCCTCTTGACCACCCTCAAGTCAAGGCAGAGAAGTTCGCTCATGGGCCCAATGTATGGCCAGAGGCCCTTGGCGAGCCCTTCCGCCGAACCTGCATGGACTACCTCCACCGCATCGTGAAGCTCACAGAGGAGGTTATGGGCGCCATGGCCATGAGTCTCGGCTATGACAAGAACTACTTTGACGAGTTCTGTACCGACCCTATGTGCTTCTACAAGCTGCTGCACTACCCTCCCCAGCCTGATGACGCACATGCTCTCCAGCGCGGTATGTTTTTCACCATTTTCCATCTCTCTTCACATTTATGACCATCCCTTTCTTAATCCCACGTCCATATAAAGCGCTGGCATATCTAATACGCTGCAGGCATCGGAGCCCACCGTGACTTTGGCGTTATCACGCTCCTCCTACAGGGTGATGTACCCGGGCTGGAGGTGTGGGACGACGAAGCCAAGGACTGGTACCCAGCACCTCCGGTAGAGGGCGCGTATGTGGTCAACATGGGGAACCTGTTCGAGCAGTGGACGAACGATGCTTACGTGTCTAACGTGCATCGTGTCATCAACCGCTCAGGCGAGGAGCGCTTTTCCATCCCCTTCAACTATAATGGTAACCCGGACTTTGTCATCCGCTGCATCGAGAGTTGCCGCAAGAGTAGCGAAGAGGAGAAGTACGCCCCTATCAGTGTCGAGGACTATGTTGTCCAGAAGTATAAAGATGTCTATGCCCGCGCTGGCGTCTATAAGAAGGAGACTTTTGCGCCCTCAGCTAAGCATGTAGTAGCTGCTTAGAAATCTCCCTGGCAATCCGGGAGCTTGCTTTAAGTTTTGTATGTCTTTTATGTATATTAAGATCTACACTTATTTAGAGAATAAAACCTACATCCAACTTCCCCAAACTCAACTTAGGCATTGCAATCCGGTATCAGAACGCCTGTGGTGTAACGATAGAAAGAGTCCAAGATTAAAGAAGCATAAGCACAAAGTGAAAGGTACCCAGGGTAATCAGCCCAATCACCGTTATCGTGCTTCTTATACTGGTCTGAACTACGTTAATACTTCGTCATGGTTAATCCCGACTTATTCTCTCACAGCAGTGATATCGAAGGACGTCCATTACTACAATGGGCTCATCAGATACGTCGGGCTTAGGCCCGTGGACGGCTTCTTTCAGAGTAGAGGGAGTAAGATCAGTGATTTAGACGCCAAAACGGCCCCCATCAAGATGTTCGCCACGTTGATGTATACTCAGTGCCCTGAACATCTTTTCAATCGTGACAATAAAGCAAGATACACAACGAGATTGAATGGTGGAGGAAAAGCATCCTCTATATTGCCGGAAATGAGGTCCCTTAATAAGAGTTTAGCATTCGTATAGATGAAAGCTCAGCCTTACAGGCCGCAGTCATCCCCATGGTTACGTTTTCTTCGTTTTGATGACGTTTAGCTGGCTGCTGACCTCTGATGCTGTGCTGCATTGACTGCTTTTCCCGGGTTTGAGGTAGACGCCTGTTCGATATCGTCCATGGTGAAAGGCGATGCTGGTATTATAAACTTGGAGTTGAACGGATGAGGAAGATCACACCAACAGATTATATAAGAGCTGTGTCAGCATCAAACTCTATGAGTCATCTGCCTACTCTTATTCCTTCTTCATAATACCTGAGAGTACTATGGACCCCATTGAAACGTCCTTAGTTGTTGCTAAGGGTGTCAAGAGTGATACGTGGTCTCCTCTCCTTTGAGGCACAGATGTACCAGCGGCTTCTATCAATTCAACAAATGATGAGAGTCACACGTCGTGGATATGAGAAATTGAAAAAGTGGCTCTCATGGTTGCAATCTTTCCCATCTTCATAGCCGAGATTTGTAGCAGGCTGTAGTGTATATCGCTATGGTTGTCTTCCGAGTATTCTGAGCGACGATGGTCTTGAGGTCAGAGGTACCCTTGACCAGCTCGTGGACCAAGGGACCTATTCGCTTTTCTATTTAGCCTCTTGTATAAGTTCATCTGCCCCGACAGATGTAGGGTTACAGCACTGCAGACTGCAAGCGATGGACTTTTATTAGATTTCAAATAAAAGTAGGCTGCTGGGAATCTCATAGTCTAAAATAATAAAGGCATTTTATATAAGACAGGAAGAGCAAATTCCATGCTTTGGATCCAATATCAGCTCTCACCCTTGTGCATAGCTCATCACTGTATTGCGCGGGTCACGGCCGAGGTTCGGTACATCTCGTCATAACTTGGAAGTTCCTGGTCGAGAAGTAAAATAGGATAGTATCTAATAACAGGAGAAGCTGCTTAATTTAATAAGATAACTTAATAATATCCACTACCTAAGTCTTTATTCTGCGGGTGGCAGGATGTACATTTAAATACCTTAAGCCGTTTTACGCTCAGATCGCGACTAAGTATAGCCTTACTTTCTTCCGGCGGGGCTCTGCTGGACCGTGAGTAGCCAGCCTTTACTCCGTATTAATTGTCTTAATTACGCCGAGCTCACGTTCGAATCAAGCTTAAGCGAGGCTTAAGCGGAATTACTGCTTTAGGCACTCCGTAGAGCGCTTACCGTTTTGAGCTGCTCCACCCCGGGGAATTTGACTAGGCACTAAGGTACGGAGTACTCCATAAATTATTGAGCTCAATCCTCTAGGGTAGCCTTTAAAAAGTTCACTTGTCTTTGGTTGCGAATCTATGGAACCTCGACATATTGAATTGCTTTGAAGTAGAAGACAACCTCGCAGGGGTCCGTATTATCATTTCCGTTGTTATTTGTCGTGGATATACTATCACTACTCACTAATACAGTAGTCTCTGGTTGGAACTAGTAAAGTTCATGGCTGACGGCGCTGCGCAAGGGTGGTTGTCGTCGCTTAGTGATATGTCGAAGAATACGGAATACGGTTTATCAAAAGAGCCCGGAAACAACCAGCACCGGCCGGCTTGCGGCCAAGTGTTCTCTTTGGATCATGGCCTGGACTGGCTAGTATCTCTTCTTCAATTCAAAGCGATCAAAGCTTCGCTATACGATAAGTCCGGCTGCTCGAGGCTCAGTACCGTCGGCTGTGCCCCCACAACGACGGTCCGACCCGGGTCTCAATGGTACACTACATACATGATCTCAAATTACCTTCTCTTGTCAAAGATGAGATAGCTGCAAATTCCAAGCCTCTGTAGCCATCCATTTCGGGATTCAGAGTTGTGAGCATATTGACTGTGCCGAGCGTACCAGTAAGGTCGAGAAGGTGCATTGCCAATCAGTAAGCAAAGTAATAGATGAGGGGGACGATCAAGGTCTACAGGGAGCAATACCTTCACACTTAGCCACATTCGATGAAGACGCCCAATAATCGCAAGCGGTCGCTGTTCAGGCGGATGAGACAACCACTCTCAATAGTTGGAACAGTAATCTAAACCAAGTAGTCACTAGAAAAGCCGTTTTTGATATGGATAACACGGATAATGACAATGTAGAAGCGTTGGATTCAGAAGCCTTGCAGACGACCTACGCGCCTCTCGTTAGACTATACACCGTAGTCGGCGGGATCGGCCTCCTTGTCCGTCTTATCCATATAAGCAGGGTCGACAAGACTATCCATGCTCTTTGAAGTTATTATAGTTTTCAGCCTCGGCAACTGCCATGTTTGGGAATCAGTCCCCCTGAAAATTATTAAAGTATTCTTGTACTGTGCAATATAGCAGCTGAGTCATACTTCTCTTTGGATCGACTGTAAAGGCTAGCACAGGAATGGCAAATCGATTCTAAGCAACAAAGGTCGCACAGCATCTAGCCCTCCGCTTGGAACGTTTAAAATCAACAAGAATCTAATAGTGGACCTGGGCGTTCCCATTGCAAGAGAACGTGGATTTTCAAGTATTTCTACAACCGAATATCTTCGGAGACTGGAAATCGTGTCCTTAGCGTCCTGTGGGAATCCACCATTTAGCTCAGCGTAAGAAAATGCAGTGGTGACAGAATTCACACGCACCTGTTTGAGATCGACTCACAAACTCATCTTGTCTGGCCCTCGAATGAGAATACAGACTCGAAAGAGTCATTGATTCAGGACAATCACAACGGAAAATAGATAACTGAGATTGGGAGTGCTGGCTTGAGTCAAAATGAGTTCTCCAGCTTGCGGTTGCAGGCAGTAGTCCAAACAATAACTCAAGTACAACCAACGGCAGCAACTACGTAACAGGCTGCTGAATGGTCTTACGCAGAACTGACACCAGCAACCAGACAATGCTGCATAAGCATCTCTAAAAAGTGTAAGATTCATTCTATTACATTCTGGGATACCCCAATGGGACTGATGTTTTTCGATGGTGACATATCACCGAAAGAAACAACCGCCAGCAGCTGTGGCAAAGTCTTCCAATAAATTTCCACCATCTCCCTTACATCTTCGGTAATTATGATACTTTAAGGAAACAAGGAAAGGTAGCGACTGTAATAGACTTACAGAGACCTATGCCGCTACTTGGGGTAACGGCAAGATGATGAAAAGAAAGCTCGACGGCAGATCGGGAAGATAAAGCGATGTCCAACCCTTAGCCAGGCGGACCTCCTCGCTCCGATGAAAAACCAAGCTGTGATGGCAGAGTCAGTTCTTTTGATGAGCACGATCTTGGCGGATCACTTGCACTAACCACTTACTTTCGCTCTGAAGAGCCTCTTGATCTAAAATTGCCGTTTGGACAGTTGTACGTTGTCCAGATGGATACTCCTCTCCGGTTAGCAATCTGAAGCTTGGGAAGCTCAGTGGCTTAGACGAGTTGTCTGCTCTGGCCCCTTTGACCCCGGATGGTTCTTGTGTAGACGGGTCTCGTCCACGATAATATTTCACTTTGTCGAGTAGTTTAAAGATCCATTGAGCCCTTGCCCTGGTGGACTTTGGTGAGGAGACCTCTGCCCCGGAGAAGTTTTCGTCCTAGTTAATGATGGACGCTGGACGGCCGATGTCCAGGTGCACCTTTTGCTTTGGGGAGCGACCTCAAGATCTGAAGGACTTGTTTATCCAGATGGATTATCCTTACTTACCCCTTGCAATCCATGGCACTGCATACTCCAACACGTTCTTGATTCGCATCACCGTCCTTGATGCCACTAGAGAATGCCACACGTGGAGATTCGAGATGCTGACATGAACTCGTACGTGAAACGGCGACTTATCTATCCTTAAAGGAAGTGCATCAAGCCTTGATCGCCTCCGCTAAAACGTTTGGAAGTATATGTGGCACAAAGGCTTAATTCTTCTCTCTCAATCTTTGAAGGAATCTTATCTTATCCTCTGAAAAATACAGGCAAAGGAAGAACGTCCTTGGGTTTGCTTTATGCCTCTTAGCTACCCATCTTTCGATATGTATTGGAATGACTGGAGATTTCAACTTTCAGAAGTTTGGGGACGTATTTCCTCTGTACTTTCCATGTTGGATCCCTCTGTCATGTTGTTGACAGGCTTACAAAGAATTCTCCTGCTCCAAGACACCTCATATTAGGTCATCTGACCCAAACCTTGACCTTCAACGAGTTTGTGAGTAGCTGTCTTATAAGTGCTATTTCGAGTTTATAGAACTCATAGCTAGTGCTTATATCACGCCTTACTCGTACGCTGGTCATGAGAACATGCTGGACTCGACTAATATCCTGGAGACCGACCCTCCGCCCTACGAGTCGAGGGTGCGATTGATGAATGCTTTGACCTTCTTGCTAGGGAGGACCATTCTGGATCTCACAGTGGTCGAGCTTATTAAGACCTTGCCCGGTGGTATCACAATTATGGAGCTGTTTATTCTGACCGAATTAATCGTTAGGTTGACCCTTGCCCCGTTCTTTTATGGCCTTTCTCACTAAGTACACGCCCATGGTAAGTATCAATGCATTTATCTGGATAAACATCTACATAAACATCCAAGTTGAGACAAGACTCGACAGTTAAAGCGCCAAGCAGTACGAGTAGGGTCTAGGCCTCAAAGCAATGCTCCCGTTCCTCTTCTTGGCTAGGGAGTCTCAAGTTGGCCATACTCATGGTATCCCATCCCATAGACAGCCACCGTGTTCACTTACGACAGGGTATATCAGGCGTTAAGAACCCTCCATACTCAATTTTAAGGATCGTCTTCGCCACCTTGGCCAGGCTCTAATCGTATACAGTAGTTCCCAGTGATATCGCGATGTTATCGTTGATCAGACCGACCAGACCTACTACAGGATACAAGTTCTGCCAAAACACAACGGTCGGCAAATATTTTATGCGCTCGACGACCCCATGGTTTTCGTACAGACATAGAGATCCACTGTTGGTATTCACCTGCGATTAAACACCGTGATGGTCCAGGACTTGAACTCGACAATGAATGTAAAGTTGGTTAGAACCCGACCAACCACTTCAAGGTGGGCACCGGGGTCTTCAGTGCTGACGTCTATGAAGATATTCTTGCGCATGCACGGAGAGCTCTTGATCGCAATGACATAAGTCAGGACAGGCCTGCCATTGTGTAAATCCAAGCGCTGTTTAAACCGTCAACATCAATCTTTCAACACCAGCCTCTGGTCTCTCCATCGACTTCATACCCTGCCCATGTTAGACATGTGCTTATTTGTGGTATGCCTGAGAACTGAAAGAAAAATCCCAAGTCCTCCTACATTCTACAAGACGGAAACCATTTCCTTTCTATACACAATCTGTAGTCCCTGGACCATCTTCTCTCTGAGACTAGGCCGTTCGTAGCGTCTACCCCACTGGCCCACTAGTCCTCGCCGGTGAGGTCAATCTTGGGGAGTTCGTTGGACATGATTCTCAAAGGGGCACCCTTCATGGGCTCGACAATGGAGAAATCTACACCCTGAGGGTCAGATCACATTGTGCAGGGTGGTAACCCTAGGTATATGCAGGCAGATAATAAGACTCCATTCATAGGAGCGTCAAATTTCGAGGACTCGGTGCGATTATTGCCGGCTCGCCCAAGGCACTCTGTCAAGCAAGTCCATCATAATCCCTCCTCAATTGAGTTTGAGATCCATACCTCGTGATGAATAAGACAAGCAGTAGTGGCCCAATATATTGTCAGCTTGCGCTAAGCCACGATTCCAGACTCCTTTCTCTATCAATTGGTACCTTTGGACCATTAACTGTATACTTTCACGATTCATTATATCAACATGTTCGGTTCCATGATATCGTAGTCCTGAAGTGCCTTTTGTGCAACAGTTAGGGATTCATTATCACCCTCAGTGAGTCTCGCATGTTCTCTGCTTCTAAGCTTGGCAGAAAACACCATAACCTTGATATTACCGACGGCGGTAGCACGTTCGAGGTCATACTGAACATTCTCCCCGGGCTGGCTCCGTCGACCATACCTATTTTAGCGGAGGCATCAATAAATAGTAACAAACCAACCAGGCGAAGTGTTTCGAAGGCTTGTACCTTAGCGGTTCTTTTGGTCATTTCTATAGATGGTATGGGCATAACCCCTGAATATATTCCGGAGCGTACAGAGCAGCCAGTTTGGAGCTGTTAAAAGAATAGACTGGACAAAGAATACGATCAATTTAGAAGCAGAACATCAACGCAACTGTTCCTGAGTCATCGTCATCAGGAAATGTGAACAGATGCGAGACTTTAAACCTTATCGAGTAGGTCTCGTTAGCCTTTGATTTGATAACGCATCGAGTAACATGGACATTATAGGAAGGTTGGAGTCTTGAATGAGATAATGTCCGGGGGGTAATACTCTTTAGGTAGCTTACCTGCCACATGGATGCCGATGCAAAGGCCGGGGACCTCCTTAAGAATAGCTATCATGCGTCAAAGGTACAGATGCGTGGATGAGGTAAGCCTAAGGAAGGTGGAATGACAGAGATAGATAACGAGAGTAATACAGGCTTGCAAGAGATCTTGAATTCATAAGGACAAAATTTGGACGTTCGAAAAAGCCACGCAGGAAGCAGAAAGGCTCTTGTATAGACTGTCTTCATGAGGGTAGGAGTCCACATAGGGGGTAATGTTCAAACTTGGAAGAAAAGCACGTACTCGCGGCTTACATACGAAAAGGATCTACCGCCAGACACTTGTATGTCCTGGCATTATGCTCCAGATCAACCTGTTCGATACACACTACTATCCAGCCCTTCGCGTACGGCCCTCTGGCTAGATGTGCCTCAAACCCATTATTCGTGCTGTGGTAACCTTTCACACCAAGCCACGTGAGGCTAACCGAAAGCTCTAACGAATAGATAATCGCTGTAGATCCAACATTAGGAACCTGCAGCGATAGTCAATATAGCTTAGCTCATGTCGCCCATAACACCAAATCCCCCAAATCGACCAATAGGCTCAGCTTGCTAGCTAACAATGTTGAGCCAGGCAGCCAGAGTGATGTGAGCCAGACACATGAGTCTATGGATGAAGACGAACAACTTATATCCTCAAACGTGGAAGCTGGAGAAGATGATGCCGGCGAAATGTAGAAGAGCCCTCACGAAAGTGAGGCTAGAGATTAACACAGGCCTGGTGAAGATGAGGAAACCGAGAACGAAGAGAATAAAGAGAATAATGATGATGAAGCTGCGCTACAGGTCGAAGATGAAACTGGTGTTGGAGGCGCGTCTGGTGTTGAAGTCGTGTCTCGGAAAGGAATTGTGATCGCCAAGTTGTTCCTCTCTTCCAAGAGTAAAAATTGGAGGATTAGACCGGCGAATCGTCGCCAACTGAAGGATAGTCAATCTACTTGGGCTTAGCTTAGGACGTCAAACAGGAATATACTCAAGCTCGTCCTCCTTAGCAGACAGATTACAAGTCCAGCGGTGAATAGTACGTCATTTCTGATAGAAACGACGCCCACGCAAGGCCAAGCATGAACCGTGCTGGCCACAAAGTGACTAGAAACTCTAAGAAGATAAAGATCAAGAACATCAGCGCTGCCAGACCAGAAACATCCAACACACGTTCTAAGGCTCGGTCAACCCTTGGTCTTCAGATCAATCACGATGCACATACGCAGGCCAGGCATTAGATTAAAATCATAGACCTAATTGCTCTTTCCCGAAGATACCTACTATGTTCATCCACGAAAGCATCTATGCATGCTTTGACCGTTGGCAGCAGGTAGATTCTACCCCAAATTCTCAAGCTTTTTGAGGCCTGGAAGGCAAAGGGTCAGCTTACAGCCCAATTGTCTTAGCCATTGTCCGGACCCGGGGAACTGGAAGCTAGGATCACTTTACCTTTACGCCAAATTGTCAATGGGAGTGTCAATGCTAAACTAGAATCACTCGAAAAGCGCATAGGGCAGTTTCATCTGGCCGCCATTCTCGCACAACACAAAGCAGAGGAAAGTGGTTTGAGAGCAGATGAAGATTTAATTGAGAACATCCTTAAGAAACATGAGTGGAAAAAGAGATGGTTTAAAGATCAGCGCAAATGCGGAAACAAACTGCTTCAGCATTGTTCCCTTGGCAGGGATATTCGACAGAGATTGTTTTGCTTCACACGGTTGAAGACATGCAAGGAAGTCAAGATACTAACAAGAGCTACCTTCTTCCCAGAAACATATACCATTGGGAGATATTTTCCAGTATTCCTGATCCTGATTACGTTAAAGTCTTATAGTAGGCAGGTAATGTATTTATTAAACCAATGGAAAAGGGGAGGATGGTGATTTTCGGATAGGATTGGACAGGAACTGCTTGGAAGTAATGAAATTGAGGTGAAGATATTTTTACGTATTTATTAGGATATGGAGATGGGGGACGATTAACTTGGTAAACAGAGGAGTAATATAATAGAGAAATATCCTTTTATCGTATTCCCCGTTCTTCCATGTAAGACGCCGGATTTGCACCCAACATAGAAGCCACAATAGCTAAGTTCTACTGCAGACAGAAGGAATACATTACCTAGTTAGAAGACTGTTTAAGTTTAAAGGAAAAGGAGATTAAAGGTTAGAAATTAGCTATTCTGAAGGATGAGACTCGGGAACACCAACGCGGGTATGAGACAGTGTGCACTGCGGACTCTTTACCCAAGAGCTTTCTATTTATCTAGGAGAAGGCTTTGTTGAGAAATAAGGATAATAGAGACTGTAATTAACAGTGGAATGAATTCATGCCGTTCAAAACACTATCCGCTACCCCTACAATGCGCGAATATTATGTTTTTATTAATTCATGTATACTTGGGTTAAACGTACGTATGCGTCGAGACGACAAAGTGTCACATTGCCAGAATAATGATCCAAGAATATGCCATAACTCAAGCAATTAAAGAAGATCACGAACATGCCACAAGTTTAAATTAGTAAGAGTCCAAGAAGTAGTTAAGGCAAAGCATGTATAAAACCCTAAGATACCTAACATTCCACCCTAAATATCCTTTTTCTACCGCTTAGAATAGTGTCCTCTGCGGTGTCCATTGGGACAGTGATAAATAATGCTGTTGTGTTTAATGCGTAAACGATAAATAACGAAATCGTAAAGCTGCACTCTTTGTATAGTTTCTTACGTAGCTTTTAGGTTATAGTTCAACATTGGCAAAAAACAGAGAGCCTATAAAACCACAAGAAGAACTAGCCTATAGAATAACAAAACTACATAAATCCTATACATCACCTCTTTCATCCGCGCCTGAATCGTGGATCCGGACTATGGGAATAATATTAGATACTTATATCTCTTTAACCCAAGAAACCTAACTATATCCCTCCCATTCAACATCTTGCTAATAATTAACTTATCACATGCTCTTAAAGTTATCCTTTATTAATATTACATGGTAAAAGATTATTAACATAAGCTGTTCCTTAAATGCCGTTAAAAGGTGATATATGTAAAGTCATGATACAAGACGGCTGATGAATTTGGATGATAAGAATCCGCCAGTGTTTTAATATCTATGTCGTGATGGCCACCGTCTCTTGGGCGTGGAGGACCTCCCTTCAGATCACTGGTGTCGTTTGGGATGCGGCTTGAGCATTGTGGTAGCGCCTCCATTGAGTGGTAGTCTGTTAAGTATTCCTGTGCTTGGGTCTGAGGCTACTTATTCTCAGCTCATTGATGGCATAACAATGGGCTACACTTTATTAGTGTCCTCTGCCTCTGTTTTGTGATGTGGGTCCATGTCCAAGCAATTGTGAGCAATTCGAACTGCAGTAGATGTAATACTGTCTAGAAATACGATCTATCATATCTCTTTTCAATATGATGGAGAGATGGTGGCTCTTTCCACTTGTTTCCTTAACCTGTCGCCACCATCAAGCAAAAATAAATACAGTACAATTAGGTTAAAAGGAGACGCTGAAAACCTGTATTTTGATTTGCGCTAACACTGATCATGCCTCACCTGACATGCCAGATGCCATGTGCAGCTTTTAGAATGTAAATGCGAATCGGATCATTTTCTACTCCTTTATAACAGAGAAATGGGCATTAATTGCAGGAAGCTGACAGTTCCGCTGCGGGGGAGGGGAGGAAATAGGTGTGACCACGATAATAACTAAAGGTGAATGCTCTATAGTTCTCACTTATCCCTGTCAGACTATACACATGGCGGTCGGTGTGTGGTATAGGCATGCTCCAGTGTTGGATAGTCAATCTGGTTTCTGGATATAAGCCCTAGATATCGGACAGGTTGTTAGGGCGTATGATCTGCAGAGCACAGCAGCCTACCGCAGACATAGCTATAAGAGGGAAAGTGGACGCCAAAGGGACCCACGTTCAATATTCGAAAATCGGCTACTTGGGAGATTGTGGCTTGCTTCTGTTTGTTATTTACATTATTTTATGTAATTAGCAACTGGATACATTATCTAAAATCGTAATACCGCAGTATAAGGTTGTTATGGAAATCTTGAGGTATCTCCTGGAAAATAACACATTTAGACATTGAGCTTGGGATATGCTGGAAACACAACCAGTGACTGGACTGGTAGGCAAGTTGGAATATGGATGGTGGATTTCCAGACACATGAATTGCTGTGCAAAGGCTGTGGGGTTTGGGCTGCTGGAAATTGAGTCGCCGGAAATTGAGCTGCTGGAAAGTTCGTTGGGTAATGCTGGAAAGCCACTGCAGGTCAATTTGCATGGAATTCACTGGCAATCCTTCATAAACTACGCATATTGTCTATATGTAGATAACAACGAGTCTTTAAGATTACATAATAGCAATGCGTAGGATAAATGGACTATGCTATATTCTTTAATATTCTCTCTGAGAGATTAAGTCAACCTCGCAACTCTGCTACCTTCCTTTGGCTATGAAGTATGTTGTGCACGAATGCAGTATCCCATGCATGGATGCACTTAGTTGTGCCTTGCTTATGTACATTAACCCCCGCTAGCATGCATCCAGTGGAAATTGATCGCACTGTCTGCCACACCTGGATACCTCTGCAACACTCCCGCCTGTTAATTAGAAGAAGCAAACATACGCAAAGGCCAATGCGTCAGAAAAAGCAACAACACGCAAAACAGGAGCTCACAACATTCCCAGGTCCCCAACTCATGCACAACCAAGCTGACTCAACTCTCTTGTCGTTCTCTCACTGACCATGACAAGTGAAGCACCGGTGGAAACCGACGACTTCTTCCAATCTCTCCCCGATGGCCGTTTAAAAAGAGCGGCAGTGCTGTTCAAGAAGCGCACAAATCAATTCCCCTGGCACTTCCTATCAGAAGCGACGCAGGACTCATGGGGCATGCAAGTCCTTGAAGCCGTCAGCGGCCTTAGTGGAAAGTGGCACCGGCACTCGAAGAACAACCAAACGCCGGTCTCTCTTGAACAGATTCATGAAGCGCTGCTACAACAAATGGAGTCTCATAAAAAAGGGTTCCAAAAGCGTCTCCAGCCAAACGATATTAAGGTTGTTTCTAACCAGCTGTTCCAGAAGCGGCGTAATTCTTCAGTGGTCGATGTATCATCTCCAGCTCCTCGAAATAAGCGCGTGAGAACAGCTGGGACTTTGCCCACTATTGAAGTCGCCGCGTCGAGTAATATGACAGCGGTTGCTACTGAGCCTATGGACCAGATTGAGCTGGTACTGGACCCAACGCTTTCACAGACTCCTGTTACAGCTCCCACTCATAACGAGACTGAGGCCGGACGATCAGCGCCTCCACCTCAATTGTCTCCGGCATTTCAAGCTGCATCGCAGACACGAGAGCCGACACAGCCTCTTCGCTTGGACACGCGAGACGCGACCACCAAGGTCAACACAGAAAAGATCAAAGATTCCCTCACCCAATCAGGCACTCATCCTGATCGGTCTCAGTCTCTCCCCCCAACTGATAATAGCAAAAGTATTGGTGTGACCGACGCCTCCAACCGTCACGATTCAGTAGACTTTTCCCATGTCCGACCGTTCGACTTACCCGCTCGGTACAAAGACATTCATCAGCAGTACAGTACAGCGCTTCGACATGCGAAGACGCAGTCCAACCATGGTCTGGCTGTGTTGCAGAAGCAGCTCGAAGAGGCCCAACGTGCAGCTGGCGAATTCGTCGCCAAGATCGAAGAGGCTGATTCAAAGAAAGACGCCGCTGCCGACAAGGTTACTGAAACAAAAAAGACTATTGAGCTTATACAAGATTTTCTCGATACTAGCCGGCGACTCTCCCAGCACTCATCCGTTCTCGGCCTGGAAGAGATCTTAGTTCAGCAGCGCAACATCCACTCCCAATGGGAAAAGGCTCTTAAGGAGGCTGAAAAGACAGCAAACGAGGCCGCTTCTGAGAAATCGTCAGCCGAGACCAAACTGGCTGAAGCTAATGCCAGAGTCACAAAGCTGAAGGAAATGGCCGAGGGCGGGAAAGCGAGTGCGATTATCTTCGATAAAGAGAGGGAACATGCTACTCGAGTGGTCAAACTTGCCAAGGTGGGGAGTAAGGGATCGCGGGCTTTGCAGGACATGTTTCCAGCCTTCTTTCAGAGGCTTGATGAGATGATCAAGGAGAGCACCGAGGTTTGATGTGCTCTGGTAGTAAAGCCTTTCAGGATTTTTAATTAGTGATCATAGCTATATAAATGTGATGAGATACATATTGCTTCTGCCTTGGTGAATAGATCGGTGAACTCATCAAAAAGCTTAGTCCGACATTTCAGTTACTAGTTCTATATAGCAATTCCAGGGAAAACGCCATTTCATCAAGTCATCGAAAATCTCTGGTGTCTAGAAATACCCTAACTGCGGGAGTTGCGGGCTGAGCAACGTGGCAAAAAGCACAGTGCTGGAAACAATCGCCTGGAGACTCAATATTCGGGGGCCCGATGTCGCTGGGATAGCCTGGCGTTTCTCCAGTGGAAGATATTGACCGATAAACTCAAATTCTTAGCCAAAGTTTCCAACGTCACTGGAAAACCTAGCCGCTGCCAATGCTACCTGGAAAATGTTGCTGGAATCATTGTCACTGGACTCCAGGTTCTCTCTGCTGAATTAAGCCCCTAGCCATAAGTCTCAACTGCAAGCAACACATCTGCATAACGATTTAAACCTTAGTCACTGGACTCAGTTACCTGCTGGCGCGTCAGAGACGTGTAGTCTTTCTGTTCAGTCAACTTTCCCAACACTCACCACAACGCCATGGCTCCAGAAGTCGATACATTGAAGAGAGCCTTGGAACTCAGTTATGACATTCATATACACCTGGGACAAGAAACGCAAAGACTTAGGGCCAGAAACCTGTCGCATGCCCAAAATCAGCTCAGAGCGGCACCAACAAGATCTTCGACCAAGCCATGTTATCCGGACAGGCTCGGCAGGACAGTCACATGATTCCTCTGAGAGCTGCCCTGTCATGGATACAATATAGAGCTGGGAACAAATGAAGATGACACCAGTCACTACGTTGTATATCGTTCCAGAGGAATGCGAAAACTGCCAACACAAGGATGTGATGCCCGTTACTACCTTGGATATTACTAATTAAAAAGAACGACGTTAAAGCATCTGAGGTGGCATGAAATGACAGTGGCGCGCATCTCGGTCAATGGGGCCAATGCGACGAGGCTGAGCCATTAGATCCGACATGGCCGAGAGCAAACCCAAGGTTTCGGGCATGGAGAAGGTGGGGAAGAGAGGAAGCGATGTATTGAAGAAGCTCGCTGAGGAGTTTGCCAAAGAAATGGCAAGTGACGCCCCTAGACTGACTAGTATGAATCGAGCTTGATGTAGTTCTTAAAATAGGCTGCTAATAGATACTTTGCAGACAGGCAATTCTCTACAGAGGGTTAAGTAGAGCCTAACATGTACTAGCAAGGAGCGGAGATTTGATCTTACCCTTTCAGGTTAGTAAGCGGCCTGTATCTGCTCTACAGTCGAAAGTTCCACTGGAAATCGAATAGGGTTATCTGTCATTGACTGTATCATTACGGAGTAGGGTAGGTCAATGTTTCCCGAAAGACAATCTGACAACTGCTGCGCGTTCCAGTGGAATAGAGTATTTACTTAACCCAACTTGTTTAAATAAAAATCCCAATACCCATTTTTCGAGCTGCATATAAATTAATTTCTAGTAAATTACTAATTCTCCGTTAAGCCTAGAAAGCATTGCCTTGAGGCTTAAATTTGTAAACATGCTACGGCTTCTGTGAGCGTGATGAGCCGTTCATGGTTCCCATACATAGCTATTCCCAGTGAGGGCATCTCCGTGAATGCCTGTAGCTTTTGGAGGCAATACTGTGGTTTCTTCGACTGAAGGTTTAATGAGTACACGGTCGTTATCTTTCAGACCATCAACATCTGCAGACATGTTTGTAGACTACGAGGTAATGGAGAGTATCATGTCGGGTGTTAGGACCCTGGCCAACGAGTGAGTAAAATGCCATTAATATAAAATCCAGAAAACCTACATGCTGGGATCAGTAAATAAATCAGTCTGATTGCAAGTCTCAGTCGCGATATTCACACCGATAGACTGCCAATGTGTGGAATGGGTTGGATAGATGAAGTCTTTCCTCGGTATATATAATCGGGTTGACGAAAAGGAGCATAATGCCGATATGACTCTTGCGTCCATTCTGCCTTCTCTACCACACCAACCTTATGCAACAGCGCCAATCCCGGTTCCAGAAGCTACGGCCCCAGCTCCGGCTTAAATTCCGCTTCTAGCCCTAGCTATTCTAGTTTCCAGGTTTCCTTTCCTACATTTCCAACCAGAATCATCCACTGGAGAGATTTCCACCAGACTGACACTCCTCCAACACAAATGAACCTGCAAGAAAAAGTTCCACGCAGACATATCCTTCAGATACATCGGTATTGAAACCCTAAGCCGTCGCTATGGTAGGTGCTATGCACCAAGAGGCTTGATCGAACTGTTGCTAGCCAGGTGCCGGTTTTGATTCCTCTTTCTTGGACAATTCAGGTGGGTTGCATCAGGCAAAAGGCCGTTCTCAAGGACCCCACAAGTACTATGTTTGTCGTCCAACGCACCAGGATTGAGGTGTCTGATCCTCCTCGAAAGAACATGACTACCGTGGACTAATTGTGGAAAGGTTTAATAAGTTCCTCATACAACTCTGACAGGAAATGACCAAGTACGTCAGAAGTCAAAGGGGTCGTGAGTCACATCACTACAGTTCATATACTGCTAGCACTGACCAACTCAAAGACATGTCCTCGTACTACATGTTAAGTTCATGCCCTGTGTAATGGCCCTTTGCTTCAAACTTGGCTCGTAATCAGATGGGGCCAGACAAAGCCTCATGTCAGGTCGTCCAGTGTCTGTCATTCAGTTACTAGCTGAGAGTAGTCAGGTAAACATCTTCAACGCGATTCAGGAAAGCTTGTGAGGCGCGTAATGTGAGCATCAGCAGTGGGTGATATATCAACTGAAAATAACACTCTTATCAAATTAGTTCAGGTAGTATACCAGCTGCCCAACACAACTACCCAAGCCACCGAGAAGACATGGCCAGTTTGGACTGCTTCAATCACAAGCTTAGCTTAAAGACCAAGAAGAGGTCCTGGCTGCGTATCAAAAACATCAGACAGGGCACAAGTGAGGTCTTTACACGGAATCATCTGGAGCGTGACATTCCATGATGGTCCAAGTACCATCCATAATTAATTTGACTCAACACGGACTTCGATGCTGTGCTTGACCTCCGAAGGGAGAACACGCTCACTGGCGCCAGTATTTATCAGCTCTTGGCCGACCAACGTTTGCTAGCCTTGTATCCCCGTGATGACGAATCCTGGCCACCATCAGCTGGGCCGGTCACCAAGCCGGTAACAGAAGCGTGGGTCGTAATGAATCAAGGTGTAATTGTGGAAGAGACGAAAGGCCGGGTTCAGGTGGGCAACGTTTCGGTGAATTCTTGAGAGCTTGGTCAGCTTTGCTTAAGCACATGGAATAGCCTATCAGCGCGTGATCGAGCGGAATGGGTCGGTGGAGGAGAGACGATATGGACGGGAGTGGAGAAGAAGACGTTGTAGAGAGGATTCGTTAGTAGGTCCAAAACGGTCAGGGGAGAGGCGTACTTGGCAAGGAACTTGGGCTTGGACTCGGAGTCGGGCATAGTGGGAGACATAGCGTTTGGGAGGGAACGAACGTTAGCTGACGGTCGTCGCTATTTGTTACCGACTTAGAAAAGAGACGATAACGGGGATCTGTCGCGTGCTTGAGAGACTTTTGGCCCTGGAGAAATGTTAGTCTAGTGAAGGTTAGCTTGATGGGACAAGACGTGTGGGAGGTGTACAAATGTAGACGCGCCTGGGGTTTAGCACGATGAAGGGAACAAGTCGCAACACGAGTAAGCTAAGCATCCAACTAGCAGCGCTCTTAGCTCTTGCGACGTGACTCCTTGTTGCACAATCGCATCACAAAACTCGGCTTGCCAAGTGATAGTAAAGGGCCGCTGTTGAGGAATGTGATCTGAGAGACGGTGACGCGAGGTGCGCGGAAGAGTCTAGATTAAGACGTAGATTTGAGCATATTGGCGTTTCTTGAGTCGAGGAAGACGAACGAGGGGAAGCTAGAAGACACAATGACCTAATCATGTACTGAGCGGATCACTGAACCTGATGGTCATAGCGGTGTCAGCATCATTAATGGCAGATGAGCTAGAGGTCACCAAAGGAGTCGTGACGACACGTACTCTAGCCTTGGTCTTGACGGCTGCGAAGGTCCGTTGGAGAAGGAAACCCCATATCTCGAGTATTTTCTTATGGTAGGATATTGAGACCTGCTTATCGGCGGAAATTGATATTGGAGTGGATAGCGAGGTCTGCAAGGCCATCCGTACCACCAACCAATGACCAAACCAACACTTGCCAAGCCCTGGTTACCTAGAAAAAGCGATCACTGACGTCCATAGCCGGCAATGAACCGCCTCAAAAGCGAACAAGGATCATTCACTACCGAGCATCGAAGTCGATTATCCTAGCGGACTAGGACCACCCAAATGGGATGGACATAGATGTGGATGTATATAAATACCCAAGCACCCTTCAGCGAGTTTGACAGTGCAGATCTGCGGTACGCATAGCAAAGGGGCACATAAGAGAGGGTTTAAAGAGCCTTGACTTCTAGGTTAAGAAGGGGAGGTAGCCGTCGCCTTGATATAACAAGGGACCTTGGTCGACTGTTTAATACGCGAGCCAACCAGCGTAATTCACCTTCTGGCAGGATCCCCATATAAGCTCTCCAAGTGCCGATTCACTCAAGAGGCAGAGTAACTAACCTGTTTTACTGTGTAGGAAGCGACCAGACGTGAGATCCGCCAACATCTCTCCCAACATGAAACCGAACTGTCACGACAAAACAACCCCTAGAGGCATCTAGACACCATCATCACCCGGGCGAAATCGGCGGTAGACTTTGCCAAATAGAAACGCGACGAAACAGCCCTTGCCGTTGGCAAACAACAAGGCCTCTTGCAGGAAACTCAAGGCTTCGCCAAAAGAATGCCTGATAAGATGCAAGCTTCCATGCAAATCCCCTGTCAGAGAATCCCGAGAGCTACTCCAACAATCGATCGAAACGAAAGTAAAGGCAAAATGCGAGGTTAGAAAACGTCATAAGAACTAGAGATTGATGGATGCGAGATGGTCTAACATGGGCAAGATGTCCACAAACATCGATCGCTGGCAGAAGAAAGTCAAAGCGGAGGAAGAGAAGCGTTATGAGCGAGCTATGCGGTCTCTGAGCACTGGTCTATTAGAGCAGGTCTTTAAGAAGGGAGTTAGTGAGAGTAGTGCGGTAAAAGCGAGAGGTCTGGATCAAGTTGCTCAGTTCAGATGACGGCAGAGTGTAGAATTGGGGTGGCAGCCTGACTGAGACAGAGAGTGAGACAGGATCAAGGCATGGGAGCTTGTTGGAATGGCCCTTTCTGATTTTGAGATATTTCTACGCATAATTGAATAACGGAGCTAATCATCGTAGAAGTGCATACATATGTTTTGCTCAAGTTAGGCTGTCACTTGGAACAGCACATAAGATGGACTAAAAGAGTGGCTCGCTGGCAAGTTAGACTAATCCCGCATTACCACGCGTTTAGATTCTAACATCACGGACGGGAATAAGTTAAGGTGAAGCGATGCCAGAGACGTGTGTCATTGGAATAAGGTCTATTTTATAGAACTGAAAAGTGCATGCAACACATCCCTGAAGTCTAGATCAAGTGTTGGAGCGGATGGACGGTCATTGACAAGGATAATTATGAGTCGGTCAAATGTTTTCAGTGAGGCTGTTGGTGCAACTTATGGTGACCCTTGCAGGAAACAGTGGTAGCACAAAGAGCCCGGGAGACATGTACATTAATAGCTAAATCTAAAGTCACTGAGGGAGAGCCATTGTGGAGTTATTCCAAGGATGTTAAGATGCACGTGGCAATTCAATGGTAGAAAGGCACTCGCCGTCTTTTGAATTGGCACCAGGGAGATGCGATGCGGGCAGCATGATACAGACGTGCGTTTAACGAGTATCAGGGCGAAAAAGAGCCGTTCTTTTTAGAATGCGGAAGATAGCGTAATAGAGACTGAGAGAAAGAGAAACGCGGTTCCAATCTAACCTGAGCTTATGTATTTGTAGGGATCAAGCCACTTAAAGCATGAAGCTTGGGGATAGATTGTTTCTCGGCCCAGTATGTCGTGTTCGTTGCTCTCATGTGCAGAGAACCAGGTCGGCGGTGCTAATGGACTCTCTCCTGCAGAGAATAAGCTTCTCCTCCTCTTCAGGATGACCATTTAGTGCGACTCTTAAAGAGTAAACTCAACGTTGATATCGCTGTACACAGCGAGCGCTAGAGATATATGCAGTCGCAGGACAAGCGGCATCCCAACTCCAGATCTCTCGGTTAGATGGTTGGCGGTTTATATTGTTAGGGAATGAGCGAGATACCTGAGTTCTCCTCGGAAGATTCGTCCGGCCACTAGGGCTCACTCTCGACTTGTCAATCACAGTCTCGTCCCCGGCGTCTATCGTGATTGCGGTCTTCGTTAATGCTATTTATTATAATGGCTATCGATAGTTGCACGTATCAGCAACAGAGTCGCGGTCTCGGGTATGATGAAAGGCTGCTCGTTCTTGTGCTGAGCGACATGATGGCGGGTAGTTTGAGATTCATGAGCTTTCAGCGTCGCGGTTGCAGAGAAGACGCCTGTGTAGAGTGAGGGCGCGTGAGCTGGATCAGATAGGCTGAAAAGCCTATCTTGGGCAATTGTGTTAGGCAGCCGGTATACTGCCTGAACTGATTTGATAAGAGTTTTATTTTGAGTTAATAGAAACCGCCACTGATGCTTACAGCACGCGCCTCACACGCGTGAGCTAGACGGTGATCAACATGCTCATATTATCATTTCAATGGTCGTGTGCTGAGCTGTTAGACTGCTCACTTTAGAGGACGGACGTTGCGCACGTATTGTAGGAGGTGATGGGAAAGCAGCGATGGCCTCTTGCAGCAGGCTTATGGTATACATCGATCGTGGATCGAGTGTGGGTGGTTCTGTGAGGATTCATGTCAGCGGTGTAGGTGTTGACGCTTCAAAGCTCAAGGCTGTATGCGTGCTACTGGCCAGCTGGCTTGTTTTGACGCTATCTGTAGTTGGAGTCCCCTATAGTCTACAGAAGCAAAGAGCGCTGCACTTACAAAAAGAGCAGCTTTCAATGACACACCCACCTCGGCTTGCAAAGATACCATCTGGTCTTTTACCATGGAGAGTGCAAAGTGCGTTCTGTTAAACCATTCCTGCGCATTCATAATTCTTGATCTAGGCCGACCTTGACAATCAACTGTTGTATCCGACAACTAGTACTCTTGGACCTCAATAGTCCTTCCTCACACCTCTTTCAGTCTCATGCTTCCATTTACCCACTACAAACCGAGTCTGGCCTTCTCTGGTCTACCGTGGAGGCACAAGCCTGCTTTTATTAGGGTAGGGAATTGTTCGGTGATATGGAGGAAATGCATCATACTCTGTGAGATGTTATGCATCATTCGACTCGATGCAAAGCTCTATCATGTTCTGCTCCAGGCCTTGATCGACCAAACTGGTACTGATGAAAGACAGATCAATTTGCGGGTTGTCTAACATGACGAGATCCGTTGGATCCGGTACACGTTGAGCCGGGCTTCCCTCTGTTTTGCACAAATTTCTCACGGTGAGGTTTTGGATTGAACCACGTTGCCGCTGAATCTTCTCTGATTGTTATTTTCCCTTCGGTAGTCTAACTTTAAATACTTCCCTTTATCCTAAGTAAAACATCCTAGGGTATGCAAGCATAGTATCAAATATACAGAATTCCACAGCTCCAAGCTCAAATCCCATCCTAATTTTAGGCAGCAAGCGCGCAATAGCCTCGTCAAACTCACGCTTCTCTTTGTCTCCCATCCACCGGATAAGATACGCTATACTGACGTGAAATCGGTATGTCAAATGGTTAGGCGCGCGGAACCCGAAGGAGTCGGCGAGCCTGTCTCGCAACCTTCTCATGCGCCTTTCCTCTTCATCCGTTGCTCCCACAATATCGAGCGCCATACCAAATTCACCAATCTGAAAACCAATAGCACGCATTCTATAGGGTGGCGCAAGACCCTCTTCTTCCAACGTGAGGCCTAGACTTCTCACAGTTCCAGAAAACTTCATCGTGCACTCATCCAGCGGTAACTTCTCCAAGCCCTCTGGCCACATACCCGGCTCGCACTCTTCCTCACGGACGCCGTCAAATACCGTCATGTGCCACGAATCAGGTGGGAGAAGACGAAAGCTTTTCGAAAGAGTAGGATGAGAGGCGATTGTGTTGTATACATCCCATAGCCCGACAAGCAGAGGCGATTCAGCAGGGATATGACAAACAGTTGTGTTTCCAGCATAACGCAAGGCGCTTCCGTCTGGAGAAAACTTTGTATGTACTGCTGGTGGATAAGGTTCATCGCCTGGCGCTAATACAGCTTCTGAACCCATATTTCCGCCTGGCTGAGTTGAAGTTTGTGCTGAAAAGGCAGAGACTTAAGAATTAAAAAAGGCTGATTTTCTTTTAGTTTATTAAACTGTGCTTGTTTTGAGTCTGTGAGCACTCCTGACCTCGGGTTTTATAAGTCCCACCACGTGGGCAGTCGTTACGCAGCACACAATTTCGGTACAAGATAAGACTTCGGGTAGAGATAAGAGTTTGTAAGCTACTGCCAATGCTTGTTCTCTCGTATTCGCCTAAAGATAAGATTCGGCTCGAGATAATGGTTCCAATAGACAAAAGTAACAGATTGGCGCAAATTTAATCTGCACTGATCCTTAGATCTCTGCCCACGGGGAAAGGCTAATGGGTATGATTGGTTGTTGGAATCTCCCACCCAAGTAGCTGGTTAGCCTACCTACTAAGTTCGTCCGTGAACCAATTCGACTCGCTTGACTACTGACTGTTACATGTCTATGCGGCAGTTGTCCCTACTATATATAATGACCTCGATCCTAACATTGCCGACTTGCGTGCATCAGGAGCAAGTCACAACAATTCGCACTACACACGCAAGCAACAAAAGACCATGTCTGAATCCATGAACATGTCCAAAAACGGTGACGGCCCCAAGGCCACTCAGCTTGAATGGATCGCCGACGCACAAGACGCCAATACCCAAGAGCACAACCTCAAGTTCTTCAATGCCCTGAAGCTGTATCGCAAGTCGGTCTTCTGGGCCCTTGTTATGTCCACTGCTATCTTCATGGAGGGCTATGATACCATGCTCCTAGGTAATATGTACGGCTTACCAGCCTTCCGCAAGCGTTATGGGCACCATATCAAGGGCGACAACTATCAGATTTCGGCTCCTTGGCAGGCTGGTCTTAGCAATGGTAGTGCCTGTGGCCAATTAGTTGGTCTCCTAGTGTCTGGGTATGTTAGTGAGAGGTTTGGCTTCCGCAAAACGATGATCTGGGGCTTGACTGCCAGCGCTGCATTCATATTCATCCCCTTTTTCGCTCCCAGTCTTGCTGTCCTTGAAGTTGGTCAGATTCTATTTGGTTAGTTCAGGAAGGCCAGGACAAACAGAACAGAAGCTAATGAGAAAATCTCAGGTGTTTTCATGGGCCTCTACCAAACGATTCCAGTCGTATACGCTGTGGAAATATCGCCTGTTCGTCTCCAAGCGTATTTGACGACTTGGGTGAACACTTGCTGGGTATGGTTTATCAGAATATGTGGTTAGTAATACAACAATACTAACGACGTATAGGCAATCGGTCATCTCATCGGTGCCGGCATTCTTCGAGGTATTCTCGTGCGTGGAGATGAGTGGGGATATAGGATCCCATTTGCCATACAGTAAGTGACGAGCGCTGAGTTTTATTCTCATATTTCACAAAGCCTGACGATACGATAGATGGATTTGGCCTGTTATTCTCGTCCCGACTCTATATTTCGCACCCGAATCTCCGTGGTGGCTTGTCCGAAAAGGAAGAATGGAAGAAGCAAAAAAGGTACTGGAGCGACTCACCTCTGCGGAGCATGTGACCTTCGACATTGACAAGCACATCTCTCTTATGGTGGTGACTACCAACTACGAGAGGGCTATTAGTGCCGAGACATCATACCTGGCTTGTTTCCAGGGAACCGATCTGAAAAGGACACTGATTGGAGTTGGTGTTTACTGCATTCAAACTCTCAGCGGCAACAGTCTACGGAGCTACTCTACTTATTTCATGGAACAGGCTGGCTTCCCAACAGCTCAGGCGTCCAATATGACGATCATAAACTATTCTTTAGCTTTGATCGGTGGACTTGTCTCGGTGAGTTCCCTCGACGCTTTTGAATTCACATCTCTCATTAACACGAACCTCAGTGGCTACTTTTGCCGTTTTTCGGCCGTCGATCTATCTATCTCATGAGCATTTTCTCAATGTTTATTCTGATGACGCTCATTGGGGGTATCGGCATCCCACAGGCTCACTCCTCGAACCTTTCATATTCATGGGCCATTGCTGCCCTCCTAATCGTATCCTCGTTCCTTTATAACGCGACTATCGGTCCTCTGACAAATACCATTTGCTCCGAGGTTCCGTCGACCATTCTTTGTAGTCGGACGTTAGTCCTTTCCAGATGGTTCTATACAGTCACTTCAATCACCGCAGGCGTTCTCACGCCATATCAACTTAATCCGACTGCATGGAACTGGGGAGCCAAGACAGGCTTCTTTTGGGCAGGTGGCTGTCTCATTTCTTTCATATTCGCTTTTTTCTGTGTTCCAGAAACAAAAGACCGTACAGCAGCTGAGGTGGATATTTTATTTGACCGCAAGGTGAGTCTGCGTTGTTTTTCCAAGACGCCCGTCGATCTAGTAGAGGCTGTTACATCCAAAGAGGAAAGGAACTAGGAGAAACAGATAAGGAATACATGGTTGGTTTAATTGTGTTCATAGTTGTGCTACTGTGAGTTTGTCCTTGGGCAATATAGAGGACAAGGGATTATTATGTATTTAAAACAAGGGTTGAAGACGAAGACGTATTCCTACCAGTATTCAGGTTGAGCAAAGTATATAATAGTATGAAAACACACACATCCAGCACCTCATAAGAACGGGGGCGGCCCTCCAAAATACCAAATACAAAAGTACTTAGATGTCACCCGCCTCTCCCTCTCCATCTGGGCTTCTGAAAGCGCCCTGGCAAATTCAGCAAAGAACTCAGTGCGATATATTGCGCTTCTTATCTCTTTAATCCTCTGAATAGCCCACTGGCTCTGCTCTCGGTCCATACATTCAATCGCGCATAAAAAGAGGGCACGGAGATATCCAGAATTGAGCTCCTTGCCGTGAGCTATGCCGGTTTCTTCCCAGTCGTCATCTACTATTTCCTTGATGGTCTGTATTGCCTCTCTGGAGCCAGTCCACTTTGTCAATGGATCCCCGAGGACTCGGTCTATCTCAACATACTCTGCAAAATAGGCGGCGTTGCATATACGAATAAGACCTATGATAGAGTTTGCAATGCTCGGCGCCAATTGAGAACGGATTTGTTTGGCTGTTTGACGCTGCATCATCGATCGGCTCTCCCATAAAGCCCGTAGTTGTGATCTAATCCGGCTTATACTCGCGACGACCTCATCCTGGTCGCTCCCAGACTTACGCGAGCGATGATAATGTGTCTCTTTTGCGATTCTTCCAGAGAGAATCTGCAATTGCAAGTAAAAGTCAAACAGTGGAGCCCCCAAGACCTCATGTAATTCAGTCGACACGTCCCGCTCGTGATCTGGCATTATCTCGAGGAAGGGAAGTGCCCCTTCATAGTTTGGCAACAGCTCGTAGAAAGCTTTTGATAACAGCCCTTCTCCGCCCCCTCGCATGGTAATAGCTTGGATGATCTTAAGCCACGCAACCAGACGTTTGGATAACGGTGAATGTGAAAAAGGGCATTGCACCCATGGCTCCATCCTCTGAAGCAATATTTGGCTTTGGTCTTTACAAACAGCGACTGTCTCATCTGAAAAGATGAGCTGAAAGACGCATAGAAGGAATATGCATGCGAGAGCTGTGCCGAAATCTTGAGAATCGTCACCCAAGAGTTCGTCAAGCATATCCCTGGCACAACGGAAGTGGTCTACAGCTCTTGTTGGGGATAGATTATACTTCATGCTGTGATATAGCGTGGAGATAGCGGTGATAGCTCGGGTGACAGCTTGACATGACTTGTAATTGTAGACAATATGGTATTTCGCACGTTGCCAATTGATCCTGTCAAACGGTGTGATTCCAGGGCACTCAACGAGGTCGACAAAGACAGTTGAGGATTGTAGATACTCATGTTGCGCTCTTAGAAGATCCATAGTTGTGGTCAACTGGATATCACGCGATATGAGGCTCGACGGCGAGTCTGTTTCGGCTTGCTCATCGGCAGTGCAAAGTGAACCTCCACATTGTGTCTCGAACCTATTCTCGATCTCCAAGGGTACATCCAGTGACCAGTCATTTGGATGACCAAGGGCATCTCGACCATCTGTCTCTGGCAAACAGACCGAGTTGGACGTACTGCTGCCGGAATAGTCAGTAGACGGAGTGCGCTGAGGTACAGCAATTGCGCCTGAACTGACTGCCACTTGGACTGTTTCTTTGTCTTTGGCAGGCGACGATTGACTGGTATTCGTTACGACTTGTTTCTCGGTTTGTTTCGCCTTGTACTCGCAACAGCGCTGTCCTTTTGCGCAGTTACGGCAGGTCGGTTTGGTTTCATCGCATCGAACCTTTCGAGATCGACAAGTCAGACACCCAGTTCGCAGCCGGCCACGGTACTGCTGCGGCTGATGTATTCCATGTTTTACTGGCATTGCGCTCTTTGGTTTGAATCATAGATAAGAAAAGACTGGTATAGATGCGTAAAATGCCGCATTTTTTCTATGCCATTCCCCGACTAGTATGAAGCAGATAGTTTACATTGCCTAATTGTAATTAGCTTCCATTACAAAGGACAACTGCCGAGTATCTCTAGCCGAATTTTCTTATCTCGTGCCGAACGGCTAAATGCAAAACGGTTAAACGAGAACAAGACTAGTACCAGTGAAACTCAAACGGGGTTTTAGGTGATACTCTCAGCGAGATACTTAGAGTATTTATTCTTGTCCTGCTTTGTTTCTGTGCTGTGGCTTCTTTCACTCTCGTTAGTATCAAGCGAGACTGCCTGAAAATTCTTAAGCCAAAGCTTTCATTTCTCCGTCAAGATGACAAATTTTGATTTACAAAATATCTCTATTCTTCTAATCGACGTTGCAAGGGGGGCTGGCAAAATAATCGCTGCTGCACAACCAACATTGTCGACAACATCTATGAAGAAAAACAGTCAGTATTTCTTCGCATACCTCTCCTTGCTATTTCGCTAACATTCCCCTAGCAGCAGATATCGTAACTGAAACAGACCAGGCTGTGGAGAAGTTTATTCACCAAATGCTTCAAGAACAATTCCCCACGTTCGCCTTCATCGGCGAAGAGACTTATAAGAATGGAGACACGCTCACCCACGAACCAACATTCATTGTGGATCCAATAGATGGCACCTCTAACTTCGTCCATGGGTTTCCCGCTGTTTGCGTGTCTATAGCTCTCGTAATTGATAGACAACCTACTATTGGAGTTGTTTACAACCCGTTCCAGGACGAGCTTTGGACCGCTGTGCGAGGCGGAGGAGCATTCGTCACACAGGGCAGCGGATCACCGAAGAGATTGCCGTTGAGGTCACCACCTCTAGAGAGTCTGCAAACAGCAAGCATTGGTTTAGAATGGGGCAGCGACCGAGAAGGTCCGAACTTTGATTTGAATCTCAAGGTATTCACAACCTTGGCCAGGACAGTCGCTACAGGAGGACGCTTTGTTAATTCTCTCCGCTTCATAGGCTCGGCAGCCATCGCAATCTGCCGTGTTGCCGCGGCGCAGCAGGATGCATTCTGGGAATGTGGCTGCTGGGCATGGGACGTAGCAGCTGCTTGGTGTATTCTACTAGAAGCTGGGGGTGTTATGGTCGATGGACATCCCGGCAACATAAACCCGCCTCTAGACAATAGACGATATCTTGCTGTCAGGCCGTCAATGGGTGGCCAGAGGGAGTTTGTGGAGGATTTCTGGAGGGTGATTGGAGATAATCGGTCAACCTATGGCCCTGCTTAAGGTTAGAAGATAATCCAAGAGGGTAAATGAATCAAGATACAGGTTATCCTTTGGCATGGTGATCTCCGGGTAAATGAACACAGATGGGTCGCTTATATCGTTCCAGCCAAAGGTGTTCTCCACAGAGCCCTTGAAAACTTCCACGGTCGCCACACAAGTCATTGGTCTTCTTGTCCGAGCTAATCTTCCTGAACAGTGACGCAACCATGGGGTTCGCTGCGGCATGCAATTGTGTTCGCAAGATCCATCAGTCTTGCAAGTCGAACTATGAGTTGAGACGACGGCGTGATGCTGCTACGCACACCGGGTCGAGCGCAGTGTTGTCCATCCTTTTGTGTAAGCCGTTATCATATCAGCAGTAGCGATTTCAGAATCTGCTTTGAGTAATATGGGACCGATTCTGGTGGCTAGGCATTGGGCCAATAGCCTGTGAGGGTAGGGGATGTTGCAATCGGAGCTGATTAGAAAAGGTTACGTTTTAGGTCTGGGAAGAGTCATGGGGAAGAGTAGTAATGTAATTGGCCACTATTGTCGTGGCCTCGAAATGTTGAGGAGCTGAAAATTCAGGGTCATTCTGGTTTCGAAGCATGCCACTTAAGGCCAAATCGTCATAGTTTATGATCACAACAGCACTAAGTGCGCGCAGGTTGAGTAGGTAGACAGAGGTGAAGTTGAGAGCAATTGCTCTGTTCTGTTGCTCTGGCAAACCGCCATCGTTGGTGCCGGGAAGTGCCAAACCTGACATTCTTGAATCATTGATACTGCGTGTTGATGAAGGATTTGATGAATCGATTGAATTGATGAATGAATCCCTAACAGCAAATTGATATGCAGATGACGAAAAACACTACAATTACAACACGCTTCTATACATCTCTATCTATCTTCAAGAGTAGCATACTTTCTTAACGGAAACCAAGTATAACTACCAATTCCGAATGAAGCTATCAGATATACAACTGACCGAAGTCAGCGGGATCCTTTCTCAGCCTGTGCTATATAGATGATGTCTCGCCGGCATGTCCTTGCCTTGGATGAGCATATGGAATCTTTGAAACAAGCAGATGCAGCTTCGCCATAACGTATTTCAGACGGCAGTCAACGCATTGAGGATCATAGTAACATTGACTGTGGCAGTGATAAAGCAGAATAGCGTCGCTCCCACTTGATCAATACCCAACTAACCATTCGGACTGTCTCATGCCCAGTTTTCGTGAGACGCAGTACCGGTAATGCGTGGTAACTTGTCTAATACAATCTATGCACTCGGATATTATTTCATTGCATTCCGAGGTATCACTGCCGGTCGGACGCGGCAAGAACCGGCTTTAGGACGGCCCCCATTGCGGGATCTTCGGTAAAGACAATGATTAGCATAACTTAGTTGTGTTGGTGCTGTCCGTAGTTACTTGACGATGCAACACTGCCAGAAAGGCTATCTTGGAGAGTTTCAGCTTTTCGCGGCGATGAATAAGGACAGACAGGTAGGTTAGGTGTGTTAAAGGAAACCCCTGTGACTTGGGTAAGGGTTTCCGTCGTAAGGTTTAGGATCATGAGCAACCTGTTTGTTTACAGTATGGGCCCTGCATGTAGATGCAGATATGTTTGTGCAGTGAACGATCCCGCTCTCAACCATAAGTACATCAATACTTTATCTTCATCCTGCCCCAACCTAACGACAATACACGTTTGTAAGGCTATCAGTTCCGTTATCTTTTCGTCCGACAGGTTCCCTTTAGTGACAAGCCACAAAACCTCAAGAACTTAACAGCGAGTAATATCATTCTGCCTAGATTGTTTGCCTCCTACCTATATCCTTTGGCATTATAGCTACACTCTATACTCGATATCTTAGCTTTATATAGTGTTTAAAATTTGGGAATTGTACTAAGAAATGCCTTATTAATTGCCTATTTGTGTTGGCCTAACTTAACAGCTTTATGTAATATGGAATTGACACGCGTACATCGACAGGACTGGCCCTATCTTGGACACGCCTACCAGCTCCACAGTCCCCCTGCCAATAGATATATCCACATCTTCTGACAGATACCGAGTACTAGCCACTGACTTTGTGACCCTCGTTAACCGCTTTGTGAAGTGGAATCCTTAGTAGGCGTAAATCTTCGAGCCAGAATGTAAACTCGACAGGGTCGTCTTGTCTTTGCAGAATATACAGTACCTGCATTCTTCTGAGTATATATAACACCACCTTTTAGTCTTACTTGTACCAGTTCTATAAGTTGAACTCCTCCCATGGATAACACTTAGCTCTTTATGCATTGGATAAGAAGAAGATAATGGACTTCCTGACTGTTAGGGCTTTCGAAAAGACAGAGACGGAATTTCCAAACATCCAGTGCTTATTATCTGTGCGCCTTTATGGTTAAGATATATGGCTTATATTGTAAAGCCGTGGCACTTATTTTAAGTAGCAAAATAACGCATTCATCTCCACGCTAAGGAGAAGACTATCCCGAAGTATTTCTAAGACTTATGCTTGCGCGTTGGTTAGCTTAGATCATCCAAAGTTCCAACCCCCCACTAAACCGAGGCCAATTCCCTGCATAGCAAATTCTTTGTTTACAGCTTCGCCAGGTCATCATCCCTCGCGGAACCGTTGCATGTAAGGCTATTGGCTTCTTATTTGCGTCCGACAATGTCTTTCTATCTGACCCCCGACAGACTGCCGCAGGGTTCCTCCGTCACATTCCATAACTCCTCTTTTTTCAAGCGCGGCCCCGAGCAACCTAAGCTTCCTACTCCTTCCGAAGTCTTAGCCAGGCCCAATTACGTTCAGCACCCACACGCCGAGGGCATGAAGTTACGTCTGCCAGCCGTATTCAAAGAGCTTGGGCTTGTCGTGAAACACAGCGACAACTCCAACGCGATTATAAGGGAAGGACAGTGTCTTTGGGCCATTCGCCACTTCGTACCCGAAGTCCCAGTTCCAGAGGTCTTCTGCTGGACACAGGAAGACGGCGTCACATTCCTCTACATGGAATACATTGATGGGATCACTCTACGTGATCGTTGGGACACTCTAAGCGCTATCGAAAAGGATGGCGTCTGTGAACAGCTTAGGTTGATGGTCACCAAAATGTCTTGTCTGCGCCAAGCACCTGATGATCCGTTCATCGGTAGGTACCCCTGCTCACACTTGAAGTATCATCCAGACCTAACCGGAGCTTAGGTAACATCAACCGCGGGGCCGTAAGAGACATGGTCTTTACTGGCACAAACTTTCCACCCGCTGGCCCTTTTTCTTCGGCGGCTGATTTTCACGACTGTATGTCGGACATGTTCAAATGGCCAGCCACGGCCAATGATCCAGATCTTGATCCTGCCAGCATCACAGACCCTTATCGAGAGATGCTACCTGACGATTGTCGCATCCACTTCACGCACGCAGATCTCAACCCTGTAAACATAATGGTGTCCAAAGATTCGCCTTGCTGTATACTGGCGATTCTTGACTGGGAACAATCCGACTGGTACCCCGCTTACTGGGAGTTTTGCAAAGCCGAACTGACTGTTAAAGTCCATTCAGAGTGGCAAGCTGTATATTTGCCCAAGATTCTGGAGGAGCCAGATTGTGTCGAAGGGTTTTACGGTTATGTCTGCTCATTTGCTCCTTAGTGTAACAAGCATATGCTGTAAACAATTACCGCTTTAAAATGGATATACGGGCAGCTAGGTGGTTGCAACTTGACTCCGGAGTACTGGCTAGTCAATTCATGATCCATGCTTGCGGTGACCTTGTGTACGGCCGTACTCCTGAGCATGGAGCTGCATGGTTTCTCTCTTGGCTCCATGCAACATGCGCATACACAATGCCACAAAAGGCTGCTTTCAATCGCCAATTCCCTATCCTGAAAGCACCTGTAATAAGGCAGCAACAGTCAATCCCTGAGAACAAAGCCTTATTAAACTGGATGTCGGACTCGACCTGTGCATGCGCCACTATCACATTGCATTGCATTCGTCGAAATTATGGAGGTTATTATAGTTTAACTCAAAGCTTATTGGCCAAACTTTGACTCTTCTTTATCAGTAGGATTTCATATCCTGATTATTTTCTGAGCTACCTGCAGCCGTCGAAGGATCAGGAAAACGCAGGCCGTTTATAATAGGTACCGAGAGCGAAAGTACCAGAAAGAATCGCTGCCCATCTAAGGGCATATATGTACACATTCCTACGCTTATCACTATTCCGTCCCCTTGCAACCGTCGATGGAACAAAACAACACACAGGAATGCCTGCAAAAACCGCCGCCGGTCCAAGCACGTTGATATTCCCTTCATACCTCACACACCCATTAATAACTACTCCCCTTCAGACGGGCAACATGAAGCTTAATGCTACTCTCTTATGACCCAAGGGCTCTTGGTTAGATATTTATGCACTGTAGCATCTTTATTTCATGCACCTCAAGTCACTACTACAGTCCAATACACAAACATAGTTTATCTCTTTATCAATACGACAAGGCGCATGATGCAAGCACTACTAAAAACATAAATTTGTGCATTAATAGTATTAAATATAATGGCCACTATTTCCAGCACGTACTAACGACTTCTATCTTCTACCACTTGTCCTTAGGAATAGAACAACCGAAGTCCTCCTTACTGCTAAGCGTGGGAAATGCAATAAAACACTTGGGATACTGAATGGGCTTAGTGACGCTCAAGTCTTTCTGAGTGGGCACTGAGGGCTTGCCGTTGTTGCACTCATAGTTATTAACGAGTGCGGCGTCGTAGTCATCCACAACCTTCTTCATTGCATCGACTTCGACTGATGTCAAGACTGTGTACTTATCCTTGGGGTTCTGTACGACACGGCGGGTGATTCCAAAACATACGCATTTGTCGTCATGCCAGATGCATCCAGATAGTTTGTTGGTACAGACATCCTTTGTCATCTTTTGCGTCTTGCCTACTGGATCCGAGGACTGGGTTCTCTGTAGGTCGCACACAGTGTCGGGACGGCTCGCCATCAGGGAATAATATCTACCATTGTGGCCGGTCATAAGAGCTCTTGTCTTGGCAAACTCGAGCCATTTCTTATGTGTGGCCTCGACGTAGGCGTTCATGGCCTTAGTAATGAGGGGCTCCGATAGCCAGGCGCCCATCGCAAAGCGGGTAAAGACCCAGTCCTCAGCGGTGAGGCCTCCCCCTTGCATGTTGCTAGGCAACTTACCAGAGAGGACGTCCTCGACGTAGCCGTTGGTGGCGTTGAGCACGGCGCTAAAGACAGTGCCGTAAGCGTTCTCGAGATCGTTCTCGAGATCAGCGGCCGTCACCTTGGGGCTGAAGCTACCACTGTTGGCAGACGCCGATGCGAAGGCACCCGAAAAGAAGGTGAGTGTACCAGCGATTCCAGGAGATGCGGCACCGACACCGGCGCCAGCGGTGAGGATGCCGACAAGCATGTTCAGGATCATGCCGCGGTCGTCATCGGGCGGGTCGCCGTACTCTTTGACGATGTCCTTGATGCCACTCGATAACTGTTGGATGCTGAAATTGACGCTCTTGGCCCAGATCTTGTGGAAGGCGCTGAACATGTTGGCAATCTGCACATGCACGTAGAAGGCCATGGGCGGCGTGTAGGTAGTGCAGGGCGTAGTACCAGGACCCGTGCACGTTGTCGATCCGAGATCCTTGCAGTCAAAGGTCGAGCTGCCCTGCTTGCCGCCGGCGATGACGTCCTTGAAGAACTTGTCGGTCCATTTCTCGGCACCGTTCTTGAAGAGCCACTCTCGGAACCAGTAGGCCGCACCACTGCTGAACCACGTCAGGGACACCTCGCTGGCCTCCTCTTGGTCGAACTTGTACTTGCAGATGTCGTCCTTGAGGTCTTCGGGCCAGTCAGTGCCCTTGTCGCCTGTTTTACCCGCTTGGGTGCCCTTGTTCTTGAGGTCGATGATGGTCGTATCGTCGTCACCGTCACCACCGTTCTTGCACGCGCCGTTCTGGCATCCATCGCCACAGTGGCCGTCAGAGCTACCGCACCAGCCTCCAGCCGAGCAGCAGTCGCCGTAGCTAGTTCCCTTGCATGTAGCTCCGAGGAAGCCAGCGCCGCATCGGCCGTTGGTTGACTTACCATTCTTGACACACTTGCCACTGACGCAGCCAGTGCCGCAGTGAAGCTCCGAGGATCCACAGCTGCCATACTCGGAGCAACAGTCGCCGTAGCTGGTGCCTTCGCAGATGGCGCCGTTGTTCTTGGGTCCGCATTTACCGTCCTTTGACTTCTCAGGCTCCAAGTCTCCGCTGTTGCTTGCCGTGCCGGGCTCAAAGTCGACGCTCCAGGCCATCAGACCGCCAAAGCAGTAGTTGTTGGCGAACTCGCGCTTCAGCTCAATTGTCTCCTCGTCGTCGTAGCCGATCCACTGGTCGTCAAAGACGAGCTCCTTCATGGCTGAGTCCTTGAGAAGACGAGTCTTGGCCCCATTCTTGACCTTGTCTTGGATCTCCAGCAGAGACATGACGCCCGCGCTGTTGGTGCACTTGGCTGGGTTGCTGGGCCCGGAAAAGGGACAGCCGAGAGTGTTGCACGAGGGATTGGTCACGGTGTATCCGCGGCCATACCACGCGACGCCAAAAACAATCTTGTTGAAATCAACGCCTGCATAAGCCAACGGAATGGTGTTGTTTGCGATCTCGCGAATGTCAGCTTGGCCTCGGATAATAGGATCCAAAGTCTTGACATCGGCATCCCAGAACCCGTGCAGGTCATAAGCCATGAATCCAAAGTGATCTACATATGGCTCCAGTCCTGCGACATCGAAATATCGCAGGTACCAGTAGTCAGGAGCCAGAGTCAGACTGATGCCGTACTTGCTGCCCCACTCGGTCTTCATGTCCTTGAGTAGGAGGACAAAGTTGGCGATATCGGCACGACTTCCTCCGCGCTTCGGTTCGCCGGGATACTCCCAGTCAAGGTCGATGCCCTGGAACCCGTACTTGTCCATGAAAGCAGCGGCTGACTTGATAAAGGCGGCGCGGTGCCCAGCATCGGCACAGAGGTTGGCCCACGTCTTATGAGTTGGCTTGTCTTCGTCACTAAAGTCGTAGCCGCCCACGGCCACCCAGGTCTGCAGGTTTCTGCCCTTGCCCTTGAGCGCAGTAAAGTCGCGGACGTTATCCTCATCCTCGGAATCAGAAAGCTTAACAGCATAAGAGCTAGGGTCAATGGTTGCAAAGGCCCAGTACAAGTGCGTGTAGCTGTCTGTCTTGATATCCTTGGGGTAGACCTTGTTGCACGCGCGGTTGCGCATATTGTTGGCCTGGTAGTAGCCGATCATACGCTTGTCGGCGGTGCCAGAGCCCTTGCCGCATGTCTTTGGCTTGATCATAGAGCAGCTGCCGTAGCCTTGCTGGCAGAGAGACCACTTGTTGGGGCCTACGCAGTGGGTTTCCGTAGTACCGCACCAGCCGCCAGAGCTACAGCAAAGGTTGAGGCCACATGGGATATTGCCGCCCTCGGACAGTTCACCGCACATGGCTGTAGCATCACAGTTGCTCTGGCAGCCTGTGTCACAGAAGCCCTTGCCGTAGCCACAGACTCCATCGACCGAACAGCAACTACAGATGTCTCTTCTTAGCAACTGATAATTTGTCAATGGAATATGATCGATAGAACTAACCTCTTGTCGGCGCACTCGCCGTTGGGGCAGAGCAGCGCACCCTCACCAGGGGGCTCACTGGCCCGCTTACCGAAGAGCTGCTCTGGAGACAGGCTTCGACTCATCAGGTTGCTCGTCGTGTCATTCTCGGGTGACCGCATGTCTAGCCATCGCGACAAGACATCAGGTCCGGTTATGGCTGGATTCTGATGTGTAATACTGGCAGAAACCAGTGAGGCCAAAAGGCCACACCTGAATATACTCTGCATTCTGCTTGGATTGGTCGATAAAGCTGAAGACTTAAACTGCTTGCTACTCGAGCCATGGCATTCTTATTTATGTATTTCATCTGGGAGCCAAGGATGAAATTAACTAGGCTTAATTCATATTTCCTCCGAAGAAAGAAAAACAGAGCGGAGCCTTCCATCAGGCTTAGACGGTGAGAGGATGCGCTACTACATCGATTGTATAAGCTTACTATGGCATGGTTGAACTTGAACTCTACTACGTAGCAAAGAATAGCTCATCGGGCTTCACTAAAACCCCTCAAGTACCGCGGGCGTAGATCACATGTTCAGGTCCAAACCGCACTAAGAGCGGCTGAGCCGTTTTGTTAAAATGTCCGATTGTCCGGGTGGCGCCGAGAGTGGACAACCTTATGATTGAAGCTTATATCTGACTGGCTACATCGCAACGATCTCTAAATAGAGATGTGCTGTGGATCTGTTGCATGCCAAGTTCTAATCTTATAAAATCACTTGGCAGACATGCCGTTTTCCGGGAGCCACAATATTCCTCTTTGGTGTCCCAAAAACCGTTTTCTTAGGCCATCGATACTCCACAATAAAGACCCCATGCTACGCGCTACCTTAAAAACAGAGATTGAACCCAGCTGCAGGAACAGTTCGGCATGGTTCCTGACTAAAGACTGGCCTGTCCTTCGATTTAGTCCGGCCTGAGTGCCCTTGTACAGTCAATGCTTCGTATGTGTCTACGAATAGAATACCATTCTATCCGATGTAAGATCCTGCAATCCCTAAACAGCTTAAGTATTTTAATGGATTGCATTCCCTGCACAAGCTAATTTCCATATTATTAAGCGTCTCTGCCGGTCTTTTTAGTGGTCTGATTAAAAAAACTCTGAAATCCTCTGCTGAAAGACACAGCCTTACTAAACAAAGTAGTGACGTCGCTAAAGTCCTCCGCGCTGTATAAGCCAATCCTTTCCTAATGCCAACCGGTTGAAACTGATATAAACTAGCTGCAAGATACACGTAGCTTAGCAACGGTAGTGTTAAAAGGTCTGGTAGTGTTCTCGGCGAGATAGGTTCTATTTCCAGGAGTCCAGGCTATATTTTTAAAGACCGTAAAGTTCAATAAAGAGTCTCTTGGCCAGAGAAAGAAGTGTCTATTAGGAAACAACCTGGGCCAGTGCGTAAGCTTTAAACGGTTGCTGGGAAAACTTCATCACCTAGCGGCAATTTCTATCATAGTCGACTACCCGCACATGCTTAAAGCTACCTTTGATGCTGTAGGTAAAATCTTCTCCGAGAAGACCGAGGCCAATGTTGGCAAAGTTCACCAACTCCGGCTACCCGGTAGGGAAAAGAGATTCGAGATATCATAGTACCGAGGAGAACTAAGAAATGGGTGATGCTTGTTGTTACAGAAGGATGCGTTGTCTCAATGCACGGCGTAGGGGTTTAGTGGCATTTGTCAAGCGTGTAAGATACAGACCTGGGCAAAGTGAGTGCACTCAACCTCAAAGAGGTTGTCTTCGGTATAGCCTCCACCCAGCTATCGTTGACTTACGTTTCATTCGAGCCAAATTCATCGGATCGATTACGAAAGTAAGCCAGATTCTGTCCTTACACAGCCAATCGAAATCATCAAGGATGTATCCAAGGTATCTGAAAGTAATTCACCTCTTTCATACTGGACTATCATGTGGACGTATCCGCACAATGTAAATATATCCTACTTCTTCAACCACCAAGTAACCAAGTTCTATGTCACGACATGGACTATCAGCCACTCCAACATGCTTTAACGCCTTTACTACAGCACGCTTAATTAGGCAATGCTACTAGTAGACTCACCGGCACCTCGTGGCATTGTTCTAGTACCTGTTGGTAAGATGTATCTCGAAGGACAGGCATGAATAAGCTGGTATACTAGGTCAGCTCCCTAGTCAGTGTCGTAGACATGACCTGGAAGGGTAAGGTCATGATTATCGGCCTTTTACTGGCTATAGAACCCCGATCGTGGATGCATCCGGGCGGATGATGTGACACCGTCTATGTAGGTCTTTCCTGCGAGAGCGCCTGGAGGGTGTCTCGTTGGAGTTGGGTATCGCAATCACCATCGGCAAAGGTGGGGTTGGAAACGCGCCAAGGCGTAAAGGTAGGAAACTTGGGCGCGGAGAATGAGCACCAAGGGCGCGTTCCGTGATGGGGAAATGAGTGATGGGGATAGCTTCGAGTTGGAAGATAGAGTATTGGTAGAGAGAGGAAACCATCGTAACGTGGCGGGCGGCGCTGGTTGATGGTAGTTGTATGGTCAGCTACCCGCCATCAAGCCCTAGGGCCGACTTGTGCTAAGTAGCCTTTATGTAGTTCCAGCTTGCGTTGGCGCTCGCGACGGGCTTGTTCATGGATGTTGGACTCGCCAAGTTGAGAGGTGAATCACCACGACGGTGCAGGCTAAGAGTCTCCACGTTGCGTCGATATGCATTGTCAGCCGTTGGCTATCGACATTGGTGTAGGTTGTATTGAGTCCCGGGTCTTTATGCTCTTTCTTGGTCTGACAGCATCCAATCCATCACGCTTGCGCTTCGCTCCTTGCTCCATCGCCGTAACCTGAGGTTTGACGGCAGACAATATATACTTGTCGCTGACTAACTGCGCTGTAATCCGTTCGGCGAAGCTCGAATATGGTTCGAAGGGGACTCGAATGTGCTGTATCGTCGGCCACGTAACTTGTTCCTCATCGAGTGTCGGGCGGTCCAGTGCCTGGAGGAGTATATACGGGATATCGGCTTGGAAAATATGCGCGTTTGTTGTGTCGGACTTATTTGTTACGAGTAACCGTGCCTACAGAACTAATTGTTAGCAAGGAAAGACATGACACTGGGGCGGGATCTACATACGTCGAACGTTTCTGGTTGGGGTGACTGGCGCTTTTGCCATTGGAGTTGAGCCAGGGATAGTAGTATGCAAACCAAGAGGAGAGTTGCAGCGACTGGTGATAGGATGCGATCTCGGGGTCAGGGCCCGCTTCCGCTCCAGAATGAGGTTTTTGTAGTGATAGTGCCCGATAATTGGACGCTGTTTGAGCATGGTTTGCGGTCTCATCTGGAAGACCTGGCAGTTGGGCAAATGCTCACGGCGCCGGGCGTAGAGGAAACATGGTGACCCGCTGACTTTTTCCAACGGGCTGCCATGATGACCGAGCAAATGGCCGGCGGAGAGCGACTTGACAATTGAAGAGCGGTTCTTGGATAGCTTTTGGGAATGTAGTGCAAGGTCTGGGTCGTCGTAGGGAGGTTTTGAGGGAGATGCAGAGGCGGCGTGGGCAGCAGAGTCGAGATGCTGGAAGAGGCAGTGCAGGAGATGAAGGTGCTGTGGAGTCCAGAATAAAGGATGCACGGCGAGCCACGGGTTATCGATGCTCAGTTTGTGCAAAGAGGAAGAATTTGCCATCGACGGTTGCATGTCCATCGATGACGTGGGAGATGCCATGCCATGCCATGTCATGTCATGGTGTTGTTGGTTACGTGACGCGACGACGCCAACTTACCTAAATAAGCCTAGCCAAAGCCAATTGGTTCAACGCTAACTACACTATGCCGAATTAGTCTGTCCCAAGCAGTACAACCCATGTTTAACGCGTCACTGAGACACTCTAGTGGCATACGTACATTCTCAATTCCATGCACTGAAGGCGGGGAAACTTACCTCTTGCTAACCTAGAGAAATAAACTGACTTCATTATGGCAAAATCATATTTCGAAACCATAACATCTCAGCATGCCTATAAGCCACACATTCAATCTGATCCATTAGTCAATTCCTCCTCTTTCTCTGACCTCAAACCCGGGCTAGCAGATGGGGCCGCCGGCAGCTTTTAATGTGTCATGTCATTGTCTCATCATGTGAGGCTACCTTGGCAAGAGCAACAGATTTATTCGACGAGTTCCCAAGCACAAGGTATGTATAGTCTGGCTACATGGTTGATATACAGCAACTAACGGAAGCAGTTTGACCATCATAAACGCCACACAGAAATATGTCTGTTTTCTACAATATGACGCGGAGGACTCGTATATAGATGACTTGAGACTTGGGGTGACACCGTCTTAGCCATTGATGGTTACATCGACGCAATGGTTTGATCTGAGTACGAGAACGGGCAGAGACTCTGTTTTAAAGAATATTTGTAGCTAATTGGCACTAACCAAGGAAGAATTTGGCGTATAACAGGGCAATGTTATTGATCGGTATCTTCCATCTAAATGGGCAGGTTCCGCTGCCTGTAAACGTTATTTTCCAGGATTACCAATGCTTCTATTACCTAAGTATTCGATTTGGTTGAAAGCGTCTGAGCTGTCTAATGGCTCATGTGCGGGACAGCTGGGGTTACGACAATCATTGTTTGCGTCAATCCAAATCTACGATCAACGGATGTTCTTCCTCCCTATATGCTTTTCAGCTCGGCTATTGAGTTCCAATAATGTCCACTTCCGGTGCACTTAAACACTGCACCATAGAGGCGTTGAGAAGGTTTGACTATTGCATGAGGGCAAGGCACAACATCTCGGTGCAAAGTGCTTGGAATTCCGCATCACCGACAAGCTTAGCAAGCTATGTCCGCCACAAAAACCGGAGATGATAATTTCCGAGCGCAAGTACCTGGACCACTTAGCTTGACTCGTAGCATCGACTATCATACGATTAAAATGGGACATTATTGCTAAAGCTGGACGTCCGTCGCCTTTATGGATTTCGGAAGTCGCAACTCCGAGTCTCGCAATTCCAAGGTTTGGGGCGACCATAAACAGTATCGGCTTTTGGCCTGCTATTGCCTGAGAAGCGGAACTATGGAACACGGAAACTCGGGAGCCTTGACTCCGCGTTGAGTTATTCCCTGCTGTGGAGAAACCTGTTTCTGGATTATTGACTTCGGCATTGGGGTTCGTTACTTACACCTTCTATATTATTATACTTGCCTAAAGACCTCATTTAGTAATCACTCTTTATCGATGTAATTGTTAATGGAACGTAGCTAAAATCTTAGGCATAGAGTATTAGTAGTAGTAGAGTATAAAGCTAGTAAATATAAATCTTATTTAAAGAATATTATTACTCCAACGCTTTAAAGGCTTATTTACAATATTAGGAAGATGAATTTCAGGGCTTTGGGCAAGAGAATAATCTAAGAGGATAAAGAGGCTTAAAGAATAAAAGATTCTGCTGCTAAAGCAAGCTATTAAAACCAGGGTTACCCTAAAGGTGTAATATTTACTTTTATTATAAAATCCCTTAGTTACTTTAAATATACTATAATATTTTCTATAAACTGCCGCTGCAGGTCTTTATATATATATTAGTTTTTTTTAATTTAAAGTTATAACCTAGACTTTATAATAGCCTTAAAATATATAAATTTAAGTTAATTAACTAGCTACTTAGTAAGCTTCTTAGCTATTATATAGTTAGATATATCTTTATAGTTTATTACTATAAATTTTTTTAGTTCTAGCCATAGCTAGCTATAGCTAATCTTAAGTATTAAAATACTAAAACTAAAAAAAAGCTAATTCTATATATTAAAAAGGTTTACTATACTTTTAAAAAGTAAGTAAAGTTACCCTTTTTATTTAAAATAAGTTATAAATATAAAATAACTATAGCCTATAAGGTTAACTACTGCTAATTTAGTTTTACTTAGGCTATAATATAAAATAAATTTTTCTTAATTATTAAATACTAGCTATAGTATAAAATAAAACTATATTATACTTTTATATAATAGCTACTTAGGGATAAGGCTAACTAGCCTTATATATTTAATATATAACCTTAAAACCCTTTTAACTTTATTAGGAAAATTCCTTATATTAAATTCTTACTTTTTTAAGCTTTAGTTAATATAATACTATTATACTTACCTAGCCTTTATTACTAAAATACTATAATAATTTTAAAGCTTTTACCCTAGGCTACCTAGTTATAATAATTAACTTATAATAAACTATTACTTTTAGTACTAAACTAAATAAATTAGTATTAAAACCTTAAAAAGTTATTATTAACTTTACTTAAATAACTAAAAGAAAGTTATTTTAAACTATAATATATAAAATAACTTAAACCCCTATTAGTACTATTTATATTATTACTTTAAAAAAAAGAATTAAGTAACTTAAGGTAAAGCTAGCCTTTTAGTAATAGAAAAAGAAACTAAAGTAACTTATTTAAAAAAACTAACCCTAAACCCTTTTTAATAACTAAGGAAAAAATAACCTAAACCCTTAAGAAAATATTTTAAGTACTAAAAGCTTAGACTATAACCTAGATAATACCTTATTAAATTACTATTAAACTAAAGCTAGCTTATTTTCTTTCTTTTTAAAAGGTAAGGTTAAAGTAAAGAATATTATTACTTTTAAGTACTTAATTACTTTTTAAAAAAGAAATAAATAGCTTAATAATATAAACTAAAGCTTTAAAGGAGTATAAAAATAATACTATATTAATAAAAGTAAAATTCTTTTTATTTATAATAATATAATTTTAAATACTAAATTAATATAGTTTAGCTATTTAAATAAATAATTTTAAAAAAAGAAAAAGGCCTTTAAAAGAAATTAAAAAGCTTTTAAAAAATAGTCCTTAACTTTTATAAAAAATAAAAAAAATTACTAAATTCTTATTATAGCCTAACTTAAGTATACTTACTAATAACCTAGCTAGTTTTCTTAAGACTTTTATAAGTACTTTATATTTATTAAAAATTACCTTTTATATAAGCTAAAGTAAGTAGTTTATATTTACTAATATTATATAAAATTACTACTAATACTTAAAGATATTATAGTATTTTAAGGAAAAGTTAAACTTCTTAAAATATAAAAAAAATTAGTTTAATTAATATAATAACTATAAAATATATTTAATAAAAAGAATAAATATATTATAACTATAACTAATACCTTACTAGTTAAAAAGAAACTATACTAACTATAAGAATAAATAAGAATATTTTTTTATTAATACCTTTAAGAAAGTAACTTAAACTAAACTTTTATTTAAACTTTAAAAAATAAAAATAAAAATAAAAATAAAAACTTAAACTTAGTAAAATACTATAATTATTATAAAATTAAGTATTACTTTTAAAACTACCTTATACTAAAAAAAACTAACTAAATAAAAAAGTTAAAAAACTAGATTTAATTAAAAATATAAGTTAATTCCTAGTTAATATCCTTATAATAAATACTAAATATAACCTAAATATACCCTAGACTAGGTTTAAAAGAAGGATTTTAATTATAATTAAAGTTTAAGGTTATAAAAGTATACTAGCCTAGGCTTATATTAATTATAATATAAAAATAAATACTATTAGTAAAACCTTTATAAAATCCTAGGGATTTTAAAAATTAAAAAATATTAATATTCCTTTTTAAGGAACTAATAATAGCTAACTTAAAATAATAAAATATTAAAAAGTACTTTTAACTATAACTAATTACTAAGAATAAATATATAAAACTATTTAAAGTTTAATAAGTATTAATAAGAAAGACTAAGAAAAACTAATACTTTTTTTTATTATTACCTTAAAAGACCTTTAAATTATAGCTAACTTTAAGATAAGGAAATAGTAATTTAAAAATTACTATAAAAAACTTAAACTTTTAAAATCCTAGTAATTTTTAAAAAAAACTTATAACTAAGCTAAGATCTTTATTATTACTATTATTAATAAGCCTTACTTACTTTTTAATAAAAAACCTTAAAAACTAAACTAACTTAAAGGTATTCCTTTTAAACTTAAGGCCTATATTAAGGTCTTTAGCTATAATAAAGTAATTAAAATACTTAACTTTAAAAAGACTAACTATATAATTAACTTTAAGGAAAGAAAGAAGCTACCTTATAGCTTAATTTACCCCTTATTCTAAACAGAACTTAAGGAACTTTATAAGTATATTTAGAAAAACCTAAAAACTAGCTAAATCTGCCCTTTTAAAAGCCTAGCCAGGTTACTTATTTTTTTTATCCTTAAAAAAGATAAAGGCCTATATCTTTATATAGACTATTAAAAGTTAAATACTATTATAATTAAGAACTAATGCCCTTTACCCTTAATATTAAAAATTATAAATAAAATTTAAGGAATTAAGTATTTTTTTAAAATTAATATTAAGGATATATATTACTAGATTTATATTTATAAAAGGGATAAGTAAAAAACCGCTTTCTAAACCTATTATAGCTATTTTAAATATATAGTAATACTATTTAAACTAGCTAATATACTTATTATATTTTAATATTATATTTACTAGGCCTTTTAAGGTCTTATAAATATAATTTATATAGTTTATTTAAATAATATTTTAGTTTTTTTAAAAATAAAGAAAAAATATACTTAATACCTAGGTTAAATCCTTAAAAAGATAAAAGTAGCTAAATTATATATAAAACCCTTTAAATATACCTTTTACTAAAATTAAATTAAGTTCTTAAGATTTATTTTAATTACTAAGGGTATTAAGATAAACTTAGTAAGGATTTAAATTATTATTAAGTAACTTAAACTTACTACTTATAAAGAAATATAAGTCTTTCTAGAGTTTTATAACTTTTATAAATAGTTTATTTATAGTTACTTAAAGGTTATAGTATTTCTTATAGCTTTTTTAAAAAGAAGCTAAAATAAAAAAAAACTAAAAAGTATAAAGTTAAATAACTAGAAAAAGTAAGTATTTTAGGCCCTTATTACTAAGTTTAAAAAGGCCCTAGTCCTAAGGTATTTTAATCTTAAGAAATATATTTATATTAAAATAAATATATTAAATTATATTATAGTTAGTATCCTTTTCTAATTAAATAATAAAGGAAAATACTACTTTATTATATTTTAGTTTTAAAAGTTTAATAACTTTAAAAGATAATATAATACTTTTAATTAAAAGATAATAGCTATTATAAAGTTATTTAAGTATTAGTAATACTACTTTAAAGGTACTTTAAAATAGGTAAAAGTCCTAAGTAATTACTAAAATCTTTAGTTATTTATAAAAAATACTAAATTAAATAAAAAGTAAGTATAATAGTACTTATATTTAATAACTTATAACTTTATAATTAAGTATAAAAAAGGATTAATAAATCCTATTAATATTTCTTTAAAACCCTTAAAAGTTAAGAAAAAGAAATACTATAAGCTAAACTTAATTAAATCTCTAAAGAATAAGATAGTAAAAGTATAAGTTATAATAAGAAGTTAAAAGCTAAAAAAGAGGTTAAGTAAGATATTTATAAAAAAAAAGATTTTATCCTAAACCTTAAGTAAGTTAAAGGTAAATAAGATATTTTTAAGTATTAAAAATAACTTAGCTTTACTACTAAGTAATATAAATATTATAAGCTAAAAACCTAGTTTAAATATATAGTCTTAAGAAATATTAAAATTATTTATAGTAATTTCTAATAAAATAGTAATTTAATCTTTATATTAAAAAAGTTTATTAAAAGATAAGGTATTAAAGCTACTAATTAAACTAATCTAGCTTATATAATTAAAAAATAAGTTAATACCTAGCTAAAAGGATAAGATATTTTAGGTAAACTATAAAAAAGGCTTTTAAAAGTAAAAGATTAAAAATAAACTTCTTTACTTTAAGGACTAACTTTATATATTACTAAACTTTAATTTAAAAAAGGAAATACTAAGGCTATATTATAATAATTTTTTAGTAAGCTATTTTAGTATTAAAAGAACCTAAAAGCTAATTTAAAAAAAGCTTTACTAAAAAGGCTTAGAAATTAATATAAAATAGTATATTTCTATATATAATACTTACTAAGAAGTAGTATTTAAAAGATATTAACCTTATAAATAGCTTAAAAGCCTACTAATTTTATTATATCCTTTTAAGGAAGTTTTTATAAACTTTATAATAAAGTTATTATTAGTACTTTTTAAAGGCTAGCTAGTTAATATAATCTTAGTAATAGTTAATAAGTTTATAAAATTTATATAATTTTTACCTATTTTTACTAAAATTACTACTTTTAAACTTACTAAGCTTTTTTATAAAAAGATTAAATTATAGTTTAAAGTACTTAAGGGTATTATTTTTAATAAAAAGTCTATCTTTATAAGTGCCTTTTAGTTAAAATTATATTATTACTTTAAAATAAAGTAAAGACTATTAATAGTATTTTACCCTTAAACTAATAAGTAAATAAAAAGAATAAATTAAATACTTAATTATTATTTATAATACTTTATTAAAAATAATTAAAATACCTAGCTAAAACTCCTATAAATAGCCTAGTTTACTTATAACTTAAGGATTAGTATAATAATAAAAGTTACTTTAAATAAAGCTTTAATAAGTTTTAACTTAAAATTCTATATTATTACTAAAGATATTAGCTTTAAGGGAGAAGTCTTAGAAGTTTAATATAAAATAAAAAAACTATAAAAGCTAAGAAATAAGCTTATAATATATTAATAAAATACTATAAAAAAATAAGTAAAGTATTTTAATATAAAGTATTAAAAAATAAAATTTAAGTAAAAATAATTAGTTATACTTTTAATTAAGAACTTAAGGCTTAAAGAAAAAAAAAAAAACTTACTTTAAGATTTATTAAACTTTTTTAAATTACTAAGTATATTAAACTATAAGTATACTAACTAGCCTTACTAAATTAATATATAAAAATATATAATATTTTTTATATTAGTTTTCTTAAAGTATATTAAGTAAGGGACTATAAAAAGTATAATTACTTACTAATACTAAACTTTAAAAAAGAAAATAATTAATAAAAAGTTAAATAAATTAAAAAAAAAAAGGAAATTTATAAGGAACTATATTACCTTATAAAATAAAAAAAGTAAGTAGTAAAGTATAATTAATAAATTACTATTATAAATATAAAGAATATACTATAAATTATAGTAGTATAGGTTAAGTTTTAAGCTAAGTTAAAAAGTAAAAGATTAAAATTATAAACTAAGGTAGCTTTATAAAAATAAAAATAATTAAAAAAAAGTATTAATTAAGTCTAAAGATATTAGCTATAAAAATACTAAATATAAATAAAAGTAACTATAAAAACTATAAGTAAATCTCTTTTTATTTTAACTTAAAAAACTACTAAGACTAACTATAGTAATAACTATAAAAAACTAAATTACTATAATACTAATTAACTACTTAAGCTAATTTATTATAATTCTTTATAATATAAGTATAAAAGTAACTAAAGGTATACTTAGTAAAGCTTTATATACCTAAAGGAAAATACTTATATTTTCTAGGGATTATAAAGTCTAAACTTATTATAAAAAGTAAAATAGTTATTAATACTATTAAAAAGTTTATTATTTTAGCCTTTATAGTTAAGAAAGAAAATAGTAAGTTAAAATAAGATTAGACTATTAAATACTAAGCTTTAGCTATAAGTAGTATTTCTTAAGTAAACTAAGCTAAAAACCTTTAAGTAATAAAAAAAGGTTAATTAAGAAATAAGTAATATATAGAAGGTAATTATAAAATAAAACCTTAAGGGTTTTTAGTACTTATAGTAATACCTTAAAACTAAATTATAGTATTTATAAGTATTAAGATAGGATAAATAGTTAGTATAATACTTTTATAAAGGTTAGTAACTAATATAAAGCTAAACTTAAAAAGCTTAATATAAAGCCTAAAGGTTTTAGTAAGGTTATTATTTAAGCTTTTAATTACTTAAAAGTAAAAAGTAAAGGTAATAACTTACTAAGCTATATACTTAGTATTTATTATTTTTAAAAATAAAGTTTAAAAGATATAAAAATACTTTTAAGTTTTAGAAAACTTATTATTATAAGGGCAGGGTATTAAAGGCTTAGGCTTTAGCCTAAGCCTTTATAAAATTAAATAACTTAAGGATCTAGGCCAGGTCTAGCCCAGACCTAGAGGTATTTAAAAAAGGAAATTCCTTAAAAATTTTCTTTACTTTCTTTAAGTTTAATAATATATTTATATTAATATCCTTTAGTTATAGCTAAAAAGCTAGTTTATAATAATTATTAAACTTTTCTTAGCTTAGAATATTAATAACTTCCTAGCTATTACTTATATATAAAGGACTAAGTAAATACCCTTAAGATAAAGAAATAATAGTAAGGAAAAAAAAGGCAGTATATAGTACTATTTATATAAGCTATAAGCTAGTAATAAGTAAAAGAACTTATAACTTTATAAGTATAAAAAGTCTTTTAAAATATCTAGCTTTAATAAACTTAAATATAAGCTTAGTTTTAAAATAACCTTAACTCTCTTTAGGATTATATTTAAAAGTAGCTTAATACTAAAGTAATAATACTATAATTACTAAGTATTTAGGTTACTCTTAACTTAACTTTAGTCCTACTTATAGTAAGTCCTAGGCCAGAGCTAGTATAGTAATAATAACTACTAGTTATCCTTAAGTTTAATAGTACCAGGGCTATATAGCTATTTTAAAAAATAGTAATAAAATATATATTAGCTACTTAGGCAGTAAAGATTAGGAATAATAAAAATATATAAATATATATTTTTATAAACTTAAAGGGGAAAATACCTTATATAGTTAGCCTTTTTTTTAAAATTAAAAAATAAAAAGGCTTTAGCTTTATTATATTTTTAGCTTACTTAAAAAATACCTATAAAAACTAATATAAATAGAAAATTATATAAATTAAGTTAAAGTAAATTTACTAATATAATAATAAGCTTTTTATAAAATTTTTTATTTACTTTAGCTAAAAGCTAGTAATAGTAAAAAGGCTTAATTAAAATAGTAAAATAAAGCTAGTTTACTTTTATTATATATTAAATTATAATATATAAAATTATAATATTAGCTATAGTATTTTTTAAAATACCTTTAATATAATAATTAAGTAGTATTACTTAATTACTATAAATATTAAGTTATAGTAATTAAAGGAAAAGTTTTATAAATTAAATATATATATTATATTTATTTTACTTATAACCAGGGATAGTAAGAGTAACTCCTTAATAATAGGTATTAATATAGCCTTAGCTAGGAAAGGCATAGCTAAAAAATAAGTAAAGTTAGCCTAAAGCCAGACTTAAAAATAGTAAAAAGCCTAATAGGTCTTAAAAAAAGTCTTTAAAAACTAAAAATAAAAATAATAGTACTTTTACTATAATAATATAGCTTACTAAGTATAAAATTACTATTTTAACTACTTCTTATAACCCTAGTAAATAGATTAATATATTTATAACTTAGTAATAAGTAATAAAAAAGCTAAGTTAAATAAAAAAGCATTAAAGTTAAAAAACTAAATACCTTTATAAAAAGTTTTATATAAAAATTAGTAGTAAAATATAAAAGGCTTATATATATTTATATAATAATAATTAAGAAAAACTAGTAAAAAATTAATAAAGTAATAAATAAATTACCTTTATTAATATTAGTTTTATTTAATTTATTAAAGTTTTTTAATATATAAATTAATATAAGCTATAACTACTATAAAGTAATTAATAAGTATATAGTATAATACTTAAATATAAAAATAATAAACTTACTAAAAAGGTATAAAGTTAAAATAATAATAAAAATAATAAAAAAAAAATAAACCTTTAAAAAGTTAATTATATTTATAATATAAATAGTTAGTAAAGCTAGGCTATATTTTATATTATCTTAGGCCTAGTAAAGAATACTATCCTAGGGCTATTATAAATAGTATATTATAATATATATATTTATATAAAGTAAAAGGAACTAGTAATAAAAGTAGTAAATAGCTATATTATAAAAAGTAATAAGTAGGCTATACTAAAAAAAACTATTATAATTATAATTAAATTAATATTTACTAGTATAATATAATACTAAGCCTAAAAAGGAAAATAATAAAATATATTAGTAGTTATAAGCCTTAAGGAAATTACTTATATCCTAAAGGTTTAGGCTTTTTAAAAGGCAAGCCTTAAACCTAAGCTAAAAAAAAACTAGTTTAAGCTGCCTTTAAAGTTAGCTAAATTCCAGGACCTTTTTAACCTAGCTAAGGTAATATTACTTTTTCCTTACTAAAGAAAGTTAAACTATTATATTAAGTTAAAGAAAAACTTAAATAAATTTAACTTAAAGCTTTTATAAGGTTTACTTTATAATATACCTTAAAATTACTTACTAAAGATATAGTACTAGGTTATAAAGCTAATAAATAAAAAATAAATATAAGTTAGCTTTTTATTAGTAATAATACTTATACTTTTAACTAAAAAACTAAAAAGTAACTAGTAATTTTATATAAATTATAAAGCCTTAAATAAAGTAACTTAATAAAACTACTACTTACTTTTTTTAATTAAAAAAATACTAAGATTACTATTTAAAGCCTAGTAGCTAATAAAGCTAAATATAAAAGTAGCCTTTTATAAGGTATAAATAGTAAAGGGTAAGGAATACCTTATAGTATTTTAAATATAGTTTAGGCTTTTTAAGTAATTAGTAATACTATTTAAACTAGTAAGTACTTTAGTAACTTTTTAATAATATATAAATAAGGCCTTAAGCCAGTCTTTAAGTAATTATATAATAGTATACTTAAATAATATCTTAATTTACTTTAAAGGTTTTAAAGGAAATTATATAAAAAAGGTAAAGGAAATACTATATAAGCTAAAAATAGCTAGGTTAAACCTTAACTTAAAAAAGTATAAGTTTATAATAAATAAAGTTAAATACCTAAGGTATATTATAAAGGCTAGGGTTTTTATTTAGCCTAACCTAAAGAAAGTAAAAGCTATTTAATTATAAAAACCTTTAATATAGTTATAAGGGGTTTAAAGCTTCCTAGGATTTATAAACTTTTACTATAATTTTATTAAGGACTTTACTAAGCTTATAGCCTTCTTTAACTACTTAATAAAAAAAGGTATTTCCTTTTAGTAAAAATTAATATAATTTATAGTATTTAATAAGCTTAAAAAATACTTTATAATAGGTTTTATATTAATATAATAAAAACTTAGTAAAAAAACTATAATAAAGGTAAATAGCTTAAGAAAAGTATTAAAAAGTTACTTTTTATAAAAAAATAAAAAAAGTATTTTATACTTAATAATATATTACTTTATATTACTAAACCTAGTATAGTAAAATTATATAATTTATAATAAAAAGCTACTAGTAATAATTAGCTACCTTAAGGTATAGTTAGTAAAGTTATAAAAAGTCTAGGACTTATTTATAATCTTAATAAATTATAAAAACCTTAAATACTTTATAATAATATAAAAGATTTTAAAATAGTAAGCTTAGTAAGTAAACTTATTATTTTATTATAATTATAAGCTTTATTAGTAGCTAGAAAAGAAAGCTTTTTAATTAAATATATTATTATAATATAATTAAAACTATTAAAAAAAGGTAAAATAAATAAACTAAGTAATAAAGCTAGTAAGGATATTACTTATAGTAATCTTTTTATAAAAAGACTTTAAGCTAAACCTAGCTAGGATATAACTAGATATTAAAAAAGGTCTAGCTAGGACCTTACTTAAAGGGAAAAAAATCTTTATAAATACTATATTATAAAAGCTTTAGGACTAAGTAATAAAAAACTTTAAGTTTTACTTTATTAAGTTTAATACTATATAAAAAAAAAAAAAAAGTTTTTTAAAAAAGTAAAAATAAAAAAATAAATATAAAACTATAATATTAGTAAATAAAAAGTATTATTATATAAAGGTTAAATTTAATTACTTACTTAAAAACTACTAATTACTATAATTATTTAATAAGTATATAAATTACTAATATTAAACTACTTAAAATAAAATAGTATATTTTAAGCTTTATATAAAAACTACTATTAAGATAGAATATTTTAAAATATATAAAAATTTTATAAAAACTATTATTATAATAATACTTATAAAAGTAAATAATAGTATTAAGGCCTTTTATAATAGCTATTAGTTTTAAATAAATACTAATTAATACTATTTATAAACTTTATAACTAAGCTACTAGCTTAGGCTAATATAAACTTTACCTTTTTAATAGTAATTACTAATAAGCTATTAAAGTTTATCTAGCTAAAGGTAATAATAATAATATTTACTAAAGTATATATTTAAAAGTTTAAAAATTACTAGTAAAGGTTTTATAGCTTTTTTAAAAATATAATCTTTAACTAAGGCTTAAACTAACTAAGTAAGTTTTAAAAAATACTTTATAACTTTATAAAAATATAATAATAACCTTTTATAATATACTACCTTTAAATTAATAATAAGATAAAGTATATAAACTAAAAAATATAATTTATACTTAAGTTACTTATAGCCTTTTATTAGTTTAACTAGCTAAAATACTTTACTATAATATAAGTATTACTTAATAATAAAATCTTTTTAGTAATAAAGTTTAGCTTAAACTATTTACTTTATAATTATAAAATAAAAGCTATTTAAAAGGATATTAAATATATAAAAAGTAAAATATTTAATAAGGAAAAAGTAATATAGTTTATTATATAGCTTTAAAATAAATTAAAAGTTATATAGACTATATATATATATTTTTTTTTTTTTTTAAGTTTATAAGTTAGCTTTAAAAGGTATATCTAAGTATCTTTAAAGTCTAGTATAATTTAAATATTAATTACCTCTTAAGGAGCAAAGCTTTATTAAGTTAATATTATTAAGTTAGTAGCCTTATTTATAGCCTAAACCTTACTACAGATAGGCTAGCTTAGGAGCCTTGCTTTTTAGCTAGCCTAAATCTTCCTCCTGTAACCTACTTTAAAAGACTACTATTATATCGACCCCTACAGCATACCGCGCTTTAATTATCTAATACACAGTAAGTTATCTAACCCAACTTCCCTTCTAATCGCAACTGCTAATAACATTACAGCTATACTGTTATAATGCTTAGAAAAAGCTTATAAAGACCCTGCCCCGGCAAGCCCTATTTAATAAAAGACCTTAATATAATCCCTATAATTAAGTAAGGTCTCTAAAGGGCTAGCCAGGGTAATTATAATAGGCTTTATAATTTAGCTAATAAGATTAGGCTAACCTAGCAGAAAGAAGATAATAATAGCTATATTAGGCTTACCTTCTTTAGCTATAAGGTCCTCTAGCTTATATAGTAGTATCTTAATAACCCTTAGATTAGTAAAGACTTCCTTAATTAAGAGATACAGAGCCTTTAAACTTTTAGATAGGCTCTTAAAGGAGGGCAGCTATAGTAAAGGCAGAAGGTATTCCTTAAGGCCCTTTATAAAACTATGTATAATAATTAGCTTTATAAGATCAGGGTATAGTTAATAGTAGTGCAATTTATATTAAAGAAGATTGGTAATGTATAAAGATAAGGGGGACAGCATACTGTAAAATCGGGGGGAAAATATATTAAGTTTTATATAGGTTTAGGAGCCTAAAGTCAAAGACCTAAAGTTATAATATTAGTATAATTAGCAAAAAAGGCTAATCAACTACATAACAGGGCACGTAACCGTTATACCTAGAACATTAGTGCACTATTAGTATAAATAAGGGATATATATATATATATAGTAATAATACTAAAAGACTTATAATAAAAAGTATAAATTAGTAAAATAGTTTTAAGTTAGTAATATAATATAGCTAGACCTATAAAACTTTAAAATAAACTAGCTATATAAAAAGTTAAATTAAATTATAGTAAAATACTATATTAAAAAGGTTTTTTTTTTACTAATAGTTTAGTTAAATACCCCTTAAAGTATATATAATATCTTTTATATTAATTTTATAAAGTAAGTTTTAATAAATTTACTTTTTTTTTAAATACTATAAAAATTTAAACCTAAGCTAAAATTAATACTTTAAAAAAATAATAAAAAGTTAGTAAAGGAATATATTATAAAAAAGATATTAATAGTAAAGAATATAAAAAAAGTAAAAAAAAATAAAAAAAAATAAAAATATATTAATTAAGTAAAAAGAATAAATAACCCTTACTTAAAAGCTATTAAAAAGTATAATAAATATTAAAGTATTTATAAAGTATAAAAAAAAATAAAAAAACTTAATAATTTATAATAAATTATAATAAGTATAATAATAATAATAAAAAGAACTATATACTATAAAAACCTAGGCTAAATTTAAATTAAATTTAGTTTTTATTTACTTAAAGTATAAAAAAACCTAAGCTAGGATATTACTAGGTACTAGTATTATTACTTTCTTTACTACCCTTTTTATTACTAATTTTATTACTAGTATTATTACTAGTCTTACTATTATTTTTATTATTAAGACTATTACTTTTTAATTTAAAAAAATTACTAAAAAGGGTTTTAACTATAAAAGCCTTAGCTTAGCCTAAAAAAAGGATATTAAAAAGTAATAAAAAAAAAAAAAAAGAAAACTTACCTTAGTAATATTTAAAGGGACTTTCTAGGTTATTACTTTAGTAATAATAATTAGTAAAAGTAAAAAAAAAAACCTAAGTAAAAGTATTATTAAAGTATATAATAGTATTAGTAAAAGCCTTTATACTATATACTTAAGATTTTATAGCCTAGTATATAGCCTAGAAGTCCTTATATAGCTTTAAAAAAAGCTATATACTTATAAAAGCAAGCCTAGAACTAGCTAAAGTATTACTTAAGTTAAAAAAAATAAAAAGTAAAGGAAAGTTATTAAACTATAAGTAAAAGAAATAAATAAAAGTAATAGTAAAATTAAGTATATAAAAAAAGTTTAAGTAAATATATATAAACTTACTAAAAGTTTAAAAGTTATAATTTATATTAAGAAAGTGCCTAAGTTACTATACCTAGTATATAAAAAGGCCTTAAAACTTTAGCTTTTTATAACCTTTTTTAATATAAAAAAAGGCCTATATAGTAATATAAGCCTATAGAGTTAGCTTCTTATTATTAATATAATTATAATTATTAATACTTTTTTTAATTTTATAAAAGAAATAATAAAGGCTTAGATTAATTATAAATAGATTATTATACTAAGTATAACTAAACTTAACCTTAAAGTATATTATATAAGTAAAATAATTACTAAAAATATACTTAAGCTTATAATTATAGTTAAGAAAATAATTAATATATTACTTATATAAAAATAGTAAAACTATAAAAAATATAAAATCCTTATCCTTAAAGTTACCTTTATAAAGGTAATAGCTAATAGTATATAAATTAAAAAAAGGCTATTAAAAGTTATTTTTACCTTTATTATTAAAGGTAGTAGTAATAGTAGTTATAGTAAAAAGAAAAAAATAAAAAAAGAAATATTAATAAAAAGATTAAACTATAAATAAGGTTAGTAAAAGATAAAAGTAAGATTATATTTATACTAAATATAGCTTAAAGTAAAATAAACCTTTAAAAATAAAAAAAGTAAAATAAATAAAATATATAAAATAAAAAGATAGTACTTTTTATAAAAAATATTAATATAAAAAAAGAAAAAAAAGTAAGTAAAAGTAAATACTATAAAAGCTTACTTAAAAAGCTTATAAAAGCCTAAAAAATTAAAAAATTATTATAAATTAAAAGGTCTTTTAATTAAAAGTACTTATAAAAAATCTTTATAAAATTACTTAAAGGTTATAAATAACTATTTTAGTTATAATAAAAAGGGTAATATTTTTACTTTAATATTATATTATTAAGATAAATAAGTACTATAAATTACTTTAGTAAAATAAAACCTAAATAAATTATATTAAAGTTAGTAATAATACTATTTTAGCTAAAAATAACTAAATTAAAAAAAAAAAATAATTATAATAACTACTTAAAGATAAGGCTAACTAGCCTTATATATTTAATATATAACCTAAAACCTTCTTAACTTTATTAAGAAAATCCCTTATATTAAATTCTTACCTTTTTAAGCTTTAGTTAATATAATATTATTATACTTACTTAGCTTTTATTACTAAGATATTATAATATTAAGGCTATATTAATACTTATTATTAAGAAGTTATTTTTAGTATTTTTAATTATAAGTAAAATAAATATAATATATATATTTAATTTATAAAACTTTTTTTTTAATTACTATAACTTAATATTTATAGTAATTAAGTAATATTACTTAATTACTATTTTAAAGTTATTTTAAAACATACTATAGTTAATATTATAATTTTATATATTATAATTTAATATATAATAAAAGTAAACTAGCTTTACTTTACTATTTTAATTAAGCTTTTTTATTATTATTAGTTTTTAATTAAAGTAAATAAAAAGATTTTATAAAAGGCTTATTATTATATTAGTAAATTTACTTTAATTTAATTTATATAATTATTTATTTATATTAGTTTTTATAAGTATTTTATAAGTAAATTAAAAATATAATAAAGCTAAAGCTTTTTTATTTTTTAATTTTAAAAAAAAAACTAATTATATAAAGTACTTTTTTTTTTAAGTTTATAAAAATATATATTTATATATTTTTATTATTTTTAATTTTTATTACCTAAGTAATTAATATATATTTTATTACTATTTTTTAAAATATCTATATAGCTTTAATATTATTAAACTTAAAGATAATTAGTAATTATTATTATTATACTAGCTTTAATTTAAAACTTACTATAAGTAAAACTAAAGTTAAGTTAAGAGTAACTTAAGTACTTAGTAATTATAGTATTATTACTTTAATATTAAGTTACTTTTAAATATATTTTTATAAAAAGTTAAGGTTATTTTAAAACTAGGTATATATTTAAATTTATTAAAACTAAATATTTTAAAATACTTTTTATATTTATAAAGTTATAAGTTTTTTTACTTATTACTAGCTTATAGCTTATATAGGCAGTATTATATATTATCTTTTTTTTTTTATTATTATCTTTTTATTTTAAAGGTATTTACTTAGTTTTTTATATATAAGTAATAGCTAGAAAGTTATTAATATTTTAAGTTAAAAAAAGTTTAATAATTATTATAAACTAGCTTTTTAACTATAACTAAAGAATATTAATATAAATATATTATTAAATTTAAAAAAAGTAAAAAAAGTTTTTAAAAAACTTTCTTTTTTAAATACCTTTAAGTTTAGGCTAAGTCTAGCCTAGATTTTTAAGTTACTTAACTTTATAAAGGCTTAGGCTAAAGCCTAAGCTTTTAATAATTAGTATTTTAAAACTTAATATTAATAAAAGTTTATTTATCTTAATAATATAATTATTACTTTAATTAAGTAATATAAATACTATTTATAAATTTATTACTTTTTAATAATTATATTAAGTTTTTTTTATTTATTTTACTTATAAAATATAATTAATATATTTATTATATTTAAGTATATTTCTTAACTTAATTATTAGTTATAATTATTAATATTAATTATAGTTATTAATATAATATTATATAAAAGCTTATAGTTATATAATTAAGCTTACTATATAACTAGCTATAACCTTAATATAGCTATTTTAATTACTTTATAAGTAATTAATAAAAAAAATATAAAGAAAATTTATATAATAATAGCTACTATTAAAAAAAACTTTTTATTAAAGTATTAATTTAACTTTATTAAAATAGCTATTTTTAATTATAAGCTAATTTTATTAATTTATTATATAAGCCTTTTTAGTTAAATTAATTTAAATTAAATTAATAATAAGTTATTAAGGCTTTTAAACTTAAAAAGAGTTTTAAAAAAAAGTTATTTTTTTTAATTAAACTAGGTAGCCTTTTTTATAGCTTTTAATAACTTAAATATATATAAAATATAGCTTTATAATATAGCTAAAAAGGTATATATTATAAAAAGGGTTTTAATATTAATATAAAGTATATTTATAAATAAAATTAAATAAATATAAAGTAATAATAAAGTTAAATTAAAGGTTTTAATAAAGTTAAAATTTAATATAAAGAAATTAAGTTAACTTTTATATAAGTTAATTAATAAAGGTTAAATTAACTTTTATTAATTAAATATATATATTAAAGTATATAATTAATTAACTTTATATTTAAAAATAAATAAAATAATAAATATTAGTAAAAGAGTAATAATTTAAATTAAAATAACTTTTTATTATAATTTATATTTTTATTATTTTATTTTTTAAAAATTTAATTAAATTTAATTTATAGTATTTTTTTTTTAACTTTTAAAAGTTTTAAAAAATTATTAATAAAATTTATTAATTTTCTTTTATATTTAATTATAAAGTTATAAATTATTAAATATAAATATTATTATATTTATTTTTTATTTAATTTTATATTTTTTATAAATAATTAAAACTTTTAATAATTATTTAAAACTTTTATTTATTTTAAAGTATTTTTAAAATAATATTATTAATACTTAATTAACTTTATAATAATTATTATTTTTTAATTAATAATATTATATTATTTTTTAAAGTTATTAAACTTTTAAAATTAAAATATAATAAAATAATATTTTTTCTTTAAATTAAAAAAAATATTAATTATATTATTATTTAATATATTTATTTTAATATAAATATATTTTTTAAAATTAAAATACTTTAAAATTAAAATCTTTTTAAATTTAATAATAAAAGCTTAAAATATTTACTTTTTTACTTTTTTAATTTTATATTTTTTAATTTTTTTTTATTTTAATTTTATTTTTAAAAAAACTATAAAAAGTATTATAATCTTTTAATAATTATAAATAAACTATTTATAAAAATTATAAAATTTTAAAAAAATTTATATTTTTTTATAAATAATAACTTTAAGTTATTTAATAATAATTTAAATTTTTATTAAGTTTATTTTAAGACTTTTAATAATTAAAATATATTTTAAAAGTTTAATTTAATTTTAATAAAAAGTATATTTAAAAGGTTTTATATATAACTTAATTACTTTTATTTTTTAAAAAATTTAATTTAAATATTAAATATATTTTTTTTTATTTTTTAAAAAACTAAAATATTATTTAAATAAATTATATAAATTATATTTATAAAATATTAAAAGGCTTAGTAAATATAATATTAAATTATAGTAAATATATTAATTAATTTAAAAAGTATTACTATATATTTAAAATAACTATAATAAGCTTAAAAAGTAATTTTTTATTTATTTTTTTTATATATATAAATTTAACTTAAGTATTTATTATTTATATTATTTTTAACTTATATTTTTTATAGTATATTACCTTAAGGCTTAATTTAATTTATTACTAATTTATATAGCTAGCTTTAATTTACTAATATTTATAGTTTTTATTTTAATATTAAAACTTTTATTTTTTAATTTACTTTTTTTTTTTAATTTTTTTTTCTTTTTTTTATATTATAATTATCTTTAATTTTTATAATATAATATTTATATTATTAATTTAA
>JACWFA010000066.1:0-24704 GCA_017579625.1 Fusarium sororula
AAGTACTTATAAAAGTTTTAAAAAGACTAGCTAGGTTATTAATAGGTATACTTAAGTTAGGCTATAATAAGGATTTAGTAATTTTTTTTATTTTTTATAAAAGTTAAAAACTATTTCTTAAAAGCTTTTTAATTCCTTTTAAAGGCTTTTTTTTTTTCTTAGGATTATTTTTTTAATTGGTTAATTATTATTATTTTGTTTTTTAAGTTTTATTATTTTTAATAAAAAAAAATTTTATTTTTTTAATTTATTAATTTATTTTATTTTTTTAATTTTTTTAATTATTTTTTTATAATTTTTTTTTAATTTTTTTTTTTTTTTTTTTTTTTTTTTTTTTTTTCTTTTTTTTTATTTTATATAACCTTTTTAGCTTATATTTCCTTTAGTCTTTACTTTTTATCTTTAGTTTTAATTAATTAACCTTTTTATTATTATCTTTATTTTAATTCTTTCTTTTTTTTTATTATTATATTTAATAATAAGTTTAATAAGCTTATAGTTAGTATTAAAGTCCTTAATAAGCCTAAAGTCCTTTTTAAATCTTTTAGCTATACTTACTCTTTTTATATATATCTTTTTTATATTTATTACTTTTAAATAGGTCTTTAGGCTATTTTTTTAAACTTTAAAAAGTTAGGTAATTTATATTACTTTACTTATATTAGTTATACTTATAGTAACCTAGCTACCTTTAAGTATAATAAATATACTACTAATAAAGGCTACTATTATTTATAGGTTTTTCTTTTTTTTTATAATACTATTACTTACTAATATTAGCTAGGCCTTTTAAGATCTTTAAAGGTAACTAAAAAAATATTATAAAAGTATATAAGTTTATATCCTTAGTAATAATTACTATTATTACTAATAGTTAGCCTTAACTTTATAATAATATTTATAAAGAACTTACTTATACCTTTTATTAGTTAATAGTATTCTTTATAGTCTTATATATTACTTATAGTACTGCTTTTTTTTTATTTAATACTAAGGCCTTTTTTATAAGTTAGCTTATTTATTCTTTATACTAATATTAATATATTTTAATTTAAAAGGCCTTTTTTTTATATACCTAAACTATTATAGCTTACTACTATATTTATATTAAAATATACCTTTACCTTTATAATAATAAGTTTTCTAAGACTTAAAAGTATTTTTATATTTCTTAAATCTTATTTTTAAAGATAATAAATACTAAGTATATAGCCTAGTAAGTTATTACCTTTACTTTTTACTTTTAGGTAATTAAAAGCTTAGATAATAACTTTACTAAAACCTTTAGGCTTTATATTAAGCTTTTTAAGTTTAGCTTTATATTAGCCTTTAACCCTTATAAAGGTATTATACTAACTATTCCTTTTATTTTAATACCTATAAATACTATAATTTAATTTTAAAGTACTGCTATAAGTACTAAAAACCCTTAGGGTTTTATTTTATAATTACTTCCTATATATTACTTACTTTCTAATTAACCTTTTATTACTTAAAGGTCTTTTACTTAGGCTACTTAAGAAATATTACTTATAACTAAAGCTTAGTATATAATAGTTTAATTTTATTTTAACTTACTATCTTTTTCCTTAACTATAAAAGCTAAAATAATAAACTTTTTAATAATATTAATAACTATTTTACTTCTTATTATAAATTTAAACCTTATAATCCCTAGGAAATATAGGCATCTTCCCTTAAGTATACAGGGCTTTACTAAGTATACTTTTAGTTACTTTTAGACTTATATTATAAGGAATTATAATAAATTAGCTTAAGTACTTAATTAGTATTATAGTAGCTTAGTTTTTTATAGTTATTACTATAGTTAGTCTTAGTAGTTTTTAGGTTAAAATAAAAGAAGATTTACTTATAGTTTTTATAGTTACTTTTACTTATATTTAGCATTTTTATAGCTAATATTTTTAAACTTAATTAATACTTTTTCTTAGTTATTTTTATTTCTATAAAGCTACCTTAGTTTATAATTTTAATTTTTTACTTTTTAACTTAGCTTAGGACTTAATCTATACTATTATAATTTATAGTATATTTTTTATATTTATAATAGTAATCTATTAATTATATTTTACTAGCTATTCTTTTTATTTTATAAGGTAATATAGTTTTTTATAAATTTCCTTTTCTTTTTTAATTTATTTAACTTCCTATTAATTATTTTTTTCTTTAAGGTTTAGTATTAGTAAGGAATTATACTCCTTATAGTCCCTTACTTAATATACTTTAAAAAAACTAATATAAAAAATATTATATATTTTTATATATTAGTTTAGTAGGGCTAGTTAGTATATTTATAGCCTAATATACTTAGTAATTTAAAAAGGTTTAATAAATCTTAAAGTAAGTTTTTTTTTCTTTTTCTTAAGCCTTAAGTTTTTAGTTAAGAGTATAATTAGTTATTTTTATTTAAATTTTATTTTTTAATACTTTATATTAAAGTATTTTATTTATTTTTTTATAGTATTTTACTAATATATTATAAGCTTATTTCTTAGTTCTTATAGTTTTTTTATTTTATATTAAACTTCTAAAACTTTTCTCTTAAAGCTAATATCCTTAGTAGTAATATAAAATTTTAAGTTAAAACCTATTAAAGCTTTATTTAAAGTAACTCCTATTATTATACTAATTTCTAAGTTATAAGTAAACTAAGCTATTTATAGAAGTTTTAGCTAGGTATTTTAGTTATCTTTAATAAAGTATTATAAATAGTAATTAAGTATTTAGTTTATTTTTTCTATTTACCTATTAGTTTAAAGGTAAAATACTATTAATAGCCTTTACTTAATCTTAAAGTAGTAATATAATTCTAACTAAAAGGTACTTATAAAGATAGACCTTTTATTAAAAATAATACCTTTAAGTACTTTAAACTATAGTTTAATTTCCTTATAAAAAAGCTTAGTAAGTTTAAAAGTAATAATCTTAGTAAAAATAGGTAGAAATTATATAAATTTTATAAACCTATTAATTATTACTAGGATTATATTAACTAGCTAGCCTTTAAAAAGTACTAATAGTAGCCTTATTATAAAGTCTATAAAGATTTCCTTAAAAAGATATAATAAAATTAGTAGGCTTTTAAGCTATTTATAAGGTTAATATTTCTTAGATATTATTTTTTAGTAAGTACTATATATAAAAATATACTATTTTATATTAGTTTTTAAGCCTTTTTAATAAAGCTTTTTTTAAATTAGCTTTTAAGTTCTTTTAATACTAAAATAGCCTATTAAAGAATTATTATAGTATAGCTTTAGTATTTTCTTTTTTAAGTTAAGGTCTAGTAATATATAAAGTTAGTCCTTAAAGTAAAGGAATTTATTTTTAATTTTTTACTTTTAAAAGCCTTCTTTATAGTTTACTTAAAATATCTTATCCTTTTAGCTAAGTATTAACTTATTTCTTAATTATATAAGCTAAATTAGTTTAATTAGTAGCTTTAATACCTTATCCTTTAATAGACTTTTCTAATATAAAGATTAAGTTATTATTTTATTAAAAATTACTATAAATAATCTTAATATTTCTTAAGACTATATATTTAAACTAAATTTCTAGCTTATAATATTTATATTACTTAGTAATAAGGCTAGGTTATTTTTAATACTTAAGGATATTTTATTTACTTTTAATTTACTTAAGGTTTAAGATAAAATCTTTCCTTCTATAAGTATTTTACTTAACCTTTTTTTTAGCCTTTAACCTTTTATTATAGCTTATACTTTTATTATCTTATCCCTTAAGGATTTAATTAAATCTAGCTTATAGTATTTCTTTTTCTTAACTTTTAAAGGTTTTAAAGGAATATTAGTAGGATTTATTAATCCTTTTTTATATTTAATTATAAAGTTATAAGTTATTAAATATAAATACTATTATACTTACTTTCTATTTAATTTAATATTTTTTATAAATAACTAAAAGTTTTAGTAATTACTTAGGACTTTTACCTATTTTAAAGTACCTTTAAGGTAATATTATTAATACTTAAATAACTTTATAATAGCTATTATTTCCTAATTAAAAGTACTATATTATCTTTTAAAGTTATTAAACTTTTAAAACTAAAATATAATAAAGTAGTATTTTTTTTTATTATTTAGTTAAGAAAGGATACTAACTATAATATAATTTAAAGTATTTATTTTAATATAAATATATCTTTTAAAATTAAAATACTTTAAAACTAAGGCCTTTTTAAACTTAGTAATAAAGGCTTAAAATGCTTACTTTTCCTAGTTATTTAACTTTATACTTTTTAATTTCTTTTTATTTTAGCTTCCCTTTAAAAGAGCTATAAAAGGTACTATAACCTTTAAGTAACTATAAATAAACTATCTATAAAAGTTATAAAACCCTAAAAAGACTTATATTTCTTTATAAGTAGTAAGTTTAGGTTACTTAGTAATAGTTTAAATCCTTACTAAGTCTATTTTAATACTTTTAGTAATTAAGATAAATCCTAAAAACTTAACTTAATCTTAGTAAAAGGTATATTTAAAGGGTTTTATATATAATTTAGCTGCTTTTATTTTCTTAAGGATTTAGCCTAAGTATTAAGTATATTTTTCCTTTATCTTTAAAAAAACTAAGATATTATTTAAATAAACTATATAAATTATATTTATAAAACCCTAAAAAGCCTAGTAAATATAATATTAAAATATAGTAAGTATATTAACTAGTTTAAATAGTATTACTATATATTTAAAATAGCTATAATAGGTTTAAAAAGCAGTTTTTTACTTATTCTTTTTATATATATAAATCTAGTAATATATATCCTTAATATTAATTTTAAAGAAATACTTTACTTTTTAAATTTTATTTATAATTTTTAATATTAAAAGTAAAGGGTAATAGTTCTTAATAGTAATAGTATTTAGCCTTTAGTAGTTTATATAAAGATATAAGCCTTTATCCTTTTTAAGAATAAAAAGGATAGGTAACCTAGCTAGGCTTTTAAAAGGGCAGATTTAGCTAGTTTTTAAGTTTTCCTAAATATATTTATAGAGTTTCTTAAGTTTTACTTAAAATAAAAAATAAATTAAACTATAAGGTAGCTTTTTTTTTTCTTTAAGGTTAATTATATAGTTAATCTTTTTAAAGTTAGGTATTTTAATTACCTTATTATAGCTAAAAACCTTAATATAGGCCTTAAGTTTAAAAAAGATACTTTTAAGTTAGTTTAGTTTTTAAGGTTTTTTATTAAAAAGTAAGTAAAGCTTATTAATAATAATAATAGTAAAGATTTTAACTTAGTTATAAGTTTTTTTTAAAAATTACTAAGGTTTTAAAAGTTTAAGTTCTTTATAGTAACCTTTAAACTACTATTTCCTTATTTTAAAGTTAGCTATAATTTAAAGGTCTTTTAAGGTAATAATAAAAAAAAGTATTAGTTTTTCTTAATTTTTTTTATTAATACCTATTAGGCTTTAAGTAGTTTTATATATCTATTTCTAGTAGTTAGTTATAGTTAAGGGTACTTCTTAATATCTTATTATTTTAAGTTAGCTATTATTAGCTTTTTAAAAAGGAATATTAGTATTTCCTAACTATTAAAATCCTTAGGATCTTATAAAGGTTTTACTAATAGTATTTATTTTTATACTATAATTAATATAAGCCTAGGCTAATATACTTTTATAACCTTAAACCTTAATTATAGTAAAAATCCTTTTTTTAAACCTAATTTAAGGTAAATCTAGGTTATATTTAGTATTTATTATAAAGATATTAACTAGGGATTAACCTATATTTCTAGTTAAGTTTAGTTTTTTAATTTCCTTACTTAGTTAGTCTTTTTTAGTATAAAGTAGTTTTAAAAGTAATACCTAGTTTTATAATAGTTATAGTATTTTACTAAGCTTAGGTTTTTATTTTTATTTTTATTTTTATTTTTTAAGGTTTAAATAGGGGTTTAGTTTAAGTTACTTTCTTAGGAGTATTAATAAAGAAATATCCTTATTTATTCTTATAGTTAGTATAGTTTTTTCTTAATTAATAAGGTATTAGTTATAGTTATAATATATTTATTTTTTTAATTAAATATATTTTATAGTTATTATATTAGCTAGACTAATTTTTTTTATATTTTAAAAAGTTTAATTTCTTTTTAAAATATTATAGTATCTTTAAGTATTAGTAATAATTTTATATAGTATTAGTAAATATAAGCTACTTATTTTAGTTTATATAAAAAGTAATTTTTAATAAATATAAAGTACTTATAAAAGTTTTAAAAAGACTAGCTAGGTTATTAATAAGTATACTTAAGTTAAGCTATAATAAGGATTTAGTAATTCTTTCTATCTTTTATAAAAATTAAAAACTATTTCTTAAAAGCTTTTTAATTCCTTTTAAAGGCCTTTTTTTTTTCCTAGGATTATTTATTTAAATAGCTAAATTATATTAATTTAGTATTTAAAGTTATATTATTATAAGTAAAAAAAATCTTACTTTTATTAGTATAGTATTATTTTTATACTTTTTTAAAGCTTTAGTTTATATTATTAAGCTATTTATCTTTTTTTTAAAAGGTAGTTAAGTACTTAAAAGTAATAATATTCTTTACTTTAACTTTACTTCTTAAAAAGGAAAAAGATAAGCTAGCTCTAGTTTAATAGTAACTTAATAAGGTATTATCTAGGTTATAGTCTAAGCCTTTAGTACTAAAGATATTTTCTTAAGGGTTTAGGTTATTTTTTCCTTAATTATTAAGGAAGGTTTAAGGTTAGTTTTTTTAAATAAGTTACTTTAATTCCTTTTTCTATTATTAGAAAGTAAGCTTTACTTTAAGTTACTTAATCTTTTTTTTTAAAGTAATAATATAAATAGTATTAATAAGGATTTAAGTTATTTTATATATTATAGTTTAAGATAACTTTCCTTTAGTTATTTAAGTAAAGTTAGTAATAACTTTTTAAGGTTTTAATACTAATTTATCTAGTTTAGTACTAAAAGTAGTAGTTTATTATAAATTAACTATTATAATTAAGTAGCCTAAGGTAAAAGCTTTAAAATTATTATAGTATTTTAATAATAAAGGCTAGGTAGGTATAATAGTATTATATTAACTAAAGCTTAAGAAAGTAAGAATTTAATATAAGGGATTTTCTTAATAAAGTTAAGAGGGTCTTAGGGTTATGTATTAGATATATAAGGCTAGTTAGCCTTATCCCTAAGTAGCTATTATAAGTATATATTAAAAGGCAGGTCCCTTAGTATATAAGTATATAGGTAAGTGCTTCTATAAGTAACTAACTAATAGCCTATTATATTAAATAGCTATTATAGTTATAACTATTAAAACTACTTAATTAATAAACTACTAATATAGTTAGTAACTTATTAATTATTAAAGACCTGTATCTTAATATTAGTTTATTAATATAACTAGCTAGTTAGTAAGAAAGAGGGCTATTTTTAATAGAATAATATTAACTTATAGGTCTTTAATAGCTATAAGGTTATAGACCGTATCCATAGCCTGTTACGCCCTAGGTCCCTGGCCTGAGCCCTGTTCAGAAATGGGGTGCGCCTTGTAGGTACCTTAGGTACCTTAGACATTCTGCCATCCGACAGCCTGAAATTTGATTCTGTACAAATATCTACTGAGGTCGAGGAGTCAATATCAGACTAAGATGCCCAGACCAATGGCGGGTATCTAACGAACGTCTCAACGGCCACCTGCTTGCTTTGGGTTTAGGTTAGTTCTCATTGTTAATGTCAAGAGATGATGGATCGTGATGGCCATGGAGCATTTCCTCCTGGCTGCAGAATACTGTGCTCTTTTAAATCGTCTTCTTGCACTGCATACCTATCACCAAATAAATGCTCTTGTTCCATGTCGTTCGCGTCTCGGATCCAGTCTCCATTGCAGAACCTGCAGCACCGCAGAATCATTCTCAAAGTCAGTTGCGCAATTGTTACCCTTGGAATGCTAGCGTCTATGTTTAAGAGCTTGTGGCTTTGCATATCAAGGCAAAAGTAGAGTATACCCTCTTGGTGCCTCGTATGAGTCTTGGTATGCACCACAGAAACCAATGTCGTGAGCTGGGACATATTATTACCCATATACCTCGAAATGACGGAGTTGTGAGATGTCCATACAGAATCTCACCTGCCTCATCACCACCTCGTACAACCGAGTGCCTGATCTCATCGTATCCGACCCAAACGTGGTGTTTTGGGGGAACTCACTGTCATTCTGACGCACAGTCACTCATTACACCCGCATCGTCGTGTCTCTGCCTCGTATCCGTCTCGCAATCCTGTGTGTAGCATTGATGCATGATCCCATGACCATGAGTAAATCTAGAAGCTGTACGCTTCATCTGAAGACTTTCCCCTGTCCATGACGCTCAAGATGTCTGTCAGTCTCCATATCTACTTCGGCTTGCTATGTAGAGCCATCTCAGCAAATACACTTTCAGCCTGCACTCTCGTGACTACGGGCTACATTTTAAGGACCAGAGTAACTAACATTTGATGCACAAAGAATGGATGGCTACCTATCAGCCAATCAAGCCTCCGCACGCTAGCCTCACTATCGAGGTCCTAGCTGCTAGTTAGTTGTCGATCATCAATGTCAGGGACTTGCAACTGAGCACACCAAGCCACCCACCCACCATGGTAGCACGGGCGTTGACGTGCTAAGTTAGGGGTGCTCCAGGGTCCTCGCAACGACTTCCCGATAAATTTCGTCTAGCTTCTAGTAAGGGACACAAGGGCCATCCACCGTCTTATAGTATCAGACGGGTACTCCATCGAGAGATAGGCTAGGCCGGGATCGATATTGAAATACAGGTGCCTAAGGCACACCTATCCATATAAGATAGCCTGCCTACTAGGGCCTTAGCTAGCTAGCTTAGTTTAAAATACATATACATTACACCTCTAAAAGCCACACTTCCCCTTAACAGGTTATAAGCCCTTATGCAAAACACTATATATAATAAAAAAGCCTTTTATTAGTAATTTACTTCTTTTAAGTAGTTAAAAGTATATATATACCTAAAAAAGAAAAGTATTTAATACTAAATTACAGGTACGTAGTATATATAAAGGTATTTAAAAGGGAATATAAATTAATTTCTATAGTAGGTCTTAGTATTTTAAGATAAATACTATAACCTGTAATAACTATAACCTACTATCCGGAAAGGGTATAATTATTATATATTATATAGCTGGCCTTAAAAAGACCTTTTAGTTATCCTTAACTGCCTAAATTTTCTCTAAGTCTATATAAAAGTATACTTAATACTTAGATACTCTCTTTAGGCTTTTTATCTTTAAGAACTTATTAATTTTACTAATAAAAAGCTAGATAGCTTATCCCAGCGCTTAAGTATTAGGGTTTTATATTAATACCTTTAGGCTATTAATAACTATAAAGAAAGCTATAGCTTTTACTAAATTAAAGTTTTTATAATAACTTATAGCGCTTAAATAGTATATTAAAGCTATAAAATATATTTAGTATTTTATTTTATATTATATAAAGATTATAAAGTTACTATAAAAGTAAAAAGTTACTTTACTAGTAAAAAGTAAAAAGACTAATAAAATAACTAATAGTAATAAAGGAAAAAGAAAGTTATATACTAAGACTATATATTATAATCCTATACTAGTAAAAAAGGTTATATTTTAAATAATTTAAAAATAGATTACCTTTAGTAAAAGTCTAGTCTATCTTAATCTTAAAAAGTATCTTTTTTTTTAGCTTAATATTAGTATTTAGTAAGGTTTTAAAGCTATACTATATTATATAAAAGATAAATATATTTAGAAAAAAGGAATTTATATTTTCTTTAATATTATTATACCTATCTATTTTATTAGTAAAATACTAATAGTAACTAAAATAAAATATAGCCTAATTAAATTAAAAATAGTAGTACTAGTATAAGTAATAAAGAGGCTAAAGGTATATATTAAATCCTTTAAAAAATCTTTTACTATCTTTATAAACTACTTAGTAATAAAATAAATTATTAAAAAAATTACCTTAAAAATAATAAGTACTAACTATACTAATAAAAGGTTAGTTAATATATCTATCTATCTTTTAAAATATAACCTATATATCTTTTATATTCTTAAAAAGAAAAACTTTATTATTAATACTCTTAATTATCTTAAAGTACTAAAGACTAATATAAATACTTATAGACTTTACTTAAATTATACTGCCCTAAATAATATATATATAAGTATAAAATTACTTATATTTTAAGAGATAAAAGATAAGTTTATTTAGGGATATATTAATAATATTAAGTATTTACTAATTTTAAAGATAATTTTTAATATAATTAATAAGCCTATTAATATTAATTAACTAAATAGTAAAAATACTATCTTTACTTTAAAGTATAGTATACTTTTTACTTTTAAAAATAGCTTACTATATTATAAGTAAATTAATAAATACTTTTAATTATATATACTATATTTTATAATTAATAAAATCCTATAAATAGTATATAAAGATTAAAACTACTTAAAAATAAAAAAAATAATAAAAAAACTATTAGGACTATTAATCTATAACCTAATTATAAAAATTTAAAAGTATATTTATAGTTATAAAATATACTACTTAAAATAAATAGATTATTAGTAAAGAATTAGTAATTATATATTAATTTACTTTTCTATTATACTTATATATATAATTACTATTAACTTTATTACTAATCTCCTTTTTATATTATCTATAAAAAGCCTATAAGTAATTAAAAAATTTAATCTTTTTAATTAGCTTATAATAGTTACCTATATAGTAAGTAAACAATGCCTTTTAATTCCTAAATACTTTATATATAATATAAAAGATTAAGTAATTATCTTATTATAATAATTATTAATAGTAAATTAAAAAATTCCTAAGGTAATTATTTTTAATTAAAATAAAAAGTTTACTTTACTATTTTAATAAAAGTTATAAAGTAAATTTAAATATAGGCTTACTATAACTACTATATATTATCCTAAAGCTAATAAACTATCTAAAAAAAGGAATTAAACTATAAAAATTACCTTATACTTTTACTATATTAAATATTCTTTAGTAAACTAGTTTTATATTTTTCTAATACTTTAGTAAAATCTAAATAAAGTATATAATATAGAAACTAAGGTAAATATATATAAATTTATTTATAAATTTAAACCTATAAGTACTTTTAATCTTATTACTTTAATAAAAGATATTACTAGCCTTTTCTATCTTTAAAAGGTTATTTATAAAAAAGTATAGCTAGTAATAGACTTTATTACTATAAAAAGAAAATATTAATATAATAAAAAGTATTACCTTATTATACTAAAGAAAAGAAATTATATTTATTTATAACTTTATAATAGCTATAATTTTTTAAAAAAACTATTTAAAAAGTAATTATAATAATAAACTAGTTTCTTTTATATTAAGTAAGTTATAAATAACTTAGCTTATAAATTAAAGCTTTCTAAGTAGTAAAAAATCTATTTTATTATCTTAGTTAAGTATTTACTTCCTGCTTATATAAATAACTTTATAGATAAATAGCCTAGCCTTATTAAAAGTAAACTAATTAATAAGAATTATTATAAGGTTAACTTTATTATTAAGTAATAAATAAAACGCTTTAGGTAAAATACTACTTTATTTAAAGGCTTTTTTATAAAATAAAAAGGTTAGGGCCCTAAATATAATTAGTAGGTAAAGACTATAGATATATTAAAAAAGCTTATAAAGTTATTTTATAAAAAGTATTTAAAGTAATTTAATAATAAGGAATTATAAAAAAGTAGTTAAATAAAAAAGATTTTAAAGAAAATTAATTAAGTAAATTAATTAATACTAAATATATATATATTAAAAAAGATTTAGGTAGTTAAGGATAACTAGAAGGTCTTTTTAAGGCTAGCTATATAATATATAATAATTATACCCTTTTTAAATAGTAAGTTATAGTTATTATAGATTATAGTATTTATCTTAAAATACTAAGACTTACTATAGAAATTAATTTATATCCCTTTTTAAATACCTTTATATATATTATATACCTATAATTTAATATTAGTATTATAAAATAAGCTTCTTTTTACTAGTATAATTACTAAGTTAAGGTTAATATATACTAGCTTAGTACTTTATATTATATTAAAAAACTATATTAAATTAAAAAATAAAAAGTATTATTAAAAGTATAATATAAAAAAGTATATTTTATTTTTTTTTATTTTTAATTACCTTAATTAATATATATTTAAAAATAGCTTTTAGTTTTTAATTACTATATATATTGCCCTATATAATAGAATTTATAAAGTAAATATTTTATTATTATATAAAAAAAGTAAAGATTTTTACTTTAAAGGAATTTAAACTTTAACTTTTAATTTTAATATAAAAATACTTAAATATTAGTAATTTAAAGCCTATAATTAAGTAAATACTTATAATCTTTATAAGTAAATTTTATAATAGTTTTATACTATTTAATTAAAAAGATTAAAATATTAATAAAAAGTTAAAGATATTATAAAATAGTAATTTAAAAGCTATAAATTAATTAAAGTTAGTAAAAGTAAAAGAAAATATTATTTTACTATAATTTATTTCTTATTTAAATACCTTTTTACTATTTATTATAAAAAAGTCTTATTTATAAAAATATTTAAAGATTCCTTAAGGTAAATATATTAAAATAAAAAATAAATTATTAATAAAAAAAAAAAAGTATTATTAAGATTAAGTTATTTCCTTACCTTAAGCTTTAGTAGTTTTAAGATATTATATAATAGTTACCTAAGTTACTATACTATTTTATAATCCCTTAAAATATTATTTAATAATAGTAATTTAGTAATTATAATATATATAAAATTACTTTTAACTAGGATTTTAGTAAAAAAGTTAACTAACTATATAAAAGTAGGCTAAGTAAATAGTACTAAAGTAAGTTTATAGTCTAGATAATAAGATATATAAATTATTAGTACTAAAGTAAGTTTATATTTTAAATAATAAAATATATAGCTTATTATAAATTTAATAATATATATATTACTATTAATTAAAAAGTTAATAAGTACTAATAACTATAAAAATTAAAATAATAATATAGTAATAATACTTAAGTTATAAGGTCTTTTAAGGTTTATTTAATAAGATATTATTATACTACTAAATATATTAAAAAAAAAAGATAAAATTAATTAAAAAAAAGTATTAGTAAAGTTAATATTAATATTAACTATTATAAATATAGTTTAAAATAAGATTAAAAGATTAGGCTAGAATATCTTTAAATCCTTAAAATAAATATAAAATATTATTTAAAGATTAATATAAAATTCTTTAAATAAAGATATTTATAATATAATAATAATATTTTTTAAATTAAAATAAAAGGATTTTTTCTTTTTAAAATTATATATATTTAAACTTAATAAAATATAAAAAAAGTTAAAAATAAAAAAGCCTAAAACTTTAAATAGATTCTATCTATATATTATAATATAAAGTATTAAAAAGATAAATTTAATTTAGTATTTAAACTAGTAATATAAAATATAAATATATTATAAAGTTATAAAAAATAAGTTTTTTATATTTTTTAAATAATAAGTAAATATAAAAATAAAAGCTAATACTAATATAGTAAATATTTAATAAAAAAAAAAATAAAACTATTTTTAATCTTAACCTTTACCTATACCTTAAATATAGCCTTTAAAGAAAAAAGAAAAAAAAAATAATAAAAATAATAATCCTTTTTATTTAAATTAAAAACTAAATAAAAAGGGATTTTAATATAAAATAAGTAAATATTAAAAGGTATATTTAAAAATAAAACCTATTTAGTTTACTAATAAAAATAAAAATAACTATAGTATTACTAAAGTAAAAAATACTAAAACTTACTAAAATATTATAATAATTAATAAAAACCTAAAAGTAAAAAAGTATAAAGTATTTAAGGATTTATTATTATTTACTAAAAAGATTATTTTTAAACTTAATAATATAATTAAATATAAGTATAAAAAGACTCTTTTTATTACTACTAAACTTTTTTAGCTTAGTATTTTTTTTTTTTAAGTTTATAAGTTAGCCTTAAAAGGTATATCTAAGTATCTTTAAAGTTTAGTATAATTTAAATATTAATTGCCTCTTAAGAAGTAAAGCTTTATTAAGTTAATATTATTAAGTTAGTAGCCTTATTTATAGCCTAAACCTTACTATAGATAGGCTAGCTTAAAAGCCTTGCTTTTTAGCTAGCCTAAATCTTCTTCTTATAACCTACTTTAAAAGATATTATATTAACCCCTGCAGTATACTACGCTTTAATTATCTAATACGCTTTAATAGTAAGTTATCTAACCTAAATACCTTCTAATTGTAACTATTAATAATATTATAGCTATACCGTTATAATGCTTAAAAAAAGCTTATAAAGACCTTACCTTAATAAGCCCTATTTAATAAAAGACCTTAATATAATCCTTATAATTAAATAAGGTCTTTAAAGGGCTAGCCAGGGTAATTATAATAGGCTTTATAATTTAGCTAATAAGATTAGGCTAACCTAGTAAAAAGAAGATAATAATAGCTATATTAGGCTTACTCTTTTTAGCTATAAGGTCCTTTAGCTTATATAGTAGTATCTTAATAACCCTTAGATTAGTAAAGACTTTCTTAATTAAAAGATATAAAGCCTTTAAACTCTTAAATAGGCTTTTAAAGAAAGGCAGCTATAGTAAAGGTAAAAGGTATTCCTTAAGGCCTTTTATAAGACTATATATAATAATTAGCTTTATAAGATTAAGGTATAGTTAATAGTAATGTAATTTACATTAAAGAAGATTAGTAATATATAAAGATAAGGGGGATAGTATACTATAAAATTAATAAAAGAGGGGTAATTATAGGGTTTAGGGGGAAAATATATTAAGTTTTATATAAGTTTAGGAGCCTAAAGTTAAAGACTGTTAGTATAATTAGTAAAAAAGGCTAATTGACTATGTAATAAGGCACGTAACTGTTATGCCTAGAATATTAGTATACTATTAATATAAACAGGGGTTAGCTTAGTATAAATTCTTATAAAAAAACTATATAAACTAAAAATAAAAAAAAAATAGTAATATTACTAATAAAAAAAGTAGTAATTATATTTAAAGATATTTTTATTAACTTTAATTACTTAATATATTACTTTAATAAAAAGAAATAGTTTATATTTTTAATAAAAGTTAAAGATATAAACTTAATAATAATAAGTAATAAAAAAAAGATATATACCTTAAAATATAAATTAGTAAAGATTAATATATAATATAAAAGCTTAATATTAGAAAGTATAGTATTTACTTTAAATAAAGTAGTAAATATACTTAATTTAAGTATACTTTAAGGAAAAGGTATAGTTTTTAATAACTATAAAAATAAGCTTATTAATAAGAAGTTAAGAAGTATAGTAAAAAGTATTATTTAAAAAAATAATATAGTAACTTTATAATATTATTAAAAGTATAAGTACTATAACTTTACTAATTTACTAAAAAATATAATTTATAATAAAGTAAAATTCTTACTAATATATAAAAAACTTACTTATATTAAAAAAGAAAAAGTTATTTAAGCTTATTAATAATTTAGTATTTAACTTAATATAACTAAACTAAAGGACTTTATCTATAAATTATACTATTTAGTAAAAGTAAACTTAATAATAAGTAAAATACTTATAATAAAAGCTTTAAAATTTTTTAAGTTTATTTTTTAAAATTTAATTAAGTATAAGCTAGTTAAATATAATAACTATAAGTATATATAGTATAAAATTAATATTATAATAAAATATTACTAAATTTTTTTTTTTATATTAAAAGCTAAAGCCCTAAAGAAAATTAAAAAATAAAAAATTAGTATTAAAAAATAAGTAAAAAAACTAAAAGTTTAAGTAATAAGCTTTAATAATATAATAAAATACTTATTATATAAATTTAAGTTTTAAATAAATAAAAAAGGTATTATTATTTAATATACTTTACTATACTTTTATAAATAAAATAAAAAGATTAAAAAAGTAAGTTAAATACTATAAAAAGGAGTATAAGCTATTTATATTAAAATAAAACTTTTTAATATTCTTTAGTTACTATATATAGAGGTAAGTATATATATAAATAATTATTTACTAATAAGTACTAATAAAAACTAAATATTTTTAATTTAAATAATATATAAATTAATTAACTTAAAATATATACTATATATTTAATATATATATATATAGGGATATATAGCTTATATATATATTTTACTTAAAAAGAAAGTAAAAAGTAATAAAATAGTACTATATATATAAAAAGGCTATTTAGTTAGACTTAAAGATTATTATAATTATATTTATAAAGTCTAGCTTCTAAAAGATAATTATATAATTTAAATATAAGATATTTAATTTAATAAAAAGTTTCTTAATAAAAAATATATTAGTTAAGATATTAACTATAAAGCTATATTAATAAACCTAAAGATTATAAATAAAAAATATTTTATTTTTTAAAGTAAAGTTAAATTTCTTTAAAAATAAGAAATATAATAAAAAAAATAGTAAAATAAAGCTTTTATAAGTAAACCTTAACTTAGTAAAAAATAGTTAATAGTTAGTAAGTAATTAGAAAAAAAAGTAAAATAAAAAAAAAAGCTAATTTTAAATTATAAACCTTAGCTATATAAGCTTATTTTACTTAAACTAATTTCTTTTTTATTAAAAAATTAAGTTTAAATAATAAATATAAAATATTAAGAAAAAATATTAATTACTTTATTAAATACTTAATAAAAAGTTTAGTTTAGATAGAAAGAGTATTAAAAGCTATCTTTAAATATTAATAATTTCTAAAGAAAAAGCCTATATTTATTTATTACTTAGCTAAGGTAAATTACTTAATTAAGTTAAACTTTAAAGGTAATAAGTATTAATTATAATACTTTTTATAGATAATAAAATAATATTTATATAAAAATATAATAAAAGTAATAATAAATACTTAAAAAATTAAAAAAAGATAAATTTTTACTAAAAAATATAAATATCTTAAATATTAATATAATTAATAATATTAAACTATTAAGACTTATTAAAAAAATACTAAGAGTTTATTAAATATACTATCTATTTATAATACCTTAAAATAAGACTTAAGATAAATAAAATAAATATAAAAGTAATATAATACTATATAGTTAACTAATTATTAATACTTTTTAAATTTTAATTACTTTAAACTTAAGAAAAATATAAAAAGTTTATAAACTACTTTTAGTAATAAATTAAAAAACCTAAGCTAATTAAAAGACCTTTTAAGATTATATTAATTAAAATTAAATAATAATATAAATAGATATATATAAAGAAAATAATAAATTTAAAGAAAAAATAAAATACCTATATTTTATAGTACTTATAGCTATTAAAATTATTAATAATACTACTTTAAAGTTATAGAAAAAAGTAAAAAAAAGATATAACTATAAATATTAATAAAAGAAAACTAAAAAAAAACAGTTTTAAAGCCTTATAAAAAAAGAAGCCTAGATATTAATTAAATATCCTAAAGAAATTAAAGTTCTTAATAGTAAATAAGTTTATAATATAAAGTATCTTTAAAAAAAAGAGCTATATTTAAAAGCTTAATAAGTTATTTAAGGTAATTAAAAAAAGAAAAACTATAAAACTAGTAATCTCTATATAGTTATTATATATATAGCCTTAATCTAAGTATTTCTTATAATAATTATAGTACTTAAATATAAACTTAAATAATATAATATTATTATAGTATTTCTTAACTTAAAGACTTATAAAGAAATCTATATAATATAGCTATATAGGTATAAAAATAGTACTAAAAAAGTCTATAAATTATAAAAAGCTTTTTATAAATTATTAGTATTACTAGTTTAGTAATTTTAATTAATAATAAAGCTACTAAAATTAATTAGCTTTAAATAACTTAATATAAAAGTCTATATCTTTTTATAAAATAATAAAGTAATTATTATACTTTATATTAATAATATAGGCATTAAAGTACTTACTTTTTTTTATACTAATAAAGTTATTAATAAAATCTTTATACTTTTTAAAGTTAAAAAGCTAAAAAATATAAAAGACTTTTTAAAACTTTAAATTATTTATAATAAACCTAATTAATAAATTTATATTTATTAATTAAAGTTTATATAAAAAATCTTAAAAAAGTTTAGTAATAGTAAGCTTAATTTAGTTAAAATATTATAGCCTTTAAAAATAAAAATCCTAAATAACTAAAAGATAATAAAAGCTATAATAATAGTAAATAAATAGCTATAAAGAACTAAAAGTCTTAACTATTTATTAATAAGAATATAACTAGATATTATATATATAATATAGAAGCTTTTTAAAGCTAATATAAACTTAATAAAAAAATACTTAAAGATTATAAAGTATTTATTTTAGTATTTATAAAAAATAAAGGACTATAGTATTTATATTAAAGGAAAGTATAAACTATAAAATTTAAAGCTTTAAGTTTATATAAATATTTTATTTATAGATAATAAGATATTATAATATTTTATAGCAGGCTATATAGTAATACTTAGTAATAGTTTTATATTTTAAAAAAGTAAAAAGTAATTATTAATAATAACTTTAATAATTAAAACTAAGTTTATTAATCTAATACTAGTAAGATTATTATTATTATAAATTAAAAATATCTTAAGTTAAGTAAAGATACTATAAATAATACCTTTTTTATTATATATAAACTCTTAAAATACCTAAAAAATAGTTTTAAATAAATATAATTAAGTAAAAATATAATATATTAATATTTAATATAAATAGATTATTTAGTAAATTAAAATAAGGTATTTTAACCTTTAATATATTAAAATATAAAAAATAGTAATTAATAAACTAATAAAGCTATTAAAAGTATAAAATTATAAAAAATTCTTATACTAGCTTAATATAAAAAAGCTAATAAAAAATTAATTAAAAAAAGAAATAAATTATATAAAAGTATAAGGTTATAAAGTAAGGAAAATACTAAAAAAAAGGCTATAAAGAGCTATAATATATAATAAGATAGCTTTATTTAACCTGTAGGTTAGGCTATAGGGTAGTATTAAAATACAGGTGCCTAAGGCACACCTATCCATATAAGATAGCCTGCCCACTAGGGCCTTAGCTAGCTAGCTTAGTCTAAAATACATACACATCACACCTCTAAGAGCCACACTCCCCCTCAACAATCGAAGTCATCCGTTCACTGGTCTCTTGTGGCTTGAGCAAGGGCGAAATGGCCTAGCCACCCGTTGTCTGTTATCCAAAGGGTTGTGCGACGGGAAAGGCGCCGTCAACCGACGACGTCCAGATCCCGCGCCTGAAGAATGGGCTTCGGCCCCTAGACTACAGTAGGACCAAGACCGGGTCTGAGTTACACTCCGTCAGAGCAAGGGTCTTTCGGTGGACACGCCCTCAAAGATACCTGCTTAGGGGCAGAGCATTATCGAGGTGGCCACAAAAGCAACAACGGCTGCTCCCTCCTTAGTGATAACGCTGTTGCGTGGAGTTTCGAGGGACACGGCATGTTGAGACGGATGAGGGCATGGCACATTGTGGCACAACAGACAAAAACGAAGGATCTGGTCATGCAAACGTGTGACGATTAGTATTCATGGAGAGATAGGAAGAGACAGGGCGTTCCTTGTTCTATGCTGTGGACTACCTGTTATAGATGAGGCAACAAAGAATTGTGTCACAAGAGGTATATGCTGGTTCGGGTACCATAGTACTGTATCATCTGTAGAAGTTAATCCTCATCTTGAAACACTGAATTCTATGTTATGCAGTAGCTGATGTATGTATCCCTGAGTGATAATTGAGGAAAGTATCGGAGAAAACAAAGCCAATTTCTCGATTAATAGTACAAAAAGCTCGATCCCTGTTTAAGCTCTGTTGTTTCTACATCGGAGCGGCGATTAATTGTGGTCCCTGTCTTTCAGCGATTAACAACCATTCCTCTTCCGTAGATGGTCGTTATTCTTACTCGTCATTCTGTTCAACGTCATTCCTCACCCCCTAGTAATTCCCTTCCCCGCCATCAAAGAAGAAAAGCCCCAGCACTAATGTAAAGAGAGAACATGTACGGAGAGAAGACAAACCTATCAAAAAGTTTGCACGGTTCGAGTCATGAGAACAATGAGGACTGCAAGCCATTTCCTTTCAGCTTTTCAAGGGTTGGTGGCTTGGTTAGTTGTCCCAGTTGTTTTCTCCATTCATTGAGTTCCCCAACCGGACAAACATGCAGCAGAGAGAGAGACTTTTGTTGTCTCTATTCTCCAAACTCGGCCATTGAGTGTCAAGGATGGCGTTGTGCTCCTTTGCTTTTCCCCCCAATACCAAGACTACCAGAACATACGTAACCCAGTAACACATCGTGGCCACCCTCCGGTACTGCAGCCTCATTTCGAGTCTCGTCTCCCTACCTAGCTAGGTACTTACCTAGGTAAGGTAGTCGAGGTACAGGACGGTACTGTACCTACCTTACCTAGATACATACATAGTACAAACGGTAACTAAACCCGCCGCCCGTCAACGGTGCATCCGACGAACTTCGGGGTTTCTTCACCATCGCTGCAAGTGGCATTTCGTGTCCCTCCTAGCCTTGAGCTTTTGTGTGATGGGGTTGGAATATACCTTGCAAACAACCTTGTCTCGGGTGCATAAGCCTCCGTGACGAGGTACTTGAGGATGACGATCCTTTTTCGACAACAACATTGTCTCTCGAGTATATCGTTGACGATATCATTTGCGATCCAGGGACTTCAGGAGCAGTTCAAAATCAAGTCAAAAGACCAGGACTCGACCCAAAGAATAGTCGAGCACTAAACTAACAAACCTTTCAGCTGTGACGTCGAGTGTGGACAGCCTCTTCTTATTAAACAGAGGCAAACATCCATCGCAAACCAGCCAACCAACCTTGAACTCTTTCAAGCCCCCCGGTTAAGCCCAGAGGAGAATCTCATTTTTCATTTTTCATTTTTCATTTTTCACTCTTCACTCCCTGTTTTTGTCGAGCCTCACATACAGATACAGACAACGCTGTTGAGTTCCCCATTCCCGGATGCGCATTGCTCCGGGGCCATGTCCTAGACTGGATTCGTGCACAACCCTGGTTCGCAGTTGACAGCCATCTCTTGGTCTTCATATATATATATCTCTGTGCTGCCCGCCCTTGTCTATCTCAGTCGCATCAACTCAATTTATTCTCATTCTTCATCCTCCTCAGTGCTCTTAGGCACCATAGAGAGAGTTCTATAACTGCCAGGTATTTCAGTACCCGAGCATCTCTTTAGTACCTAAGGTACTTGACCAAAGTACCCTCCGACTTGGTCCATCATCGTCAATCTCAGTTCCTCCCTTAAGAGATTCGTGATCTGTATCACCAGATCAACAATTGCCTCATCTTGAACAGCTCCCAAACATTGGACTTTTATTCTAGTCCCTAAACCCCATATTATTAGGGCCTCGGACTTGATAACCACGTCCGTGCCCTGCCATCCAAGATATCTTCCAATACCCGCCTCTAGATCGCAAAGTCTCACACCTACTACACAGTCTAGACAGTATCGACTAGATCCACTCTGGCAGTTGACGCCAAAAGACACTATCTCAAGTTAGCGAGTTAGATTTATCGATGGTGGGAGACCTTCAACCCACTTACATCACTTCTTCTGTTCTTCGACCCTGATTTATACGCTGTCGAGTCCCTTCGTGCACTCATTTAAACTCTGATCTCCAACAATCATCCAATTCTCGCCCCTCCAGTGACCATTGATTGGTATTAGCCAACATTCACTGGACACGCCCTGCCTGCATACTGCTATCTCTCGCTTTCAATTAGAACTCTACTATCAGGCCAATTCGTTGCGGAGCTCGCTGCTCTTGCACCGTCATCTTCATGGAGCATACTTTCTTGACTATACATAGTGAGTAATCTCTGTCCCTGCGTCTTCTCTCCCAGACCTTCACTGACCCGTTCTCACCCAGATTTACACCCCGACGCTAATATCCTTTACGCGTCTGATTCCATCTTTGACATCCTTGGATACTCTCCACAGGACGTCATCAATAAGTCTGCTTTTGAGTTCTTTCATCCGGATGAAATCCCGTATGCGCGATCCGTCCATAGTCGTGGCGTCTTGCTGGACAAGGCTGCCGTTTTGCACTATGCACGTCTTCGCTCTCGTGATGGTCTTTGGGTAAGCAGTGAATGCTGCTTCTCAATCGTCCACGATATTCTTTTTGCTTGTATAAGTATCTACAGGCGTGATGCTAAGAGTGAGAGTATGTTCACCACAGTTACCTCGCCCCCTTGATATATCAATTTACATATATTAACATAATTCAGGACGTGCTCTGGATGCACCACAAGTCCGGCGTCTCTTCTCACGCTCTCCTCGAGACCCACGATATCACATGTTGCAACACCTGTCCCCCAAGTTCAGGTTGCCACCTGTAGAGCGTGAACCCCGAGCTGCTCTTATCCTTAATCGTTTTACTAGAACATTGACTATTATGTTTGCAACTGATGCTGTCGCCTCCATCCTCGGCGTTCCTGCTGATCAAGTTCAGCATAAAAGCTTCTACGAATGCATTCGAGAGACCTGCTTGGATGATGCACTCAAGTGCATTGAGAGTGCGAAAGCCAACGATTCGATTGCTTACTTGCGATTCTGGTCTCGCGATCCACGACGGCCCGAAGACTTCGATGGAGAAGGTAGCAATGTTGACGAGGAGTCGATAATTGATGGCGTTGGTGGACGGAATGAAAGCGAGGGGCCCCGTTCCTTTAGAAACGCCACCACCAACAGTCCGTACCCAGACCAGAATGGATCTGGAAGCGGCTTGATGGCTCCGAATCAGCAACGACGTGCCGAGAGCCGCCGCTCCAGCGATTCTGAAGGAGGCGGTGTTAAGTTGGATGGTGCCATGGATCTCGATTCGAACTCCAACTCCAACCGGGGTTCGGCAGGCCCTTCCATCAAGGTAGAGCCTGATGTGGACATGCAGGATGGCATTACTTCCAACGACACATCAGGTGAATCCCGTACTACGAGCTCCAATGCTCTGGGCTCTAGCTCACGGGCAACTCGTTACCAGACTCCTCTCACACCGCAGTCGCCGCGACCTCCTGAGGACAACGTGTCCCAGGCACGCAGATCCCGCAACCGTCCAGTTCGACACTTGGCACCTTCTATCGAGTTGGAAGCGGTCGTCTCATGTACCTCTGACGGTCTGGTCGTCATCCTCCGCCGAGCAAGACCCCAGATTCCCAGTGTTGAGCCTCCCCAAATTCCTTCGACCTTCGAACACGGTGTTTTCGCTGCTCCTTGGGCGCAACAACCTGTGTATCCCCGGTATCCTCACGACGCTGTTCACAGTTTTGAAGCTCCATATGCCCCGCACCATAGGCCACTGAGAAGCGGTATTCAAGCTGCTGGTGGTCCCCCTATGGAACAGCTCATGCAATCCATTAGGGATGTTGCTGTATTTGCTTGGGCCCTTGTGGGTATCAACGGAAATATAGCATCTTATGGTCACGGCCAACCGTCAGGAGAGGCTCAACCTCCCGACGGTCTTCCCATATGGGACCCTGAAGCGGGAGACGTCCCATACGAAGGGCCTTACAACCAGGCTGCTCAGCGATGGGCACAAGAGGCCCAACGACAGCAGCCATCGTTCCATCAGCAGGACTCGGTGTCGACTGAGTTTTCAATGGCGGGAACAGTAGACTACAGTGCGACTGATCTTGTATATCAGAACTATGCGGCCAATGGCCAGGGTAATCCATGGTCTTCACAACCATCAGCTCATCAGCGCAACCAAGAGGCGTTTGCCCAGAACAGCCGTCAGCACCACCAAGACCCTTCCAACATGACGGCTTCTTCATTGAACCAACATCCAACCCAGTTGAGCGACGGGCAGCATTGGCCTGGAAACCCTCAAGTTCCCACCACGTCAGCCGAGGATCATCCCCATAGTCCTCCAAGCGGATGGCATTGATAAGTTCTGTTCGAGGCAGTCCCTATTGAAAAGTATTCTATGAAATATTGAACAAGGGAAATGAGAGGGCAAGGGCTGAATAGTGTGTTTGTCAATGGGCCTTGGCTTTGCCTGTAACTCAAAGAGCCCAGTGGATGTAGGCTTGTTTCTCAATCACGATGAAGCTCTGAGTCGCACTGATGTTGTAGTGAGGATAATGAGATGGCGTAGCTGGAATCGTCAGCCAGACAGTATGAATTAGGAAAAAACCTGGAAGGTGGTTAATATATTTTGATATTTTCTTTTTCGCGCCTCAATGAAGGATTGCGTGATTGAATCAGCATTATCTGTAATTCAAGGGATCCAATTGAAATGGCTTCGCCCTCGAAGCCCCCCCCCCCCCCCCCCCCCCCCCCCCCCCCCCCCCCCCCACCAGCACTTTTCGCCCTTTCGGCGGCGCCCTAGGACGACTAGCTTTCAGGGGTCACTAGCTCACCCGTCACACGGGAGATATTACCTGGCGATCTGCTTCTAATTTATACTGTATGTATTATATATAACACC